>CM061533.1:122995290-123595290 GCA_030545055.2 Neoaliturus tenellus | reverse complement strand
GATCAACTGTTAATCCTACAATCTTGAAATAAAATCATTTCCCACTAAATTGACCCAAGGAATAATTTAAAAATATTTTTAACGTTGTATAAATACAGGGTGTCCCAAAAACTGGGGGTCACAGGTTCGAATCTCGGAAATTTCAAATACAAACATATGTCACATTATACATCATTAGAAAGGTATATTTAATACAAACATTTTGGTGGAAACAGAATTTTGTTATCTTTATTCGTTTCAAAATGGCGTCCATTTTTGTAGCCAAAATCAAAATTTACGGAATACCCTGTAATTCTTTTATTATTTGTCATAAATGACTTCTGATTCAAAATACTTATTTGAAATAAGCTAAGCTTTACAATGATATGTCACAAGACAAAATTTATAAAAAAAACTAAAATTTCAAAAATTTAATATTTTTGAAAATTTTTACATAAACAAAACTCAAAAATTTTAAATACAAACACATGTTTTTTTCTACATCATATTAAAGCTCTCGTTAAACTGAACAGCTTTGTAATTTACACTAATGCCATATCTCTTTTGGTTTTGTAGTAATAACGTAAAAATATCATTTTCCCATTTAACTTGCATGTTAATTTAATGGTATGGCAACAATGGAAGAAGGACTGCCATACTATCATGTCCTGATTAATTAACATGCAAGTTAAATGGGAAAATGACATTTTTACGTTATTACTACAAAACCAAAAGAGATACGGCATTAGTGTAAATTACAAAGTTGTTCAGTTTAACGAGAGCTTTAATATGATGTTCAAAAAGACATGTGTTTGTATTTGAAATTTTTGAGTTTTGTTTATGTAAAAATTTTCAAAAATATTAAATTTTGGAAATTTTAGTTTTTTTATAAATTTTGTCTTGTGACATATCATTGTAAAGCTTAGCTTATTTCAAATAAGTATTTTGAATCAGAAGTCACTTATGACAAATAATAAAAAAATTACAGGGTATTCCGTAAATTTTGATTTTGGCTACAAAAATGGACGCCATTTTGAAACGAATAAAGATAACAAAATTCTGTTTCCACCAAAATGTTTGTATTAAATAGACCTTTCTAATGATGTATAATATGACATATGTTTGTATTTGAAATTTCCGAGATTCGAACCTGTGACCCCCAGTTTTTGGGACACCCTGTATTTATACAACGTTAAAAATATTTTTAAATTATTCCTTGGGGTCAATTTAGTGGGAAATGATTTTATTTCAAAATTGTAGGACAAACAGTTGATCTGTAATCGATTTGAGACACCTTACGTGAGACACCCTGTATATACACATATACAGATTTTAGTTCACTCTTTAGGGCTACTATAATTAAATTATACCAAATAAATAAATACCAGAGTACCCTTTTTGTCATTTTTTTATTTCTACTAATACGTATTTCGGCTCTTAGGCCATGATCACAGTATTAAGTAAACATTTTGTATGTAAACAAATAGAATAAATTGACTATTGATACTCTGGTATTTATTTATTTGGTATAATACATATATACATATATATATATATATATATATATATATATATATATATATATATATATATATATATATGATTTTGAATGACTATTATTTTTGGTCTCTGGGCACCTAAAAACGAAAAAGTAACATGGTCCCAGGCTTAGGTCTACGGTAATAGCTTATTCCCTATGGGAAATTCGCTAAAATAATATTTAGGATAGGTTAGTTTATAGATGATCAGTTATGTTATCTCAGAGAAGGATTGCGGAATTCGTCTACCTAGTAACTAACTGTAACGGCCACCTTACAGAAGTGATACAGTTTTTCAGCTGTCTAATTTTATCCACTGTGTACTTCGCTGTGCGTGCGATGCATCTGCGCTGCAGTTATGCTAATCCCCCTATTACCCCCTCCCCCACACCCCTCACTTTTCCGTCCCTCCCACAGCACAGGACCGCCGCGCCGCCGTCCTTGCGCTGTAGCTGTAGACAGTTCGGGGGCGTTGTTGCAGTTCAACCACTTTCTCCCCAACATTACATTCCTCTTCCTGATCGACTTTCTTGTCCCGGCTTTGTCCATTAATCTGCTTATTCATGATGTAGGAATGTGTCATGTCGTTCTGTTATTGTTGCACAATTCTTTCTCCCAGACTGCTGTGTCCGCCGAAAGCTCCGCGACAGTCGCGCAGACAATTATGTCACACATAGTGGTGCGCTGCTTTTATCTGATGGTTTTTCTGGCAATGAGCTTAGAATGTGAACAATAATGGAAGCACTTATGAAGACTAAAAAAGCTACACAAAAAATTTTTAAAGTATAATTTTTAGACACTGTGTTGGTATGATCAGTGACAAATTGGCATGTGCGTGATACCTAAAACATTGTTATACCTATTATTAGAATTTATTATTGCTCTGCTTATTTAAAAATCACTCAGAGACGTATACAATGTCTTTTGTCCATTGAAATTAATCATTTTATTTTTGTAACTCATGTTGCAAAAATGATTAGATTCCACCTTGATCTCATTATTTTGGAATCATATCGAACATTTAGAAGGGTATACACGCAAGTAAGGCTACCGTTACTCAAAACTTTTGTTAATGGGACAATTCTAGGCTGTGAAAAATGCGTCTTGTTTTGTTTGTCAAAATGCCGGCCAAAATATTAGGCCTACTACGTAATAAGTTATTACTACTATACGTAAGCGTAATTACCATTACAACTACTTCATTCTAAAATGCATATGCACAATACACATATAGTAGTTTATGCAACGATTGTATTTTAACGCGTTTAAGCTTCGAGTGAGATGATAGAAGAGAATGTTCTAAAATATCTCACAATTTACCCATCCAAAAATTGGCATTATCCTTTACCGCTTGATCTCATCGTTGTTCTTATTCACATTACGTCGCACTCTGGACTCTGTTGAGGTTAGGCACATAAAGGAACTAAAGCATGAATCGTAATGAGATCAGCTGAGGTGCATATCATACAAAATGCTGATTTGCATTATGGATTTAAGTAAAAAAAAATAAAAATGCCATTACCACTTTAAGATTATAATAATATTTGTGTGAACAAATGTAAATAAAAAATGAAACCTTGTTTTAAGTAGCAATTAATGATTGTAGAGTTTTCCTCCCGAAGTCGGAGTTTCCGGAGTGCCACAGCTAACTGCTTGCCTCCAGTTGTGGGTGAGTGGTCCAGTTCCAGTTACACCATCCAGGTTTATATTTGGGCAAGGTTCAGCAGTTCCGCATTGGCTGGAAGAAAGTCGTTCAGCCTGCAGGCTACCACAGTATGGAGTGCGGGTCAGTAGCTGTGCTGGTGTTACGTAGGCTAAATATCGTTAGTCGCACCTGCGCGAATTACCATAGACGGCCAACAAGTCCATGAGGATCAAAGGATAAAAGTGAAAAAGATGAGAAAACATATATAATATTTGACACAGTTTCCCTGCTTTTAATGAAAAACAATGAACATACTTTCTACAAGAAGCGTTACCACCATCATTAACTGTCTTTCCAGGTACTCAAGTTATCAATTCATGGAATAAGAACACAACTTGTTGGTTTGAAATCAAGTCACCCATTGGTCGTCACGTTATATTTTATGACCACATAGTTACCACAACTACGAACGTCTACAAACTCGTACATTCAGAAACAATTTAGATTTCACCTTTTCCAGTTTAAACAACTAACAACGCAAGAAGGTAAAAATTAATGTTAGGCTCATTTATCCTTCTCGAACTTAAGGAAAAGTTACATATTAACTCACACCAATAAAGATGGAAAAAACAATTACTATATGCCAAAACATAACTTAGGCTCCGTTGCACCGCTCGAGGACTGACAATAGGTTGGACAGCAAATCATGCGGCGGCGCGGCGGCGGCGCGGTGGGCGAGCTGATCCCATAAAGTGTGCAGCAGACAACAGAACCCGTGACGTCATAGCCGTGCGGTTGTGCAAGCGACTGGCTCCAGCCGGAAATTAGAGTGACAAATCGCCTAACATCCAGTGCTCTTCGGCTCGCCGCTAAATGTCAAGCTTGTTAACATCGCTTGAGACCAGTCAGCTCATGTTGACAGAGCGCTTAGAGAATATCGATGCTGTATGATCAGTTGTGGGTTTTTCGATGATTACACACTGCAGTAAAAATGAATCTACAGTAAAAATATTCGATTAAAAAAGAGAAAATACTAAGCTATATGGTAAATTTGGGTTAAATTGTTTGCGCTTTGATTTAAACTAAGGTTTTCAGTTATTTAGCACAACATAAGCTCATAGTATATTGGCTTGTTAATTACCAGGCTATTATTGAACTTTACGCTGACTACTGGTTTATTGATGTAATGCGTAGGCCTACTACTAGGTTGGTAATAGAATTTTTGGCAAGTTACAGCCACCGCGGAATATCTTGGCCTGTGATGGTCATTTACAACTCAAACAATTGGAGTAGAACGACGAAGTTGCAGACTATATGGTTACTAATTTGAATCCAGTAGAGAAGAAGTATAAATATCTTTTAGAATATGTTCATATAGTAAAATGGACTCCTCTAATACAAAATCTAATAATTCTCCACAAACCAGTCTATTTAACTTTTGTTCTACTATTATTAAAACTCACTTATATTTGGATGCAAAGTTTTAAATTAACATTAAACCCATCATTTTTCATACAAACAAATCACATTATTTTGCAAGTAGTAAAAAAAGTACACAAAAATGCCCAAAATATTGTATTCTGGACATTGATTAATTATTTGTTAGTTACTGAGATACTAATTATAAATCATCGTATTTTAAAACTAAGCTTGTGCAGGAGAGAGGACTGTGGATAGTCTTAACTCTGCCTAAAATGCAAAGCGTATGTTATTACTGTTCTTAGATATCTCCGGCTATGGCACTGTTGAATGACTCCATTACGATCTTGCCCTTTATTATGCGGATCCACAGCGGCCAAGTGTAATTGTAAATTTATGCAATGTGTGTCGAATTTGGCCGTTACGACTGTTCCTTTCTCAGCAAATTGGTGTTACGGTGGAGTTTCATCTGCCACAAATTGCTGCTCTGGTGCAGAAGACCTCCGCGTCGCAGTTGCAACATAGCAATGTGTCACGACCAACACTGCTGCTTATGCATTTTCTATGATATTATTTTGATTAGTTATCACATTCTGAATAGGATAAATCAAAAACAGCCACAGAGAGGTGATAAGTCATGCAAATGACTGTTTTAACGCATTTCCTTATAGATAATACACTATAATGATAATAACCACGGTAAGACCTAAGCCCAGACCATACTTTTTCGTTTTGAGGTCAAGAGAAGCCATAAACACCGTTCGTTCAAATGCATATTGATGCAACTTTTTATTCTCACCTACATAATTTTAGATTTGGGATTCGTGTGCCAAAAAGAACAACCAAACTATTTTGTGTTATGTTTGGATAGATTAATGTAATTATTCACGAAGTATGGTATTCACCCTTTCCGAGTCCCAACTTTCGTTCTGTTACAAATTCGGTTCTCCGAAATACGGTTGTCATAATCACCCGTTCGTCTTGATCAATTCTGCCAATCCATTACCCCGTGCGACAGATAGGTTGTATAACACAATGCAGGCCTGCCCCTGCCCCACTGTGGGCGCTTTGTCTACTTATGTAATTAATTATGTATCACGGGGCGCGGCCACTTTCTGCAGGTGAAACCAAATTTCAACAGCCGAGAAGCCTTGCGCCCACCGTGTGGCGGCGATCATGTTACATCTGGCAAAAAAATCTGTTACTACGGGATTTTTATCATAAGTTATTCTAACTTATGATAATAAACAATAGATCTACACAGTAGATTTAATTTAGAATACAATGAATATAATATAACACGATAAAGAGGAATAAACGGTAATTATAGACGATCATCATCGGCCTATAAAGAATAGTACAAACATAAGACATAAATTTGTTTCCTTTATAGTTGAAACAATATCGAAAATACTATGTAATGAAATTGTAATAAGTACTAAACAACTGTTGAGGTTTGCAAACATTTTCATGTCATAGAATAGAATAACAAAACTGCTTGCTATACAATTGTAAGTTTTTTATTACAAATTCATAGGGATTGAAACAGATTGATACTTTTAGGGGTATAGCAGTATAAAAGTTGCACAAAACATTATTAAACAGCAAACAAGTTTTAGTCCCATCTCGTATACCTTCTTGTAATAAGTGTGTTAGGAGGTCTTTGATATGTACCCAAAATGCTTGACGATGAATTCGACCTCTAGTTTTTACATATGAGTATTTAACATTTTAGATATACGACATCATGTCTCTTTTTTTAGGTACTCCCGTAAGGCCTCTTAACCGTAAGCCTCTTTTTTGGCCTGAGGCTTTTGAGCAACTTCTCACCCTCACCTCCATTTATAACAAACACCACGGACTTGAGAGTGACGCTCGACTCACACTTGTCCCAACTCTTTGCCGAGCTGCCTAAGGTTGTAAAAAAATTTGGAAGTCCACTAGTTATAGTTTTTAAGTTATTCATTTCGTTTACTTATGAAGCAGTTATAATTAATAATTTTAATTCGTATTATTTGCTGTCTGTGCAGTTATTTAGTTTAGGCTATCTGTTTTAAAACTCAAAGAATATTCCATTTTGTTTTATTATTAGTTATTAAAAAAAAGTGATTTAAACTTTTTATTCCGATATTTAAGTTTTTTATATGATAGCTTTTTTGTTAATTAGGTGCAATTTTTCTTTAGACTCTGTTCTGCGCACAGGCCTTTGCATAATAAGGCTTTACTATGGCACGCAGATCTGCTCTCTCGGCGCCAGCCTCACACCTATGATCTATATCTTCAATACAGAAATCCTTCAATTAAGTGAACTAGTGTGCTTGTTGCTCCATATCGAGAAATATAATTTTTACTCTAATATGTTATTGCTAAAAATGTAATTTTAGTTTTGTAATCAGAAATGTAATCAGTTACACCCGACCAATTCAATATTGTAAACAAATAAACTACACTTATTTATAGCTGGCACATCAAATATCTTTATCGTAATGAGACTATTTATTTTTAAATAGCATTGACAACAAGCCACAATCTAAACGAAATATAATCAAATTATAGTTAAAACTATGTACAGGTCGATAGAGTTTAATTTACAGCAAATAAATATTTTAAAACGAAAAAGAAACACTAGTATCCTTGAAAACGTCTCGCACACTGTAGTACTCTTATACGGTATATATATATGTCTGTAGTATTATACTCTCTATTTTCCTAAATACTGAGTATGTTAAAATACTCAACCCAATCCCAATTTTATTAATAGGAAATTTTCAAATTTCAATTAAGGATAGCGACTTTATTTTAAGCCCGATTCTAAACATTCTTTGACAGAAACAACTACAGACCAAGCCTATCCAACGAAATCAAAATCTTGTAATTCGGTTGAAAAATGTAGGAGTTCCAATTACAAAAACCATTAGCGTACTAAATAAGTATATATAAATTTATTCCAAAATAGAAATATAGAAACTGGTACATTTTGTTCAGCTACTGACAATAACAATAAAAATAACAATAACAATAAACTACGACAAGACCCTGTGACAAATAGTCAAAAGTTGTTTATTATTTAAACAATCTTATTAAATACCAGGTAACTTAATCTGTTTGTTTTTGTTCCATATTTGAACAGTATCAATTGACTGCAAATACTGCAAAAACACTTTTATGCCTACAAGCAGTCGGCAGTAAGTGAAATAAATTTAATTGTCCAGCCCAGACATAAAGATGCGAAATGCTGTAATTGCGAAACAACCTTTCAATATTTTTCAGTTTATCCCAATGTTATTGTTCAATACAAGAATGCCTTAAACTTGCAAACTAAATATGTTTTCATTTTGTAGTATAGTATTTTGCACTCTTCAATGGTACAACCAAATAGTTGTAGAGCCCAAATACGGACATAATTTATTTAGCCTAGGAGCATAATGAGTTGTCCGGGCAGCACAGCACAGCACAGGGCAGCATCGGTAAAAACTCGCACAGATAAAAGGTGGCTTACAGCTATACAACAAGTGCCAGTCCCATGTCAAAACCCAACTCCCGAGTACCGCTGAACACATACAAGTCACTGAATATTTTGGCGCTCATCAAGACAAGGCGGAGATAAGTAGTATCCCGCAAAGCAGGTATACTGCGGTCGCTGGTAAAGAAGATTGCTCCGAAGATTGATTTGCTATACGAAGATGTGTTGTCGTTTTGCCAAAGTTTTATACGGGACAAAACATTTTTTGTGTAAAAGCTCAAAAATGTTAAAGTGAAACTTTTTGGGTAAAATTACAATGAGTATGTTATGAAGTGACTAAAATCACTAAGTTCATCAAACTTAAACATATTACTAGTGACACTAGTGCATTTCATTTGTTCGGTTGCTCTTTTTTTGCTCGTTTTTACACTATACAGGGTGTATCAAAAAGAATCATCCCATTTTATAGGCGTATAATTTTAAAACTAATAATCATAGGGCCATAGGGTTATTTCTACACCAGAGGATAACTAATAAAGTTTTTTTACATGCCATTTATAGGTGCTCAATATAACCCTTTTAGGTGCAAAGCACAAGTCTATGCGATACTCAAATTCGTCTTAGACCTTAGACCGCCTTAGACATGTTATGAGTGATGAATTCAATGATTGCTCTAATTTTGTTCTTTAGTTCAATCAATGTTGTTAGAAGGGGAGGCATATAAATAGTGTCTTTTACAAACCCCACAGAAAGAAATCACAAACAGTAATGTCTGGTGACCTTGGCGGCCAGTGATTAACGTGGAATAGCTAAAGTCAAGTATGGCCGATTCATCTTTGATATAGCCTACCATTTAAAAATTCTCTCACATGATTTCTTTTTGTGTGGGTTTGTAAAAGACATTGTTTATATCCGTACACTTCCAACAACATTGGTTGAACTGCAGAACCGCATCACAGCAGCCATAAAATCCACCCCCCAAGACAGCCTAGCTAAGCTTTAGGACCAATTTGAGTATTTCCTAGACATGTGCTGTGCATCTAAAGGGGGCCATATTGAGCAGCTGTAAATGGTATGTAAAATAACTTTATTAGTTATCCTTTAGTATAAAAATAACCCCATGTCCATATGATCATTAGTTTTGATTTCCCATGTTAATCTTATGGACGAAATTCCATATTATGCACTTTAAGGACTCTCCTTGTCCGTGTCCTTCAAACTAAAAATATCAAAAATCTAAAACTGAAGAACTAAAAATGATAGAAATTATTTTCTACCTTAAAAGTTAAAATTGATTCGGAAATAAGAGATAAGCTGTGTTCACATAAAGATACCGTATTATCTATAGGTACTGATTTTTATATAAGCAACAAATTCATGTGAAAGAGATGGATTATACGCCCAGACTTCCCGAAGATTATCTATATACCATCTAAATTCTCTCGGATTGCCTACACGAGGACAAGGCGCACCCTGCCCTAATGGCCAAGTGATATGCGGTTCGTGCCTTCCGTCTCGCTACTAGTCCAGCTACTCTGTTTGGTTACTCCGTCTTTGAGGGTTGTGCCGTTGTGTGATTTGATTTCATATTGCTTTTAAGTCCACTGATTAGCCAATTGATCTCATGAGAGAAGGAATAGTGATTCGATAACATCTCCATATCAACCCATAATTTTATCCATTTCCTTCACTTATAGGTAAGTAGGCTATAATGACTTAATCACACACTCAATATTATTACCTATCCGTAGTAAAAAGGGATAAAAAGGGAAAAAGGGATGTAGGTTTGCTGCCATGGGGGTATTTTAAGTAAATCTAGGAAAGCCCCTTCCCAGTGCAAGTAAAGTGCATAAAATTCTGGTATTTTCCATTTTTTCCATAAACCCCATGGGGTTGAGTAGGTAGGTTTGCCACCATATAAGTGCTGTAATTCTGCTAAAATTTTCTTAAATGAAATTCGCTAAAAGTGATATTGTTGTTTAATGATTACATTTTAAACCGATAAATATTATTGACCAGAATTTTCATAGGTAGCGTTCATAATCTTTATTCTTTAGGACCACATAGCCTCTACTCAAATATAAACCTACTCGTTAAGTACACGCTTATTATAAGTCACTTCGGTGGCCCATTAGCCCCTAAACACACACGTGGATCAAGTCTAAAATTAGTCAAATTAAGAGCATAGAGTCACCTTGAACCGAGCGACACGGTTTCAGGCTGCAGCGCAGAGAAAGCCCGATGTTTATATAATGTTTCTGACATAACGGAACACAAAATGTCAATCGGCTTCCAGCAGCAGTATAATTACGACCCGAGGCGTGGTTGCGCAGCGTCGCGGCGCCGGCTCCAGTGGCACAGTTGGGCGAAAAATTAAAATTTGGGAGAAAAGTTGATGCGGTGGTTAGCCGCTAGGTGTAATTGTTCAAAGCCGCGGCACAGTTGTTCAAAAAACTCAATTTTGGGAGGAGAGACGAAGCGGCGTCTCACACCTATAGGTGTAGGTGGGCAGCCACGCGGTGGCTGGCAGTGGCGGCAAGTGGCAGAGTTGCTTGTTTCTGGTGCCACCAAACGTTTATAATTCTGTAAAAATCACAAATTTAGATAAATCATTCTAAATTCAATGTTCCAACTAAAGTAAACAGTTTTAAGTTTTTGAGGATACAGAGCATGTTGTCACATTTTTATGTTACAATACGCCTTAAAACCACATTCAAGGTTTTCAAGTATCAGTTTCAGTGAAGAACATGAGCATTATTGCAATAACGAGATCTCAGTATTGGTATGTTGTACAAACCGTCCTACAACCCCTACGCGTCAGCGTTACAGCATTTTCTTTTCCATACGTCGCCCAGTGAAAATCGTTCATGTATAATCTGGTCTCTACATGAGTACGTGACTGAATACATTACATTTATTAGTCTACGTTATAGGTTTCTAATATCAGTACAAACTGTGCTGTAATATTACTGAACCTTATTTATTTTTAAAATTTCTAATAAATTACATGATAACGAACATATTTTTCAAGCGAGTGTTACTGGCTTGTATGCAGAGCCGGATCCCGATCCCATAAACGAGCTTTAGATGTAAAATGTAAAATTCTGTACAAATAAACTTGAATATATATTTTTATTCTTAACATTAATTTTCTCGAATGACAGATAAATAATACTAACATTTATTTATTTTTTAATTTTTTCTGTCAGACTATCTTATACTCTAAAACAAGCTCCGTTTGTACGGGCAAAGTTTTTTTACGCTCCAAGGATTTTAGATTTTTTTATTAAATATGGAGGTTTTGGCCACCAAAAATCTATTGGAGATGGTCCCATAGCTGGGAAAAATCCAGTTTTCGCGCTATAGCCCTACAAAGTTTCCATGTTATCCTTATGGAGATTTTTTTAATTGAACAAAAACAGCTGATAACTGTAGATAAAATAAACCAATGTGTTATATCTTTAACCTGTGGTTTAGGAGAATTGTACGAAAGTGCAACACCCTTCTGCCTGGCGAGTGTTCGAAGCGAACGAGCTCGTCTTAAAAAAGGAAGAGGGCGAGTGAGCGGAGCGAACGAGCTTTGTTCGAGAGACGAAATTAATAATTTTACCGAGCTTAAGCTCGGTCCACCTGGTACTTAACATAGAATAGGCAACAAGTCATATATTACAACAAATTGTAATAATGATTACAAACTTACTAATAATCCCTAATAATTACAAACTGTTGATTTAGCATGACAAGTTTATATTTTTACGCTTTTAATATAACGCCCTTTATGTGAATTCAGGGTAGGCTATAAACAATGTGAATCTTAAGAAAAGGATTATTTATTTATTTGAATATTTTATTGGATTATTAAAGAAGTAATAGTGCTGATACTACCCGTATCGGCCTAATTAGACTAATATTCTACTTAGTAAATCCGATTTAAGTTCTTTAAAACTGAGGCATCTATTTTTGTGGAGGGCCCACTGTGTAGCCTTACCAGACGCCTCGCAGATCTTAGATGCAACCGGTCATCGTTTTGGTATTGCCTGTAGTAGCTGTTAAAATGAAGGAGCCATTCAAATTTAGCGAGTAGAGATTACAATACTCCACTCGAACATTAGTTTTAGGGCGATTTATTTTCAAATATAACCCCTCGCGAAAGACATACGTTCTCAGCAGTCCAATATTTATTTTTCAATACTTATTTCCCATTAAGTATCTTAGTGACTTAGCATTCCTTGAAGACCGAACATTTTCTGTTTACAGTAAAGCCTAATTAAGTTTTAAAAACCTGAGTCCCGCAAAGTGCAATTCTATCTTCTCGTTTAATGTATACACTTCAGACTTGCCCTTTTCGCATGCTGTAAAAAACTGATGTATTTATTAGTTTTCAATTTTTATTTTTTTATTAACTATTATCAATGCGAAAAAAATCCTGTAGAGCCGAAGCACTGATCTCATGCCCTGTGACGAGGGTCTGCGAGACAACAAGAGTATGTGACAAAACTTTTGATTTCACAGAACCCTAGGTATTAAAATTTTGGGTGTATCCATTTTGCCCCACGGTTTCGGGCCCATCTCAAAACAGGACACTTGCCCCACGGGGTTAACAGTCAGAAAAAATGACCGCTAAGAACAGGACACTTGCCCCACCAGAAGAGAGGGCGAGTACAGCCCCTCCCCCAACGGCCTGCTGCTCTCTCGCCTCTCTCGCTCTCTCCCCCTCACTCGGCTTGGCTGGTGGTTGCCTGAATGCTCTGTTGCGTGACGTCATCATAAAGCACAGTCCCGTAGGAATTGCATTGTAGCCCCCTGCTTCGTTTACTCACATTACGACTACATGCGACCCACTAATTGAGCCGAATAGATCACTTAACATTCCTAAATAAAAATTCCTTTGTTATTCGATATCAAGATTCAATAATAAATAACGTATGCGAGTATTAAAAGAGATAAAAAATGCTAACATCAAAATAAGAGAGCGTGCAAAACAGTTTCTCCCATAAAACTGTAAGTTAAAGTAACCCTCTTTTCCGTGGCGCGAGAATGAGAGTTGTGATGGTAAAAAGTACTCCTAGAGTTATCGTATTTTCCGGCTTGGTGGTATATTTAGTATAAAACACAAGAATGCTTAATGTCTACTAGTTTTTTCTTTGGAATATTGCATACTGTTTACTGTAATTAAATAGAAAATGAAACATTAATTTAAAATCACACGAGAATGATATTATATTAACTAATGATAATTTGCCCAAATTATCTTTATTCTAATTAAATACCATAATACCCCACGTTGGGGGAGGGGCTGTACCGCCCTCTCTTCTGGTGGGGCAAGTGTCCTGTTCTTAGCGGTCATTTTTTCTGACTTTTAACCCCGTGGGGCAAGTGTCCTGTTTTGAGATGGGCCCGAAACCGTGGGGCAAGTGGAACACACGCAAAATTTTTTTAATGACAGAAAGATGAATCTTTTTCGAACAATAATAAAGGAATGACGTATATCTTTTAAAATTAACATTAGTCTGTAGGAATAAAAGTGTAAGGCGGCCGGTTCTGCAGACTCTTAAAACCGTTTTAGCAGTAGGTTTACATTATTACAGTAGGGTATGGCTGGGGAATCCCCCGGCAGGCAATGAATATTTTTCAGATGATGCAGCAACGTCTGGGGTAGGACTACTGTTTAATTAGTAATATGTCGATATTAAAAGTACTGAATTAACTGTTAGCCTTTTTCATAGAGGTTGAGAGTACCTAACTTTCTAGATTAGAAGTGGAGTGGATGCGATATAAATTAGGGGAGCACCGGTTAGTATGGGCCAGCGGCTGGATACAAATTCGCCAGTGGTTGGAGGGTCGACGAAAAGATACAAATTCGCCAGGTCCCGATTACGCAGAAAAACGGGGCCGTCAAAACATTCAAATTCGCCAGTTCCAGGAATCCCCCGCAGCCCCTCGGCCGGCGCGCGGCATGCGGCGTGCGGCGCGCCCTTCACCCCTTTACCCCATCATCACTTCCACCCATTTGGAATTACAGTATTATTATAAATGTAATATTTTTTCACATCACTTTTAAAGCACTATATATATAAGTGATGAACTTTTCGTTGCCAGTTTAATCGTAATAGATCTAATTGTGATAGATTTATTTGTTCTTATTGTACTCAAAATGTCAGATTTTTGTTCGATCTTTGTTTACATTTATTAGAATAGTTGCGTTTATCGTAATAAATATATTTCATAGAAATCAATTAGTACAGTAAAATAAGGAAAAAACAACCTTTAGATCGGCAACTGATGTGCATCTGTTAAATTTTCAAGAGACCTTCTTTGAAGCTTTAGAAAAGAGATTTGATGAGTCCCCAAAAAATAATTTTGATTTACACCGATAAAATCACTTTTCAAAGTGGCGGATCTTTGATAATGGGATACAGTTTGAAAAAATGTACATAAATAAAATCCGCATTTCGTATTGTTATAAATTTGTGAATTTTTGGATTGTTATGAAATGTTTATTGTATAGTTTTTTTTTTTCACTGTTAGTAATAAATTTTCTACAACTTTTAGCACTCATGTGATTTTGTTTTTCAGTATTTTATTTTGTTTTTGTTCGATATAAGTTTCGTCCTTAAAAAGGTAGCATTCCTAAGCGACGACTCTAGCGACTCCAGTCGTACGGCTGTAGCCAATAGAAATATAAACATGTTTATAGGTCTATGCTGTAGCCGCGCGACTATGACTCATACTGCTTCGCATGTTTTAAGGTAGCATTCCTAAGCGACGACTCTAGCGACTCCAGTCGTACGGCTGTAGCCAATAGAAATATAAACATGTATATAGGTCTATGCTGTTGCCGCGCGACTATGACTCATACTGCTTCGCATGTTTTAGCGACGGAAGCGGCTCTAGTGAGGCGGCTCGAGCCGTACGACTAAACTGCTTGCATGAGCAGTCTAGTCGTATCAGCCGCAACGACTGGAGCTATGTTTTTGTGCTATTCCTACATGCGAAGCAGTGTGAGTCATAGTCGCGCGGCTACAGCATGGAACTGTAAACTGTTAATATTTCTATGGGCTGCAGCCGTACGACTGGAGTCGCTAGAGTCGTCGCTTAGGAATGCTACCTTTAGCGACGGAAGCGGCTCTAGTGAGGCGGCTCGAGCCGTACGACTAAACTGCTTGCATGAGCAGTCTAGTCGTATCAGCCGCGACGACTGGAGCTATGTTTTTGTGCTATTCCTACATGCGAAGCAGTGTGAGTCATAGTCGCGCGGCTACAGCATGGAACTGTAAACTGTTTATATTTCTATGGGCTACAGCCGTACGACTAGAGTCGCTAGAGTCGTCGCTTAGGAATCCTATACTCTTATACGAGCAATGTTTGCTTGTTTGTTTGCTTGCACAATTATCTCAAAAACGGCTCCGACGATTTCCTTCAAATTTTGGAATATGGGGGTTTTGGCCACCAGAAATCGATTGGAGCTGGTCCCATAGCTGGGAAAAATCCGGTTTTCGCGCTAGAGCCCTTCAAAGATCCCATGTTATCCTTATGGAAATTTTTTAACTGAACAAAAATCAGCTGATAACTGTAGATAAAATAAACCAATGTGTTACATCTTTAACCTGTGGTTTTAGGAAAATCATACCAATGTGCAGCAAACCTTCCGCCTGGCGAGTGAGCGGAGCGAACGAGCTTTGTGTGAGAAACGAAAGTAATAATTTTACCGAGCTTAAGCTCGGTCCCCCTGGTACTGCTACCTTAAATAAATAAAATCCGCATTGCATATTGTAAGATTGTGTTTGTGAAACAAATTAAATACTTTCTGGCAATATGTAAGCGGTATAGTAAATCGGCCAAGCAAACGTCACCTTGAAAAGTATCAACGGGATTTCAGCATATCGCACGGAAACCATCGCCCCAACATACAATCTACAAAAATAATCGTAGACAAAATAATTTTAAGAAAATTTTAAATCTAGTTCATAATTGTAATTAATTATATGATGTTATGTTTAAATGAAGTGTAGGGCGTAAGTAGTTGTTGCCATAGGAATGTTGTAAGCTATTATTACTCAAGCATCACCTACGAGTTAATTGAATTTAATAGTAGTTTATGAAATGGTTGTATTATGAAAGAGTTTAAGCCACAAGTGAGATGTAAATTAGAGTAAGAGTGTTCAGAATATCTCACGAGAATCAATAGATTCGGAGGGCCATGGGTAATAAGTATTGACACCAAAATTGCAACGATACGTTCAGTAGTTTCGCCTCTAGACGAACGAAAACAACAGCCAGCTCGGGCAATGAAGGGGATGAGCCCGACCGGCCACATTCCTGGGTTCCCCGAGGGGCTGAGCATTAGTTCCTAGAACTGGCGAATTTGAATGTTTTGACGGCCCCGATTTTCTACCTGTTTGGGACCTGGCGAATTTGTATCTTTTCGTCGACCCTCAAACCACTGGCGAATTTGTATCTGGCCGGGCCAGCGCGGGTAGTAGGGCCAAGCTGTTTCTCTAAACCGCCAACAGGTACTGCCAACTCACCCCCAACTACTATATGTAAATATAATATGATAGAATATATTGGTCTATGAATAAACGATCTTAGTACAGTAAACAATCAACTTTTACTGACTTTAAATAACAAACAAATAAATATTTGAAAATTAAGAGGCTAACAAATAAGGTTGGTACAATTCTGGGGAATATTTAATTAATTGGCTATTATAAATAGTCTTTGAATGTCTTTAATGCTCCAGCCTAGCTACAGTTGGTAGATATGTTGACTCTTAATATCAGGGGGTGTTGGATCGTGAGGGAGCTCTTTACCGCTGATTAGTGACACTCTTTTAATGCAGATCAGGGCGCTCGTTCCCGCCGCGTTGGCGCCCCTCGGGCCTCGGCGCCCTAGGCGGTCGCCTAGTTCGCCTATATGGTATAGCCGGCCCTGGTTGCCAGTTCGAATGCCATGGCCTTCGTAGTTCTGGTACTAGATATGGCCGTGCCCAACTAGTGGTGGGGGTAACAGCTCGATTTTGCAGCATTGTGTTAGCGATCCAGATGGTTTTGTACAACTATGGGCGGCGGCAATAACCCCTAAGTAGTGGTGGAGGAAGCCAAAATGTTTTAGCGCTATTTTACCATCGGTACTTGTCTGTTTTATATAAGCCAGCTACTTTCTTTACGTTATTTTGAAATAAGATCTTTAAAAACACATAAATTGAAAGAAGACTATTTACTGAGCATTGTGTTAAGATTTAACTTTTAAATTATTGCGGTTTTTAAGTTCTGCTTCTTTAAAGTCAGCCATGTCACTGATGATTACAACATACGCATCTGGTCGACACCGGGCCTGCTACACATACTCATCAGCCACGTTTACAGAGGGCTGCGGTGGTTAGAGTATGTATTTACTGATATGTAGTTCAGAAATACTTTTACTAACTCAAAACAAATTACACGGTAGTGATAAGTCATACGTAGGACCGACTAGACACATAACTAACCAACCCAGCGTCACGGCCTCCGGCGCGGTGGAGTGGTGGAGATGCGTTCGCAGCGGTGACATGGCTGACTTTAAGCAAGCACAACTCAAAAACTTTAAAACCGTATAACTTCCACATCCACCTCCACACGATGTTAAAAAATATTCTTCTTTCAACTGATATGATTCTTTAAGACTGCAATTCAAATAACCTAAGAAGAAATATTGGTTTACGTAGAACAGTTAGCAATCGAGCTGTTCTTGTTTATATCTATGGGATGAACGGACTTAAGATAGGCAACCCTAAAATTAAGTTAATTCTCAAAAATGAAATATACCGTAATACATACCAATAACCTATAAACACCCGAAATGGCCGAAATTAAATTATTATGTGTGCTGCAATTTGCATTAGGCCCTTTGATTCAAATCCTTGAAAGTAGTGCAGTTCAGTATAAGAAAATAATTTCTTTAAACTTTATACTACAACTACTGTCTGGGAGTAATTTTGACCGAAATTGGGGAAATTTACTGTTGTCAGACTGATTAGTGAAGCAACGAACGGCAACACTGCTCGTCAGAAAAGGAAAGTCGTTCTGTTTTGTGTTCTTCCACAGTTCCACGGCTTCTCCAGTAGGCCATCATTTTGGGGAGCACTCTTGAGGAAGGTGGGGGAATGTGTCAACAGTGTTACCAACTCAGAAAATGCTATGGATTTGTTTTCAAATTGTCTCTGTCGTCTGCTTGACACCAGTAAGTGGTGTTAAATGTGAAATGGATTATAATTAACTTCTAGCATATGGTATTGATGTAGATGTCTGTGTTTATATTTTACCTGAATTCATGAAATTCCAAGGTAGGTAGCAAGGCAATTAGAACCCCAAAAAGGTAGCGGACACCAACAAACTCTAGTGACGTCACTGGCGTGGCCAGCTGTTTTCAACCACAACAAACTACTTCATTTGTCAAAACCTCAAACTAAACAATAACTAAATTAGGTTAAAGTATTTTTGTTGTTAGTGTCGTCGTGATGTTAGTTTTACAATTCAGGCAAATAAAGTAGGCTAGCTGTTTCAAATTTGAAAAATGTTTTGTTGTGTGTGTAGTTTAATTGGAGAAATGCAACAAAAGGTCCATTATTCTAAATAGTTCAAAATTGCAACGTTTTTTCATGTGTAAAAAGTAAGATTGGAAGAGGGAAGAGTGTTCACGAAGGAACACTGTGTTTTGTGGTTATTTTCAAACTAATTGACAGAACTAAAACAACTTTAATTTTTACATAAATTAAAAATAAATAAACACCTCCTTTTAATTGTGACTTTACCTAATTTCATATAGATAACTTAGCCTATTGTAAACAATACATGCTTATTGAGTTACTCTTTGGCTAATTTGATTTCATCGGCAAGAAGATTAAAATGTAGGATAGTGAACTGTATACGCACATCTCAATCCCTTACTTTAGAATCACTTTTTTTTACTCCTCAAAGGATGCCATTAACTTATTTAACTTAAATACAATTTCAAATGCAGATGCTGGTAGGCTATGCCTACTTTTGAAAACCGAACTAATACATTTTTGTTTGCCACCCATCAGCTATAGATGGCTCGGTGTATCTGTGCTCATGGCTTTCGATGAGTATATTCTAAAATTGATTTTATTCGCATTTTATCTCAGATCGAATGCAAAATTTTTGGATCTTTATGTCGACCTAGTTACAACAGAAGGTTGCTTTTAGAAAAGTAACCCCACCCCATCCTTAGACCATCCTCTTTTCTTGAAAGCCATGAGCACAGATACACCGAGCCATCTGAAGTCCTTGAAAATTTTGTAAACTATTACAACCACTATAATAGTCTAAAACATTAATAAACATACCCTAAAGGTGCGTTTACACCGGAGGTTAACAACCAAAATTTGACGACTTCTACTGTTACATTGATACTGCTAAAGTCGACAACTTTTGGTTGTCAACCTCTGGTGTAAATGCACCTTAATAGAGAGTTTTTGCAACATAGGCCTACAATAAATCTTATAGTAAATACTTAGGCTACCGGTACTATTTTTTTAATTTGTAAATTTTAGAATAATACATTAAGAAGCATGGTTAAACTGAATAAACAATGTGTAATAAAGTACTTGAAACTGATCACTTCTCGACCAGTGTTTGTAACTTCAAGCAGTCAAAATAGCTAAATCCAACATAATTAAATAACGTCATCTTCACCTTTGGACTAGTAGCGCAGTTGGTTATGTTAGCCACTTTCCTACAGCTTTTGCGTAAAACATGGCATTTTATTTTCCTGTTTATTACGCCGTTATTTAACAATTTTCTTTATCGAAAATTGAAAATGTGAAAATATTACTCCCTGTGACAACGCAAACTAACTCAATTTTCCTTACTTTTAAGTTTTTTTCTACTGACTTAATACCGTAAGTTACCATTTGTTTTTACTGATATATCAGGTATGAAGGCCCTAGATCTAGCCTTAATCGGCTTCACTATTTAATGAAGCAAATTATGTGGCTTAGGCCTACTTGAAACATCATTGAATTGGTAGTCATTGGGGTGGTTTGAATAGGTTTAATGATCCAACTTAATTAATGTTTGATTGAGTACAATTTCATAAGTCCTATGCTAAATCTTGAGCCTTGCTAAATGAAACAGCATAAGCCTAATCCGAAAGAATATCATAGGCTATTGATCCAAGTAGACCTAGGCCCTATAGCCATTCCTCACCCATAAAATAATATTCAATTCATTTGGACGAGAAAGTATTTTTTTTTCACCTTAAATATTTTGCAATTGGAAAAAATTTCTCGTAGGTAAGTTCTGCCTTTCTGGAAAAGCTTGGAGGTTATTTCTGTAGACTCACTATTTTCCAGACACAAGATTAGCGATATTTTTCAGTAGGAATAATGATGATTTGGCATAACGAAAAACTGGTATATATGCCTAAGTTTTATGCTATCCATTTGTAAGTTAGATAAAAATAACTTTCGAGGAAATTTGCAGTGAAATTCATCTAGGAATGTTAAATTTCACCAAGCACTGAACTGTACTGAATGATAGAATTTTCTACATTGAAAACTCGTTATTAGTCTATGCAGTATGTTTAATTTATTAAAACAGAGTTTCATAAAAACATCCTGTTGAAAATATTAGTTTGGTTAATAATCATTAAGTTAATATCGTTGATATTCTCAACAAAGCCTCTTCGTTTCGTTGAGGTTAAAGTGCTGCACGAAATGTAAACAAAATTGCAAAAATGTAAACAAAGATGACGACACTGGCGTGGCTTGGACATGTCGTCTGCAGATGTCCGCTACCTGGTAGGATTCTATTTGCCTTGGTAGGTAGCATATAACTTAAACATTTGTTATTGGAAAATGATAAACATAACGAAGCACAGTGAGTTGTTAGAGCAATAATTTAACTTTACACTGTTATGCCTATATTCAACAAGGACTGTAAAAACAAAACACATTTAATTTTTTGTTTTAAATAAAGCAATCTTCTTAAATACAAATTGTTTTAATAGCGATTTATTTATTGTATCAAATTGAATAGGCAATTTAGCTATAAATAAATATTCTATCAATTCTATGTACTTTGATTTAAATATTACAAATTGCTATGATAAAATATTAATAAATACAATTAAAAAAACTGGAGTGTTATGTTGATAATATTTAATTAATACCATTGACTATTGATACTACAGAATCCAAAGTCAATGGTAATACGGCATTGCTTGTCAAGGTCTGTAGAGGATAAAGCATAACTTCTTCCTAAGGTAAGCTGGGTAAGCTGAATAGCTATTTTTTTGTGATCCGGATAGTGATGGGCAAAACGGCTCTTCTTGGTGAATCGATTCGTATGAATCACTCAATTTCAAAGAATCGAAAATTGAACCGATTCATTTCGTTCGTTTGATTCAGTTGTTTCTCCGTGCTATTTAAACACTACGAAATCGGTTGCAAACGGTTATTGGATGCTCCCCCTCCCCTACAATACGTGTCAGACGTATAATCGATTCGCGAACCGATTGTATTCAAATCAACGGGTTCTCCTTGCTTCCTAAACGCAATATAGAATCGGTTGTAATCGATTATTTGATTCTGTCTTTTCCCTTTAATACATGTCCAGCGTCAATGTTCGATTTGCGAACCGATAGTTCATATACCAATTGGTTTCGATTCACGAAACAAAATAAGTAAAGACTGTGGTGATATGATGCGCATGCGCAGACGCTAAAACTTCCGCGCGAAGTGAAAGTGAAGAGGAAGGAACGAGCCAATAGAAGAATATGTCGACTGATCAGCTGACGCTTCTGGCCAGCTGTCATGCTTATTGTACCCAAGGTCGTCGAACTTGACCTATTTGCGATTTGTCTCTTCCGTCTGTCCCGGTCTTCGCCCCTTCTCGCTCCTCACTCCCCAGTCCCCACTGCATTAAATTAATTAATTTACTTTCAACTTTTAACATTGTAAACATTTTATGAAAATAAAAATTATGTTTAGTAATTATTTCTGGCTCTGTATGTAGGGTGTATTCACTCTGTTGACATTATATAAACAGCAATTATTAACTGAAAATTACGCCTGTGTAATAACCATTGTTGTCTAGAAGCAATATGTTTTAGGTAAAAAAAATACATTATCTGTCCTATTTTGAACACTGAACTTCTCCTACTGTAGGCCTACAGCCTCCCCCTCTCACCGATAATATTTTATTTTGCTGTCAATCATACCAGAGTTATATAATTATAAATTATGATAGTTATCAGCATATGTATTGATTCGCGAACCGAACTATAAGTTATATCAATATGTCGTCAAAATATGGAACACATTACCGATTCGCGAATCGGTTTTTGCGGTAAATAAGTCGTTTAAAGAAACTGAGAAGAGAAGGTGACAGATTCGAACATTCGAACTTCGAACAGAACTGTGGGACCTCACCAAAACATCCCGCCCAAACATATAACCAATGAGCGAGCGTCTAGAGCTTCGGCTATCGGCTATTCTCTACTTATCTCTTCCTTCTCCTTCTCCTTCAACCACCCCCCCCCCCCTACCCACCTAGCACTGTGGCTGTACACAATTGAATCAAGCACGATTCGCGAACCGATGACAACGACAACACTATGCAGCATTCTCATTTGGTTCGCGAACGAAACGAACCGAACGAACTACCACCAGCAAGCAAGAAACATTCTGTAGTTGATTCGCGGCACGAATCGGCTCTTTTAGAAATTGAGTCATGATTCGTTTGATTCACCCGTTGATTCGTTCAATTTGAACGACTCGTTCGCGAATCGCCCATCACTAGATCCGGATATGAAGCGTCAAAACTAAAACGGAAGTCAAGTTACGTTATAATATTTAACATTACACAGCTGATTGAAAAAGAGAATGAAGCAGTCTTGCCACGGGTAGATATTTATCGTAACGACACCATATATTACTCTACTTTACATTTGGATTATTAGTTAATAACAAACCATTTGGTAATGACCAAATTAACAATTATCAATCAAGGTAAATCTAAAACCATAAATTATACCCTAGTTTGCTTTGAAATTCATTATTTTAGTAATAGTTGAGACAAAAAATCTCCAACGCAAACTAAAACGATTGTTGTTCCCTGCAGCGTTGGCAACACTTGCAGGTAATGACACTTCCCTCAATTTTCATATTATTGATAAACATAAAAGAAAATATTGGATGTTATAAACAAATTGTGGATGATTGTACACCTTGGATTGTGACCACTTTACAAGAGGGAACAATAATATTCAAATGAAGAGGAGAGTAAAGTATGCAAAAACTCAGAAAAGTTTTACATACTTAAGTATTAAACTATTTAATAAGTTACCTGAAAATATACAAAAATTACCCATGAAGAACTACAAGAAGATGTTACAAATAATATTAACAGAAAATTGTATTTATAAGATAAATGACTTCTTCGACCTTAAATTAGATTAATAGTCTCTATGTATGTAATTTCAAAATTTTGTATATTCCTATTAACATTGTAATGTGTCCAAAAGACATCAATGCAATAAAATATTATTATTATTATTATTATTATTAACAAAAAATAGTAAAATTTTGTTTTTTTAACACTTTTTTAACCAACAAAACTCTGTGGCGACATCCACGGATGTCGCAGAATCTGACACCATTGCTCTTATGGGATGTAGCTCACCTGGTACTACAGTCATCTTGATTGCTTGTAAGATTGGCATCTGCAGATCTCATAGATATATACATCTATGGCAGATCTGCATCACTGGTTGGCAACACTGTCAACACTTTCCCCCACTCCTTTCCTCAAGAGTGCTCCACCAAAATGAGCTAATTACTCGAGAAGCGCTAGTATCACCACCGCCATGTTTTGTGATGTATGTATAACTCGCGTTGGTAATTATTTGTGATGCTGAGGATTAAGTTTATTGCATTTGTTGCTGTGTAATTGTTATAGTTTATTTGAGTTTTATTTTAATTTTAGTTTTGGTGTAATGATAAATTCAATTCATGCTCGGAATTTCTGATAGTGAAAAGAAAAGGATTACAGTAAAAATTCGCAACATGAAGAGAAGCCCAAGCCGAGATACACCGCCATTGAGAAGCAAAAGATCCCGTTCGAGTATTGGTAGGTACGATGATAGTTCTGATGAAAGGATAACCCCCGAAAGAATTCGGCGAAGAAGTCGTGGTCGTTCTCCTCCAAGTCCGAGACGATACCCTTCTGATTCTCATAGGGATGATTATCCTCGCTCAAGGGAAGTGGAGAGGTCTTACCATAGTTACAAAGTTCTTTGTGTTAGTGCTTTGCACCCCAAAGCCAGTGATGAACTTATCAAGGATACATTGTATAGAGAATATAAAAAATTTGGTGACTTGAGCATCAGGATATCTCATGACCTAGATGAACGTGTTGCTTATGTGTGTTTTCGTAGTTCTGATGATGCCAGAGACGCTAAACATAGTAAACCTCGAATAATACTTTTTGACAAAGTTGCTCTGGTAGAACCTGTTTATGAAAGTAGTCGTAGTTCCAGTGACATATACCGCAGCCGCAGTAGGCCACGATCTAGAAGCCTGTCTCCTGATTACGATCGTTATTACCATCGCTCCCCTGGACCTGACAGGCACCGCCCGCCTCCTGACAGAAGCTATGAAAGATTATATGGTCCACCGCCTGTTTTGCCTCACAGGGATTTTAGAAGGGAAGGTCCTCCCCTCCCCCACCATGATTTTATCCGAGGGCCACCTGTGCATCACGGTCCTCCTCCACACATGCCTCCGGGACCTCCTCATCACTATGGTCCACCTCGGCACATGGTTCATGGATTCAAACCACCACCTCCACATTTTGAAAAAACTGAAAACAAGAAAGATAAATTTCCAAATTACCTTCATCATGTTCCACCAGAGGATGATCCGTTGGCAACAAGAACTCTGTTTGCTGGTAATCTAGAAATTAATATATCGGAAGAAGAATTGAGAAGAATTTTTGGCCGCTATGGAATAGTGGAAGATATTGATATCAAAAGACCACTTCCTGGGACCGGCAATGCATATGCGTTTGTGAGATATCAAAACCTGGATATGGCTCATCGTTCTAAAGTTGAACTTTCAGGCCAGTATATTGGTAAATTCCAATGTAAAATTGGATATGGGAAAGCAACTCCTACCACTCGAATTTGGGTTGGGGGACTAGGACCTTGGACCTCTTTGTCCCAGTTAGAAAGAGAATTTGATCGATTTGGCGCCATAAAGAAAATTGATTACATCAAAGGAGAAACTTGTGCTTATATTCTGTATGACTCCATCGATGCTGCCCAAGCTGCTGTCAAAGAAATGAGAGGCTTTCCACTAGGGGGCCCAGATCGTAAGCTTCGGGTAGATTTTGCAGATGTTAATCCTCCATATCCTTACAAGCCTAGACCTTTCCCTGATGATATGGCTGGGGGTGATTTTCGAGTAAGAGTTCCCGGAAGAGAAGATTTTCCCTATGAACCACCCTATGAACCTTGGCCAGAAGGAGAGTTAGCATACGGGCTCCCTAGAGGATTCCGTGGGCGAGGAAATGGGCCTTGGCAAGACAGGCGAGGGGGTGGTCGTGGTGGTTATCGAGGATCAGGCTACCCGGGAGAAGGGTTTAATAAAGATGACCCTGAGTGGCCTGGTGGACGTAGACCAGATGGTGAATATGATAGTCGAACTTTTAAGCGTGGTTCAGGAGAGCCAGGTGGTAACCGTTCAACTTCACGATCTCCACATCGTCATTCGGTTGAAAGTGATTCGGGCTCTGAAGGGCGTCCAAATGGTGTTTTGAGTTCAGCGAGAACTTTACCCGAGTTGGCTCGAAAGTGCATTGCTATGTGGCAAGGTGCTCTCATATTGAAAAATTCACTTTTTCCTGCCAAATTCCACCTTACAGATGGTGACACAGAGATAGTTGATAGTCTAATGAAAGATGAAGAAGGCAAACACCTACTTCGTATTACACAACGACTTAGACTTGATCCTCCCAAACTGGAAGATGTATCTAAACGAATTGCAACATCTAGCTCTCATGCAATATTTTTAGGCCTCTCTGGATCTTCTGCTTCAATTTCTATTGAAGATACATCAGTACAGACAAGACCCCTCAGAAACCTTGTTTCTTACCTTAAGCAAAAGGAGGCTGCCGGTGTTATATCATTGGTTAACAAAGACACAGAAACAACTGGTGTCCTTTATGCTTTTCCTCCTTGCCCATTTTCTACTGAATTGCTGAAGAGAACTGCTCATAATCTCTCTGAGGAAGGTTTAAAAGAAGATCACCTGGTTATAGTAGTTGTAAGAGGTGGCACTGCTTAGAACCCCTTGGAAGAATCCTCAATGCACATAAATAAGGATAGTAAGTTATTTTGTATTTTTTAATTAGTGGTGTTGACTAGTTGTTTTATTAGACCTATCTACTTTATCGTTCATAAGAATATATGTCAAAAATCAGATCCTAAACTGTTACTGGCATGACAATTTAAGAATAGGTTTAGTATCTGGTACAGTAGACATTTTTATGACATTTTAATTCCTTCAAGAAAATACTTCATATTGCGCTTATATTTACTAGTATAACTAATAGAGAATATAGTAAACTTGTTTTTAAGGCTTAAGACAAGTCTAAATGGTTTAAAGCCCAAGTTTTAATAATAAGGACAGATCTGAGTTGTTTTTTCATATGGTGTATTGATAAGTCATACAGTAGGTAAAGAGTTAATGATCTTCGTTACACAGTCTTATCTAAAAATTTGAAAGGACATCAACTAACTTTTTTACCATATTTGATAGCCCATGTTGAAGTACGGTAGCTATTTGGTTGGTTATTTTGGCCAGAATTTATTCAGTTTTATCTGATCAGTAGCTTTATAGGCTATTGGAAGTAATACAGTAAAAATGTGTTCTGACCCCAAAAAAAATTAGCACAAGCAAGGAATTTTGTATGGATGTTGGGAGTAGCCTATCTTCCTTTTGGATACGGTATTCTAAAAGTCTCCTGAAATTGAAGCTGTGCTACGGCCACCATCTTGGAAAATGGTGTCATATTTGTGTCTGTAGTTGCTTTATTATTAGAGATACAGAATAAAGCTTGGCCTAAATATGAAAAATGTAGGCCATTAAATGATACACATTTTGACTAGGCCTGTTTACATTTTTTCTCTAAACCCAATGGTTTATGAGTGATTTGCGATTAAGTATAATTAATTTCTTTGATTAATCAAAATTACATTAGAAATGCATTGTTGTAAGACATTTTTAAGGGGTTTTTAAGAGAGAAGTAAGATTTTTTTTACTAATAATATAACTTGATTGTGTTATTATATTAACAGCTGTTACCTGTCACTGCTTCACCCTCAATTGTGCTTTAATTGGCAACAAAATCTCTTTAAAATTCAATTAAGTATTTTCCCATAAGAATTAAATTGAAACCTTAAAGTCCTGTGGGCGGAGCCAAAAAGGAATTTTGCATACGTTTCTTAGTGAGCACCTATGGGCAAAGAGGATCGTCTGATTTAAATTTCAACTAACTTATGTATGCCTTATAGTAATTTAGAAGTCTTTTGAGGCGGAGCTCTTAAGGAAATTAGCAAAATGATTTTTTGTGAGTAACCGTAAAGTAAATAGTAAGGTACATGCCAAATAAAAAACCGTTCTTGATAGTAATTTTGAAGTCCATTGCGGTGGATCCCTAAGGAATTTATCAAAAATGATTTTTAGTGTTCACCTGTGAGCAAAGAGGAATACCCATGCAAATCTCAACCCTGAAGGCCCTAGGAGATTCATTATTTCCTTGATTTATATTTAAAATTGGCTAAAAGGATGACAGTATATCAAAATCCTTACAGGTAACATAGTAATTTTTAGATAAATTCTGCAAAACAAACATCGGGTTAAAGTAACGAGTGATTCTACCTATGTCAATATTAAAAATACTTGAAGATTTTAAAGTGGTGGGGTTGCAAGTTGTTTCATAATTTAAATATTTTAAAATTACAGGCAATAACTTATACATCAGTTTTGAACTACAGTAGTATCTGGTATTATTTGATGTCCATATCTTTTTACCCTTTCAATAACAATTTTCCTTGGGGTCGACTTAGTGGAAAATAATTTTGGTTGAAGGTTATAGGATCAATAGTTTGTCTGTAATCCATTTTGGCAACTTACCAGATTCTCGCTGTAGGAATATATAACTTTATAAACTTAAATTACAAAAGTATTTTGTAATTACAGCATTTATGAAACAAACCTTAAAGGTATTTTAAAATCAAAATAGGTAATTGGGGTTAACATATTTAAAAAATTAGCCTATATTTCTCTTAGAAAATATCTTAAAATATCTTACAACAATACATTTCTCTTATTAAGATGTAATTTTGATCAATCAAAGAAATTAATTATACTTAATTGTAAATAACTCATAAACCGTTGGGTTTATAGGAAAAATGTAAATAGCCAAAATGTGTATCTTTTAATGGCCTACATTTTTCATATTTAGCTTTTTTCTGTATCTAATAATAAAGCAACTATGGGCAAAAATACAAAAAATTTGACACCATTTTCCAAGATGGCGGCCGTAGCACAGCTTAAATTTTAGTATGTTCAAAAGGAAGATACTCGTATCTGTACCAAATTCCTTGCTTGTACTACCGGTAATTGTTTTTTGGTTCATACAATTTTTCACTTATTTTTACTGTACCGTAACTATAAAGAACAAATCTCAAATTATTTGGATCATCCTTCCTTGAAACTTGTAGAAACCAGCCCTATTTATATTGCATGGCTACAAAATTGTAGGCGAATTCATTATTCTTAAAATAGTAGACAGAAAAATAGGCAATTTTTACTCAGGCCTACTCGGTTTATTTGAAAGTAGCTTACTATAGGCCTATCTAAATTTACCACTTCCATCAGTCTGTGAATTTTCTTTTATCACATATTGATAGGTTTTCTTTTTGTAATTTTTGAACAAAAATTCGGCTTTGTAAGTTTTTGAGAAAGTTTTGAAGTAGCCTAAGCATATTTCATGAGAGATGTTTCAAGAAGAGTTTCTATTGTTTGATTGGTATTTTTAAATTGTTTCAGAATTCTATATCAGTTTTGTGAAGTCGGTGGCATTTCCTTGTGGACTTGGTGAAGTTTATGTGACCAGTTATCGAAGCTTTTGTTGGAATCATCTGTGTGTGTTGTACAGACATTCATATTTAAATCATGTGTTATAAAACCTTATGATCTAGCTTTTGTTAGGTCTTTGATGTTATTCAACTTAACATTAAGGTGTTTTGACATTTTTGTTTCTATATTGTGACACTACTTGTTATGTTTTCATCAGTTTGCTCTTTATTTTAATCGTAATCGATGGCAATGATAATAAGAATCATTAGAGTAGCTACGTTATTTCTTGCTTGCTTCATAACAATAATTTGTTATCGTAAATTTAACTGTGTAAAGTGATTTATTTTGATATTTTATCCAATTTCAAGTCTCTTTTATTATTTTTTGGAATATTTAGACCAGCTGTTACAACAAAGTGCAGTGAGATGTGTATTTTATTAGTGTGTAGGAAGTTGTCAAATAGAATTTGGTTCCAAAGTCGTTGTATGTTTGTCATATCCCTTTTGTTTACAAGATAAGTGTTTAGTGATGGTAAAGTGCGAAAAGTATGTGGCAATTTGATGATACAATTCTTTTCTAAAATAAAAAACACACACTGTTTGTTGAGTGAGCGTGTAAGTGGAATGGTATTATAAGAATTACCAGAATTATCAGTGTTTTAATGTGGAAATCTTTCCTTTCAAAACTAAAAGGTGATTGTAAACATAAGTTGATCAAACCGTTTTAAGTTCTGTTCCGCATTACGTTTGTGCCTTAAATAAGTGAGTTCGTTCTTTAAACATTGAGTTTAGTCTGTGAATTAAGGTATCGGCCTTTTTCAGTTTTAAAATAACAAAATCACTGACCTGATTTTAAAATTATTTTCAGTTGTGTGGTGATTGAAAATAATAATTTATATAAACAGTGCTGTGTGAGTGCTAAGTGCGCTCAGAAAACTCCAGTACCATTTATTCATCATCTAAATTTTTTTAATATTGAATTTGTGAGTATAATTTCTGTGTCCGTGGTGCTGATTTTGGTGTTAATGTCTTTTCATCCTGGTGAGTAAATAATTTTTTATTCCAAGTTGATAAGTTGACTAACTTTGATCGAACGTTTTTTTTTATATAATGTAGTCTATTTACAGTAAACATTATTTTGACCCAACTAATTGTTTAAAACTCCTAGAATTAAGTTTTTTTTAAACAGTAGAAGCCCTCTTGACCCTTGATTGCCAGCAAATTTTTACATTAGTTTTGCAAAGTTCCATGTACAGTAATTATTAATTTAAGTAGGCCTATCAGGCTTTCCAAGCAGGCAGACACAAGCATATTAGAAAAGTCTGTTATAAGATAAATTTAAAACAAAAAGTAAAATGGTGATATTTTGTAGGGGTGTTTCTCAATCGTACAGATAATTAATGTTTGAATCATATCGATGTTTCAAAATAATAGGTAATCTTGAAATTTTAAGTTTACAGCATTATTGACAGCATTTTTCAGATTAAAGTCCCACAGTGAAACATTGTTTCATTTTAAAGCAACAAATTAAAGGCAACACCATTTTTTCGCTTCTGTACACAGAATACTCAAAAGCTTTACCATGAGTTACTGCCCCTGGACCTAGGTTTAGTTTAATTTGAGACTAACAATCTAGTATGTTTTCAAATCATGATTACTGTAAATCAATAGAAACAAACATATTCAACGTAATAAGACCATTCTTGAATGTGCAATTTTATAGGCTAAGGTTTTATCTATTTTTTGTCACTTGAGTGTGTTTATATCCTTTCCCAGTTTGATTTCGGGGAAGTAACCCTGGAATTTTATATTTCTTGCAAGGAGGGTTTAAAAAATGATGTTTGTTAGTAGGGCTTCTATTGTCGTCTTAAATATAGCCTAGATGTAGTATTAATATCGTTGCCGGTATATTTGATGAAAAATTTTATCTAGATCTTTGACCTTCTCAGTCAAAGAAACAGCCCATACAGAAAACTGCATAGGGTTATATTGAAATTTTTGGGCATTGCCTAAACTTTGTAGCTTTGTTACTGTTTTTTTAGTAAAAAATCCCATTAAGGCTCCGCTCTAACCGAGCCCGAATATATACTCACGATGTTACCGAATGCCGCCTAGTGGCAAACGCTAGGCGAGTTTGATGGCTGCAGAGGTTTCCGAGAATCGTGTTTTAAAATTAACTAGGCCTAATTAAGATTTCTTAACTCCATCTTAAAGTAGGCCTAGTAGGACGAATCTCTTGTTTTGCACTTGTAGCATTTTAAAATAAAATTTCTGATATCAGTTATAACTGTTTAAAATCTTATTTTTTCCCAATTTTTTTGCTGAAGTTTTCAATTAAGTTAGTTTTGTTGAAATAATTAAAAAAATGTAATTGAGGAAAATGAGTAAGCCTACCATTATTCTTCTTCAATATGACATGTTATTTATAGCTCGAGGCTGAATGTAGGCTAGCAGGCGATAACACTATTCTCGAAAACCCTTGCATTTGGGTGGAGCTCCAGGGGTAGCCCGGAGCCTTAACTTATCACAATTTTTACACCACGTAAATGTTGGTGTGAATAAAGCAAGGTTTACTGTTTGCTGAATTTGATAACTTATTTATAAATTATTTTCGTCAATGCCAATCAAATGTTACGGTACAAAGAATGTCACGTCCTTCATGCCTTCAAATAAATAAATATTTGAATAGCTAGGCCTGGCTAAATCTTAACTACAATTACCAGAGCTGGTGTCTCTAACTTCCCCTTCTTATGACATAAATTATCACTGGTGTCTTAAACTCCATGTACCGTTTGTGCATTTGCTGTTTCACTTTTTTTAAACACAAACACGAGCTTTCAAAATTTAATCATCTGGTAATATTAATAGACCTCTACTATAGACATAGCTTTGCGTAATCGAACAGTTAGAATTAGTTGTAGGGACTACCTACAAACGAACAAACTCCTGATTTTAACTGTCCCATAACTTATTTGTTTCGAAAATTCAATAATTCTACACTCCTTAAGTCCACAGTGCCGAACTATTGAGGTTATACTGTACATACCATGCATTTTGCAAGGTTATAATGGAAAATATTTATGAATTTCAGTTTATGAACTTTGCCATAACTTTACCCAGTTTTACAATTTTTAATTGTATGACAATTTTGTTGTTGAGGGAAACGTAGGCCTAATTAAATGGAATTTACCAAGACTGCCGTAGATTTAAAGTGATTACCTATATTTGAGAATGTTTTTATTGCTGAAATAACAATAGAAGCTAGAAATATTTATTGTTAAATTAATTATATTTTGTTCTTTTACAAAAACCTAACCCATAAATTAAAGCCTAGCAAAAAATTAGCTATGTACTTCATTTCCATTGCTAAGTAATAGACCTACATATATTGAATCAAAATTAAGTTCAGATACAGTAGGCCTAATTACCCTACAATTGATTTTTGGTGGTGTGGGGCACAATTTTGTGAAAACCCCCCCCAATTAAGGATAAAATTAAACAATTCATCCGAACCTGAAAAATTTCTGCAGGATGACTTGATGAAAGGTAAATTCCAATACAAAATATCTCTTGAATTTTGCTTGAATTAAAAAAAAAGTCTCTTAAAGGACCTAGCTGTTACTCAGTCAAACAACTTTTTTTAGCAATTACCGTAACCTTTTTAAAGACTGACGTGTTGTTTTGTGAGACATTTTATATTTTTGTGTCGGTCTACAGCAGTGTAATTTTTAACGTTTTGACGTTATTCTTAAAGACCAAATACTTTGTTTAACAAATTTTTTCTTGAAAAGTTGTCTTATAAGTGGTAGAACACTGAGTGACAAAATGACGTCTCATTAAATTTAATTAACTTGTAGTCCTACATACTGGAGAGGCCTGCTATTCCAAAATACCATTCTATAGATCCGCCTGTGAACACATTTTGTCAAAAATAAATTTTTTTTCTCTACCTAAAAACAAAAGAAATCTTAATCCTCGATATTATTTGGAATTTCTGTTGCTATTACAGCCACTTTTCTGTGATTCAATCGTTGTTTACAAAATTATTCTTATATTTCATCGGTACTTTGCGCTATATAATGCAGTTCCATCACTTGGGACTGCTTTCCGTGGTCTGATTGTCTTTGGGTTCCGGAATCATTTTCCCTTTTCGAGTAAATTACGGGAGAGAAAGGAGTGTTACACAAAAACATTTTTGGGCAATGTTCCAATGTTCCTGGATCAAAAGTAAATTGTGTATATCATAGTAGTTTTGTCCAAATGCCCCACGTTACTCAGTCACCATTTATGTAACAGATTGTTGTATTGTATGTGTACAGTATTTAGAATGGACCATTTTATTAACACTATTGTCGGATTACAAGAAAAATATTCATTGTTAGTCAATTTGCATTTTTAAAATGGCTGCATTTTTCAAAGCAAATATCTTAAAAATGGTAAAATTTAACTAAAAATGTGACGAGATGCAATTACAAAAAATTGATAATATTAGTAAAAAAGTACTTAGATTGTAAAGATTAAATGACAGAAAAAATGTGGTTTTTCTTCTGATAATGTTGATTTCCGATGTTCCTAATTACTGCGAATTTCCACTTTTCATAGGGAAAACCGCATTGACCTCATTTGTTGTTTGATCTCTATGATCTTGGTATAATTTTTTTAAGCTATTAACTGAAAGGAAGGTGGGCGAAGTAATTTATATTTTACTCATATGGTTTGGGAACTTAACTAGCGATACAAAACAATAACTATTTCAAATTTCAGTACCTAGGGGCTGAGCATTTGCTCAGTAAACTTAAACCATAGTAATAATATCAGTCACAGACTATGCACTAAATTGCAAAACGCAACATTCAATTGCCTTAATGACAAGCTCATTCGCTTTGTTTACTCGCCTTTCAGAATGTTTTAATGTAGGCCTATGGGTGCTGCAATCTGGTTTTAATTTGTTTAACCTCATGAAGAATCTGTGACAGATGTATTATTTTTCTTTTTTATGGTCAACAAATGATTTAATCATTGTTACCAATTCTTTTGTTTTAAATTGAATTTCAATTCTACAAATTACTTACTTGTTTTGTTTTTTTACTTAACTTCAACTTATTTGAACATTCGTATTTACCATTATAAAGTACACAATCTAAAAATTAATAGTTGTTTTTATTATAGTTTCAGCTAGTAGTTCAGAAAGTGGCTATAATGGAAAACCATGTGTTCCATTGAACACATACTTAACCTGAATACATTTTAATGTTAACTAAACCATTGACCGCTTGAGCGGCTTTTTTCTTTTGTAAGTAAAGAAATCACAAAAAAAGATAAAATCTATATCTTTATTATATAGATAAATTAAGATCAATATAAAGATTTAGATTCTTATTCCCTCCTCCCTTCTAGCCGTCATGATGCAAATTGTAGAATAATTACTGTCAACGCTGCATTTGTGACCTGGCTGTTAACGGCTTTGCCCGTGGTTAAATTTATTTTGTAGGTAATAAAATCTCTAAAAGAGCAAGACAATATTCTTCCTTAAGAATTATATTGAACACAAACCCACCACTGAAGCATGGTGGGTTTGAACATAAGTTAAGGCGGGCTTCCTTTCAATATTTCATTTTGATTTTTAATTACATTAAACATTTTTTTTATTTATTGGATTTAAATTTAAGACACTGATTTTTTTCCCAGCATAGAAACCTATATAAAAAATTTTTTTTATTCCAGGAAAGTTGTGAGCCATTTTGGGAATCCGTGTACACACATTCACATTAACATACATAAATACATTCAAATACACTAGAACAACGCCAATTCAAACTGATCAGGACTAACCAGAAAATTATGTTTCTAAAAGAAAATAATAACCAATAAACTTTGTTAACAAGATTTTTTGCAGAACAATATAGGCTCTTTAATATGTCCTTATTGGTGGTTCAGATTATCAGGGGGTTTGGATTACCAAGGTTCTAGTGTATATTCCTCGTATTGGAAAATAGGATAAATAATTTTTAATAAATCCGAGGACTAGTGCTTTAACCTATTTCTATTTGCCTTTGTTTAATCAGAAAAAACCCACCAATGAACGAGGCAGTTTTGAACCTTCAAAAACCTAATAGATTTAATAGACTTGAGACAGCAACTTTCAGATTCATAGTCGTAATAAGTTTTAAATCACCTTAAAATTGCAATAGGATTCATAACTTTTTTTAAAGAATACGACACTAACAGGGCACATTTCAAGGCCAATTCACAAATGTGAATGAAGTATGAGTGTACAATGGGTGTGATGCACTGTGTAGCTTTGCTACTGTCTCATACCAGCTGATTCTTCAGACAAGGTTATTAATTAATGGCCCAACAAGCTATGGGTCATGTTTTGAATCTTTAAAAAGTTACCGGTGCCTACATACTTTTTTAGTGATTGAACTGGCAACCTTTGGTTGAGAAGGCAAGCTCATCGTGAGGTCTCATAGAAACTACTCTCATAGCCACTGCAGTATTTTACTTGGAGGTCACGAATTGTGGATAGTTATGAGCGATGGCTTGTGGATACGATATTCCCTGGTGGGGATTAACCGCACTAGTGAATACTAGTTCATCCATAAGTACCATCCTCATAATTAGACCAATTCGTATATGGGAGGTTGAAATTGTGGTTCGGATCCCACGTTAAACTGTAGGTCCCTAGATACCATTGGCTGTTGGGCTATGAATTAACAGTCCTGTCTAAGGAGAATGTCGGCCTTAGTCCGTAACAAGACTACAAGATCGCGCCACAATCATCCTACACTCATCCCTCATTCATACTTGGCTTTAAACTACCTATTTAGTTAGGTCGCCATTTCTATAAAGGTATTAAAGTATGAATTTTCTCATAGGCACTAAAATGAAAGTGTATATTAGCAACAACAAATGTTGGTCCTATTAAAAAATGTCAAAAATTTGTGTTGACATTCCAGATGGACCCCTTTACTATCCCAATGGATGGATCCATGGTGGCCCTTTTCTTGTGTAGAGGGCTAAGTGGGACCTGTAGGTTAGGTTATTTTTTTTTACAAGAGTAGCTGCTTTTATACTCCGTTGTGCTCTTTAACCTTTGTTTGTTATTATTACTAGTTTTTGCCCGTCACGGCTTTGCCCATGGTTAAATTCCCCCTCAAGCCCTCAAGGAATTTTACAAAACCTTTTCTTCATGAGCATCTATGAGCAAAAAATCATAATAAAAATTGGTCATAACCCTGTGCGGGGCGGGGCTCTGATGGAATTTTGCAAACCATTTCATATGGAGCACTTATGAGTAAAGAAGAATGTCCATGCCAAATTTTAATATTGTAGGTCTCATAGTTTTTTAGATTTGTTGTTTTCTTGATTTGTATTAAAAATTGGCCACGAGAATAACTTAAAATATAAATTTTGAAGTGCTGTGGGGCAGAGACCAGAAGGAATTTTGCAAAATCGTTTCTTAATGAACATTTTTTAGCAAAGAGAAACGTCCATGCCAAATTTCAACCTTCTATACCCTACGGTTATGGAGATTCTCTGATATGTGAGTGAGTGGTATTTGATAAATAGTAGATTTATAGGGTGACCTATGCAACGCAAGCGCTGAATTTATCAGAGACCTGTTGATCAAATCTTGCTTCATGGTAATTTACAGATTTACTTTGAATAAAAATTGAATTATTTTGCTAATTATATTACACCTTGTTGGTGTTTCATCGATCCATCTTCACCACTGATTCTCCAAATTCTCATTGTGATAAATGAAATGTAACACAATTGTGATGTGGGGGTGATGCAATTTTATGGTTGTAATTTTAGTACAAACTAGGCTAGCTTATGTATTGGTTCTTAAATGCCAATTTGTTTTAAGGCCTCTGTCTATAAACTCCTATAATAGGCTATTTTGAATAAATTCACATAATGTTGCATCTAGATAGTTCATCACACATAAAAGTTAAAAAACAGAGGAAAAATCAACATGTCATTAAAACTCCCCGGTCCTGTACAACGTTATGCAGCACTCATTGTGGCTGTTTTTGGAGCAATGTATGAGGTAGTCTACATACATGACATATATACATACATGAGCTCACACTATTACTTTTTATAACCAACAAAATACGGCATGCTTAAAGTTAACTTTCTGTGGCAGAGCAGTATGTTAGTAAAGAAATGATAAAAATAGAGAAAATCTATATTTTTATTATATAGAAAAATTGAGATCAATATAACGACTTAGATTCTTTATCCCTCCCCCCCTCCCTTCTAGCCGTCATAATGCAAATCCATGCTTACCATTCATATAAATATTTCTACTGTGGTCACAGTCACGTGATAGTTGAAATTAAACTTTGCCAGTTCTTGGAAAATGGAAACTATTTTGCACAGCTCTGTTTAGCTATCAATATTTACTATTGTTAGCGTAATGGTACAAAATATTCGGTAGACAGGTGGTCAGAACCTCTCTGAAGAATTACCCCGCTTCCTTGAATTCAGCAGACTTGGCTAAAGCTGGAGGAAAATTGTTCAAACTACTTAATTCATGCAAGCCTCTACGGGGGTGTTGATCTCCTCTTCAAAATATCATAGACTCCCAACTACAGATATGATTTTAAGGCTGGGGGTAGCACCATTGCTCACAGACCCAGATCACATTGCACACAGCAATCACTCGCGACCCTTTGGGGGTGGTAACTTATACAATAGACAAAGTTCTTTATTTACACAATCATTGAGAATGGAATTGGCGTCAAACCATTATGCAACAGGTACCATTAAGCATATGTTCAACAACAAAACGTGTAGTTCTGTTCCTACTTTAAAAATAGAACCCTAATAAATAAATATTTACAAATGTACCTCCACATTCAAACGCTCATAATGATTCTATTGAACTATTATAATACAGTAGTTCGTATCCACGAATATATCATTTAAACAAAACTGTAATAATCTAAATCAGTTATTACAACAAAATTGTAACTATCTAATATTATAAATTTACTTTATAATTACTGTATGTGATTGATTTTCCACTCTTAAAACTTTGGGCTATGAACAAATTGTATAATAATACAGTACGTGTAAACAGGTAGGGGTGTTTTCCCAAAACACATTTTAATAATAATAAGAATTTGCACACCAGGAATTCGCCTGCCGTTGTAGAACTGCAGAAAACTTTCACTAAAAAACTCCAAAATGGAAGCCTGAGAGGAATATTGTGATTTTTACAACTTCCATAATTGGTTGAAAGTATTAAATATACGTATATAAAATATTATAATATATGACTAAACAAATGTACTTGTTTACTACTTTTGACATGAAGGTAGAAGCTCTTTCAACGCCAATCAAAAGTATGCTCTATCATCAGCTTTATTTTATGTGGAACTTTGAGTGCGTCACTAAATTTATTGTAAGTGATATTCTGTTTATTGGGCTTTGCAGCCAAATTGGCTGCTAGAGACAAAAATAACTATTACAGTAAAAAATAGTGTTGAACAAATTTATAAATAATTGTATTTTGAAGTTATAGCGATGTTCCAATATTGCAGCATCACAAAAGTATATTACTTGCCAAGTGGAGCAAACTGTTTTGCTCAGTTAAAACATTATAATGAACAAACTGTTAATGTCAATAAATAATATGTCAAGTCAACAACTTCACTATAGAACGTTTTCACGAATAAAATAACATAATTTCTCTTCAGCTTCAGAAGTTGAACAATATTGTATTAACATAAGAGAGAAGCTTATATGTGGTCAAAGAGTTTTAAATCTCAGCTTTGTTAAATATTCTGTATCGAATGAGCTTTGGTTTCGAGGCGAGTGGCCGGCGGATCAGGCAAAAGAGACCAATCCAATACAAACCATTTCAATTCAAAAACTTGTCTGTTCATATGTAACTAAAGCCATCTGGTCTTTGTTTGCACAATACCATTATAATTATTAATCTATTTACAAAAAAGATAGTGAATTATCTCTATAAATGACAAGATTTTGAAATTTTAATTTTACATCGGAGTAAATAGTCATTTAAATCAACTGTAGATGAAATCTACAGGCATAATGGAAAATCCAAGGCTGGTGCTAGCACTTTTGCCACCCCCTCCTACCCCTGGCCCTAACCACACTAAGGCATTCACAAAAATTTGCATTCGACGGCAGATCATGTTGACACTTGCTTGCGATAGTACAGGTTGCGCTTGTACACAGGGGTGGGGAGAGGAGGATTGTAGGGGCTGTCACAGTGTAATATAAGGTATTTGGGACACTGTCATGACCCTCAGTCACTTAACGTGTTCCTCAAAACAACCAGACATACCAGTAATGATTACACCGGCGGCTTGGAATGCTAGTGATAGTTCACTAAAATGTATTGTGATTTGCTGCAGAGTAAACTTGGATGCCAGTAACAACGCGCGCTAGTGAACCATCACTAACAATCAAAGCCGTATAATCGTTACTGGTATGGTCTGGTGGTCCCAAGTGGGCTCATCCTAATACATGTAGTTCCAATTGAAGTGTTTTGACTCTATAAATTATACTGTGGGGGCAGTAGTGCTGCCCTGACAACTGATAAGCATAAGCGCTCGCTCGACCCAGACTCATAGTGTGGTGACATTGGTGTGGCAGCGATTCATTCTGTGATACACTAAACAAGATCAAAATAAATTAACTAAAAAAAATCTAAACATATTTAATAGGCAACATGTATTTTTGCACAAGGAACTCCTATGGTTTTCAACAGATTTTAATTATATTGGTGTAATTGGATATAGAGCTAAGCTTGAAGTTGTTTCTAAAGTAAATTGGTAAATATCCATCCAAATGGAAGGGCCCTGCATGCCCTAAAAGTTCTGTATTTCCCCATTAGAATAACGTTTAACAGCTGTAGCAAGAACACACAGAACACTAGTGAGATCTGTCAATTCCTACCAAAGAAGTTATGTTAAACCATGGAGGAAACACTGATTAACAAACTGCATTAAACAAACCTAAACTGCAAAAAATATCCAGACTTTTGATTTCAAGCAAAAAGTACACTAGTATGAACAATTATTTTATTTTGTTCTATTGCCCCCGACTATAATACATAGTGCGTGAAAAACACGACACCAATGGTATGTAGCGGAGCCCCGGGAACTACTGTCCCTTGCCGCCAGAGGAAGCTCACGGCTGCAGAACTTTAACGCGCAGGGAGAAAACTTTGTAATCTGACCGGTCACTATCCTGTATCGACAACATGCATGAATGGTGGGGAATAGTATTGGGATTGCAGGATCACCTGAGGGAAATGTAGTAGGGTATTGTACTGAGTAGGGCATGGGGTATGTAGTACTGAATGCTCTAATAGCCTACATGGTATTTAAGAAAAAAAAATTTCCTTGCAATATATATATACAGGGTGTCCCGGAACTCTCTGGAACCCTTTTGTATATTTGTTCCTTGCATCAAGACAAGAAAAAAACATCATACAAATAGGGGTCTAAAATCCATCGTTTAGCCGGTAGCCGCCATTTTGTTTTTTTTCGCGTAATAATTTTTATTTCCGTAACGGATGGTTGTATTCAGATCATATTTGGTATGAATCTTTATCATACTAATGTACATTTTCAGGAAAAAATTTATTTTTTTCCACTGTGTATTTTCAAAATGGCGGTCATTTTAAATTTTCAAATTTAAATATCTCAAATTTGGTAAATTTCAAAAAAAAATTTTACTTTTTACAAAAAAGTTGCCAAATTTAATTATCTAACCAACGGGACCAAGTTTGTAAGGATCTGATTACAAATAACGGAGTTATTGTGATTTTTCTCCAAAAAAACATTGATTTTACATTACAATTAATGCAAATTATGGCCATTTTCACAGAAAAATCGCAATAACTCCGTTATTTGTTATCAGATCCTTACAAATTTGGTACCGTTGGTTAGATAATTTAATTTAGCAACTTTTTTGTAAAAAGTAACATTTTTTTGAAATTTACCAAATTTGAGATATTTTAGTTTGAAAATAAAATATGGCCGCCATTTTGAAAATACACAGTGAAAAAAATTAATTTTTTTCCTGAAAATGTAAACTAGTATGATAAAGATTCGTACCAAATATGAACTGAATACAACCATCCGTTACGTAAATAAAAATTATTACGTGAAAAAAACAAAATGGTGGCTAGCGGCTAAACGATGGATTTTAGACCCCTATTTGTATGATGTTTTTTTCTTATCTCGATGCAAGGAACAAATATACAAAAGGGTTCCAGAGAGTTCCGGGACACCCTGTATATCGTATGGCATTAATAGCCAGCCACCAACTTCAGAAAAATATAATACATTCACTGAGGTGCTTAGCACCTGCGTCAAAAAATTTAAAAACTAAACTAAAAACATAAAGTTATGATCTCTCTTTACAAAGCTAAATCCAGGGCGCTAAGCCATTGCAGCCCAGCTTCACTTGCACAATGCAGCCCAATCAATCCTTCGGGGAAAGCACTCAAAGGGCACTCATTGACTATGTGAGTCATAGTCTGCAACTCCGCTCCACAGCGGCATGACTGGTCTTCTGTCATTCCCCATTTGTATTTCCAATAATTACATCTTCCCACACCAGTTCCTTGCAATATTATACAATTTAGCCTAAAATAATGAGCAAATTTTACTTTATGGTTTTTTCTCTGTGGGGTAATATTCTTTCATCCAGTTGTTTTACCTTCTCTTTTCATGTGGGTGAGATTAGAAACTGTACATGTAAACACATCCTAGAATGGCATTCTTGGAATTAAAATACAGTAACCTCGCCGCAGCAGACCTGCATACTCAGCGAATTTCCAAATGGAACTTGATATTTTGTTTTCCCCCATAAACACAATAGGAAAAGAATATAGGCTTACTGTCATGGGATGTTGTTGAAAAATCTTAGTTTTTAGGAAATGTAAAAGTCAAATTACATCAATATTCAGGGTTTATCCAAATTATTTAGTCTGAGTTGTGTTCTGGCGACAGGTCTTTGAGTATGTAGGTTTTCCGCCATATGGGTGTTGTAAGCAAATATCACTAAAAACCTACTGAGTGAATATACATACAAACTTTTACCAAGTTATATTAATAAAGAAGCGAGATACATGGTTTAGTTGATTTCCCATAAGGTTAACATGGGACACCTATTTTTGGCTTTTCTCCGTATTCTGAAGCCAAATAGAAAATTCAAAATACTAATTTGTTTTTTAAGCTCTTGTAAATGGTTTTAGTTAAAGTTGTTGAATTTTGAAAACTAAGGGCCAAAAACCCAATTTTGACCCCTTTGAAATCCCATAAAACCCTGTTCCCATGATTTGATCATGCTGGTTCGAAACTCATGAAAATAAACCTGGCCGTACACTTCCATATCAAATTTAATAAAAATCAGAGGTCCCCTTCAAAAATTATCTGTACCACGAACATATATATGATATACAGTATATGAAAATGCAAGAATGGGGTACCTCAAAATGATAAAAGTAACATGGTTCGGGGCTTAGGTCTTACCATGGCTACTACTGTAATAGCGTATTCCCTATAGGGAAATTCGCTAAAAACCTAGACATTCAGAATGTAGGACCCTTACAATGTTAATTAAATATTCAACATTTTGGTCCCTCCCTTCCTGCTGAAGGAATAGTAAAGCTGTAGGGATTTTTTTAATACAGTGGGAGAAAGGGGGAAAAATCAGCCTTAAAAACACTCATTTATTTAAACAAAACGTTTTATTTAATAATGTACACTAAAACATATTAAATTTTATTTAATACAGTATTAGTGAAAAAGAACGTAACGTTGATTTCTATTCAATTATAAAATTTTGGTAAAATCATATAATTTACTGCAAATAGACTATAACCACAGCCATTTCTAGTAGTACAAGACCATGGCCTTCGAACTGCCAATGGCATCGACCCGTAGGGTCGTTCTTCTCACCCGCGCTATTGTTATCATTGGGACTTACATACACAGGACTGTACTTATTTCCCGTTCTTGCTCTGTATTATGACCAGAGTATTATTATCAGTACGGACTCTGTATTATTATCAGCTACGGATTGCTATCCCTCGCACTCACTAAAACTGTTTTATGCTTCCTTTTACGCTTTTTTATTTTGGTTAGTAAAATAAGTCAAACAACAAAAGTATTGTTCCTTTATTAAATTTGGAAACTTATAAACATTTTGTTCTGTTGAAATCCTATCTTTTAAGTGGGTGAGCAAGGGACATGATGATACAGTACCTAGTAATTAAATCTATGACTTGAACATAGAACCTAAAATTTCATGTTACGGTAATGAGAGTTTTTGCAAATTGACTAAATGAAATTAAGTCCTGCAGTTCTTAAAAACATTAAAACTTGGTTTGGTCTTGTATATGGGTGAGGAAGAAATATAATGTTAGAGGAGACATTTAATAAATATATTCCAGATTATAAAAACAATTTGTTTGGTTTTATTAATCATAAAGAAGCCAGTACACTCACTTTTAATCACCAAGCATGTAAACCTACATCAACTATCCAGGAATTGTCATTAACACGTCTTGTTAAAAAAAAGCATGGAGCAAATTTTCGAGAGACCTCAAGTCTTTTTAATTATTGACATAACAAACAGCTCTTTAATGGTAGAAAATTAGTTAATGGATTTTTCAATTTCAGAATAATACATAACCTACATTTAGTGGAAGTCTCAAAGCAATAAAAGATGGTTATGAATGCCGACTTACCCTCCAAAACTACTATTTATAAAACCTCTATTCACTAATGATGCTCATTAGGTACTTCTCTTATGAAGACTTGTGTGAGTCAGTCAGGCACTTGTTAACTTATCGATACTGTCTATTGTCTCTATGTGTGACTGGGAGATTACGGTAGTCTCTCTTGGCGAAGCGAGCGGTTGACCCACCCGACGTATGAGCCAGGTACGGAACATGCCCGGTCACTTTGTTGCCCTGGTTGTAATACAGGGAGTCAGGCAATGCCACGTTGCCTTTCACCAAACAGTTCACTCTGTTCAGTTCTGGCAGAGGAAGAGGAGTTATCAGGAATATGTTTCCATTATGCCAATCCACAGCTCGTACAATACCTGAAAGACAATATTGTCAAATAACCAATAATAATTTAAAAAGCAAAATAGGTCTTTTTTACACTCGATAAGTTTCACAAACTGTTTACTAGGTTACTTCCGACATAACTAAGTTCTATACTAAACTTAAGTGCATTGAAAAAAATTAATAATGAAATCAAATTAACTTGTCCAATCACTGGTTATCAAAAGGCGACATGTTTCGTTCCTTAGAACTTCATCAGGTCCATAGTATGTAACCACCACATATTCCAATGTATTATTACATTGTGGTTTGTCAAAAGATTCAATAAAAAGTTGTACCAGTCACTAAAACTAAAAGTTGTCATAATGATAAAATTAATAAAACTGATTAAAATTGTACTTGGGTTGGCCAGCACCTCACTCTTATCACAAACTAGATAATACCATTGACTATGTACACTAACGTGAATGAACTTCTCATCCAATGCATTTAGTTTGAGACAAAAATTTGAAAGTTCGGGGGACGTGGCACCAGAGTCGCTGCCATCGATCTTGTTATTATTCAGCTGACTTTACAGTGCTGCAAAAACACTTTACTAAAACATAAACACAACCTTCAGTTATAAAATGTTTCATCCTTGGTTGAGAAGAGTGGTAATACTGATTTATCTATCATTTGTTACGTGTACTTCCGTGTACGCCGCACGAGATCGCACCACCGTCAATAGGCTTCACACACACCTATGCTATGAGAAGTCTGCTCATGTTAGTGTACATAGTCAATGATATTACTGATTCATTTAAGGTGTTGTCTTATTATTATTATTATTTTCTCCAATGCCATCTATGTTGACGTTCTTCTTACTTTGACTTTAAAATCCTTTGCATTTTTGTTTGTCTATCAAATTTATCAAATATAATATTTGATTTAAAAGAAGTTTGATCATTGAGGATATTGTTGGGATCGGTCTTTTTTGCTTTATAGATGGTGAATTCTTCTTTTACATCAAGCTTAAAGCTTTTTGGTAAAACCTCAATTATTTCCATGTTCTCCTCGATTGATGTATAGCAGCTGTGGCCTTCTGATACTAAATGTTCTGCATATGAGGATTGTTAATGGTGAAGTCTCTTAGGTATGTGTTTTTTAAATCTTTGGTTGAAGGATCTTCCAGTTTAACCGATGTAATATTTTGGACAGTTGTCGCAGTTAATTTTGTAGATGCCTGATTTTTCGTAGTTGTTTGTGGTTGCTCTTTTGTTATGAAAAAACTTTTGTAAAGTGTTGTTGACCGAATGAGCAACTGTTGTGTTATTTCGGTTGAATATTTTTCGTACAGCATCGTTAATTTTTCCATAATACTGTATTTTTATATATATTTTTTCTCAGGCTTTTCTTTCTTTTTGTTTTTGTTTTTTTATTATGGAGTCTATCATTTGTGGTCTGTATCCGTTTACTCTTGCAATATGCTTAATAGTGAAGTACTCCTTGTTGTATGCTTCTGGGCTCAAGGGATATGTTAGTAATAAATAATAATAAATAAATATTAATCTATGGACCATGGAGTTATAAGCTGCGATTTTGTGTGATTAAGGATGATTAGATGTTTTATGAATTGTGTGGTCTGTGGTTGTTGGTTTTCTTGGACTTCTTTATTGTGACACCTAAAAAGTTTATTGCTTGATTCTCCTCTGTCTCTAATGTGAACTTTAGTTTGCTATGGATGTTGTTGAGCTTTGATAATATTGATTGAGCTTGTCTTTTATTCCCATCTACAACAGCAAAAAATTCATCCACATAACGTTGATATGTTGATAGTTTTGCAAGTGTTCTGTTTTTAGCATTTAGTATGTGCTTGTTTTCCATGTAGTTGAGAAATAGATCTAATAATCCTCATTGATCAAACTTCTTTAAATCAAATATTATATTTGATACATACAAAGACAAACAAAAATGCAAAGAAGTTTAAGGAGAAAATAATAATAATAGGAAGAAGACAACACCTTCAATAAATCAGTATTATCTCGTTTGTGATAAGAGTGAGGTGCTGGCCAGCCAAGTAGAATTTTAATCAGTTTTATTCTGTTTTATTAATTTTATCATTATGAAAACTTTTAGTTTTGGTCCCGATTTAATGCTATGGACCTGATGAAGTTCTAGGGAACGAAACATGTCGTATTTTGATAACCAGTGATTGGACAAGGTAATTTTATTTCATTATTAACATATTCCAATCCAGGGTCACAATGAATACTGTAAAAAAAATTGAGTTTTTAATGGGGGGGTACTTCTTCAGTTTAAGTCAAGGGACCAGCAACACAAAAAAAATGTTGGGAACTGTGTGCAATATATCTTAAAAAACACATTTTTTATTGAATCTACAAGGGATTTCTGGGAATGAGGCTGCAGACGGCTTGGTCAATGCGGATTCATTGTCAGAATTTACGGGCCCGGAGCCCTTCTGTGCAAACTCTTGTGATCATGCGTGCCAAGCGATTATGTCATGGGCACCGGAGGAGCCAGGTAGGATCTGGGCTGGACTTCCTCAGCTGACGGTAAGTAAGCTCATGCTTCGCTCTCCATCCCAGCATACTGCCTCTGACATCCTGCTGCTGGAGAAGAGGCACAGGCAAGAAACAGGGATGGTCACTAAACACTATACAGTAGACTCCCTCTTAACCGGCCACCTCGGGACTAGGCCGCGGCCGGATAATGAATTGGCCGGTTAAACCTATGTTCATTTAAGAACGCCATCCCACAATTTTATATTACCTAAATATAATTATTACTTGAAAAAAAACCTTAAATACATTACTGTATATGATTTATAGCTAATATCCACCACCCATGAAATCCACAACAAACCTACACTAATAATAAATCGTTTCTTTATTGTGGTCTACTGGATAGTAGGTCCAAACGCATTGACTTCCGGTGGCAGTCACTTCCGTCCAGGACGATATAGTTTAATTGGTTTGGGAACGTCAATATGAAATAAAGTTGAATTGAATGATACATTAGATAAGAAAACTTAGTTTCCGGCGAAACGCGGCCGGTTAAAGCGATGTTGAGATAAAAAATGGCCAGTTAAAAATATGTTATTTTTTGTCAGGGGAGGCCGGTTAAAGCGGAAACCAGTTAAAAGGTGGCCGGTTAAGAGGGAGTCTACTGTAGTTTGAGGAAACACCTGCTGCGCATGGGTCTCTACAGTGGGGACCCAGTATGCTGGAAGTGTGGGCAGTCAAAACAAACTATACAGACCACTTGCTGTTTGACTGCACAGAGCTGGAGGATGTAAGTGAGAGGGCCCTCGGAGGACTGCGGAGGGGCGCTTTCCTCCCTCAAGAGGAGGTTGTATGCCGGTTGCAGTAGTTCATCAAGCTTCTGAACTGGGATGAGCTCTGAATCACAAATGGGGGGCGCTAAAAGCGGCTGATGCAGGGGTGCCCATGCCCCCCAAAGGCCATAGCGTAATTCCCCCACAAAAAAATGTTAACTCCCCCAACCCCCTTACAACAACGCACAAGTTGGCGTTTGGCGCCCTTAACTATACTACACTAAATTCTATTGTACTTCTTTTGGAGTACTACTGTACTTAGTTTAATCCAATTTACATATTTAAAGCAAAATTTAAAAAGTTACCAATTAGACCTACTTTCACTCAACTTTCTAAAATATATATTATAAAATAAATTATGTAACTTAATGACTTATTTTATGTAGGAAATATTGTTTCAATACAGTAAACCTCTCTCAGTTTAGATTGTTACAATTACATTATTTTACTTAATTTTAAATTTAAATTACCTTATGGTTGAGTATGGCAAATTTACCAGAACAAGAAAGGGTAGGGACACAACGACTGAAATATGAATGTTACTGAGGCATTTATCGAAGAAAAAAAAACTGAGTACCGGTACTGAATTTCAAAATTATTCATTCTCCTACAGAAATTTCCCTCAACCCTGGATTCAAAATATTAATGGGCCTATGTAGCATTTTATCAACATTTAAAATTTTCTAAAAAATGTGATTGCAACGTAAAGATTCAAACTGCTATGTTTAACTCGTTTTTTTAAATGATTCAACATTTTTCTCTACAAATGGACACCTTCAATTTGATCTACAAATGAAACTATGTGTAAATCTGACGCCTAAGGTGTCTTGGGAGCATCAAGTAAAAAAAAAACCTTCACAATTAGATTAATTTACAATCAATTAAAAAATATTAATCAGTCTACCTATTTTTACACTGTAGTGTGTAAGAATGAATACAGGTGAAAATAAACTAAATTCAGGCTGTAACATATAGTTCATGTTTGGATTTGGTTCTCTGCCTGTCTGTGATGCTTAAAAACTAATATTTCATCATACTGCATGCAAAACGGAAGTTTTCCGTCCTGTCATTAGTCCATAAGGTCGGCGTTTGCAATTTGTCATCTGAAAAGTGTATGGCCAAATGTCTGTTCAGGACTTCTATACAGAGAAGAATAACAATCATAGCAAAAATAAACTTCTTATAAATTACTTATTAAACGTATATGTTTGAATGAAATTATTCATCAAAGTTTGTCTGTTATTAGAATTATCTTTAATTTAGAAACGAACTGTAGAAGTATAATGAACAAATAAACTAATCTACAGATAAAACTAGTTTACTCTTAGTGTAGCGGTAAGCCAAATGAGAATACAGAATTGAGTTAAACCCCACCCCCTCAATGACAAAATAATTTTCTCTGTTAATCTCCCATACTAAGAGTTTTTTGTTAAAAGAACTCCTCCCACAATTTTCAATCCAGGCCCGGATTTCCCAATAGGCCTGGGCCTAGGGGCGTAAGCCTCCAGGAGGCGCACCGTCACTGTGAAGTAAATGGGGTGAATGCACATCATGTGATTGCACTGCTGCCACAGTTTGAGCAAAACGCTTTAATTTCATTTAAAAAAATCAGTAAATCAGCTGGTTGCCTAACAGTTGTGTGCCTGCCCGGAATAGTTGTTTCCATTGTGAGTGAATTTTTATGTTTGTGCTACCAACTGAAATTCCTTATGCTGTAGCATATATTTTTTGTTAGCATAGTTTCCGGTATTTTTTTAGTTACATACATTTTAAATAATGACAAGTCAAAAACAGAAGTGAAGTGGAGAAGAATTTTAAAAAAAGAAGCAAAGAAAAAGAAGCGAAAGGAGAAAATCTTTACAAGAAAATTTTTCACTTATGAAAAGCAAAATGCACCATCAGTTTCTGCGTCACCCTCAATCAGAAACTGATATTCCATTCAAATTTTGTAAAACAACATACCAAATCCACGACAATTAGGAATCTGGTTCGTCGATGATTTATGGCACAATGCCACCATATTTCCATTCATTGCAGCAGCAACTTGAACTTTGGTCAAATTGTGTTGGTTTGTTGTTTGCAAATCAACTTGTTCCATACTGATCCTGCAACCAATTGAATAAATTATTTAGGAGGAAAATGGTTAAAATTCTAGAAAGTAGTGAAATAAATCAAAACTGCTACTGGACAGAACAAAAAGCTTTCTTCCTTTCTGAACTATTTTTGAATCTAAATGAGACATCGATGTTGTAAGTTATTTGATAAACATTTTACTAGAATAAAAAAAAAATTACCTATCTATAATTAGAACATCTTGCATCTAATTAGCTTTAAACTAAATTGTTAATTTTATTTTACTCAATAAGTCTTTAACCCAACTTTACACCGTTTTATTACAAATTTAATTTACAGAAAATAAACTTAATAAACCAATAATTATTGTACATTCTCTATGGTCATTGAATTTTCTTTTGAATGGAAGCAAAAAATGGTCAAAAATTTCACTAACAATGGAAGAAAAAAAAAACCTTCATGTTGCTTTTAGGCCTACATATAATAAACACAGTGTGGCAAAAAAAAAATGAGTTTTCTGTTGAATGAGATTTGATTTGATCTGTGTCAAGTTAAAAATAATTTGTGGCGTTGAAATTGTACAAAAAACTTTTGTTAACAAACATTCACAGAGTTCATTCAGACTGCCATCTACAAGACAAGTTTCAATATAAAGTTAGGAGTCTATTTTTATTTACAGGAGCCTACATGAACTCCTGAAAAAACAATACAGGAGCCTACATGAAAAAACAATAATGTGAAATTGAAAAAAAATTAAAAAATTTAAATGACTACCTGAAACCATTGGCTGTAATAATGTGTGCAGAACCAAATAAGTAGGGAGATCCTGACGGGGAAATGAGAATGCTGCCCTCAAAACATAGCACCACCAAAATGTATTTTTTATCTATTGGTGGAATGGAAACATACCGCTAGAATAATTTTGCAAAAGTTTGTTTTTCTTTAAATTTTTTGTAAACAAATACACTTATTTTGACATTTAGGAGGTAGAAAGAGCGCTTCCCATGGTATGAAAAGTAATCTTAGTTGTAAAAAATGTAGTTTATATACAGTAGAAGTTCTCTTAAGCGACCTATACAGGACCGGACTACCGTCGTATACCGAATAAGGTCGGTTAAACCAAATGATACCAAAAATATGTGTTAATAGTAGTTATGCAACGATTCTATTATGAAGGCCTTTAAACCACAAGTGTTCTAAACATCTCACGAGCGGCATAGAAGCTAAATACAATTAGTTGTTGCCTACCTACTTTATCTACGACCAACTTAAAATTGGTAAATTACTATAATAAACATGTCAAAAATTTATTGATTATTGACGGTCATTCATTAAAAACAGGCACAGAGTCTCTGGCATGTCTCTTGACCAAATTGTCGTTCAGCAATAGTTTCAGCAATGTCTACTAGGACTGACCTTTTAGCTCCCTCTTAAGAAGGGACCACTTGTGGACTGGAGGAGTTTCCTTGCCTTATGAAAACATAGTGTGAGTTTAAACTATAGAGCAATAGGCGAAGTCCGATTAATTTCCAAAATAAATCATGAATTTTAAAGATGCAGTTGTCATGTACTTACATGTAAGGAGTGACATCAGACAAATTCGTCACATTGGAGCTCAGCATCTTGCTCATGTATGAGAGAATTACCAAATTCCTTGATTCAGCAGGGCTTATCCCTCTGGAAAATGCGTGATTCTTCGTTATTTATAAGGCTGCGAAGAATGGTTAAAATATAATAATATAGGTCCAACTAGTTTAATGATGACAAGTTTCGGGAACAAGGTCCCATTGTCAAATCTAAAAATTCGAAGTTGAATTCACTAATGAACATCTTGCTATTGTCAAATAGTTAAAATAATAACACATACCGTATACACAGAACACAAAAAAAAAATAACAATAAATTTAAACGTCTTTGGCCAGCCACGCTGTTTTTAACCCTCCTAAACAGAAATAATATTGTACATTAGCTTACTTTTACTAACAATCTAATTTGTTGTAAAATGTTGTTTTTTTGTTTTAGCTTACTTGTACATTAGCTTGTTTTTTTTTTACTTTATTGCAAGATATAACAGTTAAGTTATTAGGTGTGTTAGTGTATTAACTTTCTTTATCAAAATTCAACTAAGGCTACTTCAAAAAAATCTCTTATGTAGGTGAAAAAACACATATTTAACTAGACTACAATTTTGTTAACAACTCACAATAGCTACAAACAAATCTAACACAAGCTTTTATGTTCTGTCACGTATTAGATTTTGTACTGATAGACACGAAGCAACCCCAAATCAAAGTCAACTCTCACTCCTCTGGCATGATTTCATCAGACAATCACATGCAAACAGCGTTCTCAGGACAACTTTAAGATTGGTTTAAACTAGTTGCGAAGTTGACATTAAGTACAGCAAAAAAAATTGTCATAACATGTGGTAAGTCTTTTGGCAAGATCCTCTTTGATAGTTTCCCTTCCTTCATGATCCATTCATGTTCTAGACAGCAGGGGGTTAATGCTGTGGGCATGGAAATCCCTAGCTGAGGAACATGAATAGGCAGTCGTTTGGTTGGCCATTTAGAGGTCAGAGTAGGGTCCGCATGTTTGAGCCTGAAAATCAGTTGTCAGACGAGCATGGGAGTTGGCCCTCGGATGGTCAAACGGCCTTCTATTGTCCAGTTTCTCACTCTTTCTCTTTGTTCAAAATTCCGGCCTTCCCCCTTTTTTCCCAAGGGGCTTGTGAAAAAAGGCCGTTAGAGGTAGACGTGTACAACGGTTTGTCCGGGGTCTCCTTATCCACCAATAATGACAACGTGCAAACACCGTCTCATATAGTCGGTGACACATAACTATGGGTTCAAATTTGTTGTTTATTGTTTGATCTTTACAATCTTGATAGTTTTGGTTAGATTTTTAAATCTTGCATATTTTAGTGCATGATAAATTTTAAAGTTTTTAATTATTTTTTTGAGATATTTAGCTTTGAACATTTAAAATGGATATTCCTATTTTGGGACCATAAAAGACAGAAATATTAAACAAAATTAATTTTTTAATTTGGGTCTTAACAAAGAAATTTCAATTCCATAATTGAAATAGTTAAAAAGTTATAAAATATTAATTAAATAAAAATTACTTACAGACAGAAACATACATTGGGAATTGAATTGAGAAGGATTCAAGTTTAATATTACTTGTTTCATTATAATACTTACTTATTTTCGCCTTCTGAATAACCTGGTAGAGTTTTGGTCCAATGGTATTCGGAGATCCCATATAATTTTGTATTGTTATTGTTACTCTTTGACGTACTACTATACTACTATACATGTTGAAAGACAAAATATAAACGTGTGTAAATGTAGCAACATTTTAACTGTACAAGCTGATTTACTTTGAGGTCTAATTATACAAACTTTAAACAAGTGGTGAGGACAGAATCAATTAAGATTATTATCTTGATAGAATTTGAGGGTTAATTGTTCTAAATTAAAAATAAAATACATAATTCTGCAATGTAAGCACAATAGTGTTTTTTTCTTTTTAACATACCTTGATTTTGAAACAAATCCTGGATGTTCTGAACCAGATGGAATTTCATGAAGTTGGTAATTCATTGTGGCAGTGTCCATGACATCAAAAGCACTATGCTTCAAGCAGTTGACAAATTTTGGCTCCAGCAATGATGGAAAGTTCAGCTTTCTGTCTTTGCTCTGGATCTGAATTACATGAGTTGGCCTCACATAATTAATAATTCCGCAAGCTAAACTAACCCCGAATCCTGTGTAAAATTCATAAGTGTGAGAAGGAGAGAAATGAGGCTTTTACTGAAACCTAGGAATGGTTCCAAAGTATAACCTGATGTTTTAAAACATTTTATCATGTTGAGAGGTACTAGGGCTACCTGCGCAGTGCAACAAACTGCATTATAATCAGATTGGTATGACATTGAAGCAGTTTGATTGCTCCTAGTCTACTTATTTCTTCTTCTTTTTATTGTATATTATTAACAGCTGGTTTCAATACAAATTATTCCCTACATTAATTTTACAGATTAAATACAAATTTGAAGATAAACTTAAGGCCCATGTTTTTAGGAAAATAAATATCTAAAACCTTATTGAAAAAATGTAAAAAAGTCAAACTTTTTGACACCTCAAAGATTAAAATTTGGTAATCGGTAAAATAAGAGAAATGTTTTTGCGATACCAAAAACAACTTCACATAAAGGATGCAATTGTTAGGAGGGATGTAAAAATTCATTAAAATTTAAATGTAACAATTTATTAACAATTAACAAGGATAACTTAAGTTTTAATTAATTAACAGTTTTAATTAACACTGGACTATAATGATTTCCAGTGTAATCTTTTCCTTTGAGAAATTTGCTTCCTTATCACTTGCTTAAAATATACTAGGAGTACGCTGATATCTTGAGTATCAGATTCAGATTCTTTATTATCACAAGACATTGTATGTTCCAGCACAGCTGGTAAATCAGGTTACGTCAGTGGTATAATAAACTAAAGGAAACTTGACATTCAACCTATGTCAGAAAACTTAAAGCTAATGTCTAAACATTTGTTGACGCAGTATTTTAATTGATGAAAGCCCGTGGAATTTCAAGTGTTTCATAATTGAAATTGGCATTTTGGAGTGAAAATATAGTTATCTTTCATATTTCAAGGCCGTAGTGGCACACACACAATTAGTTTTTAAGTAAAAATCAGTGTTGACCAAGGTGCAACTCTCAAAGAATCAACCGATCCCGTCAACTTCCACGCAAGCCTGCCACCGTTTATTTTACGTGGGCCCTCCCTACAACGTTGCGTTCGGTCGTGTGCGGATTCGAACCCGCGCCGACGTAGACATCCTGATAAGGGATGCCTATGCCTTAGCCAAGTCAGCTATCACGACCGGCAGCCTAGACATGAGAATTTGGGTTTTGAACGGTGCGCGCCCCTAACGGGGAAAACTGTAGGCCATTGGTATGCGAGTTCGCTACAAAAGCGCAGCACTAAACGACTGCACTCAGTTCACAAGAAACAATTTGGGCATAAATGGGTTAAATTTACCAAAATTTTCAAAATCCTTAATTTTATTTGGTAACTTATTACATATAGAAATTTTTTCAAAAAGTATTGAGGCAGTTATTCCTAGTAACCTTATCTATGAATTATAAACTGCAAGTCATTTCTATTCCTAGTCTCATAACAATGAAAATGTTACTCTTCCATTTATTATCTAGTGTTCATCCATGTCAACAATTACTAATTACTTTCAAAGGAACCAGAAAATTCACCAAATCAATGATGGTTCTCACCTAGCTTTCAAACAAAAATTAAATCATTTATAACATTTACCCATTTTTAAACCAACTGGAAAATTCCAAGAAATAATATATGAATTATATTGATGTCCAAAAGTCAGATGAGAAAATAATAAGTAATTTTCTTATTTTGGAAAAATAAAAGAACAAAGTTACGAGTACTTACCTTTTGTAAACCCCATTGTGTTGATAAGCCATGGAATATCATTATGTTCTGCCCTGGCATAGTCGATCAGCGATTTGCAACCTTCAATGTAGTACTGAGGACATTTGGTTACATCTACTTCTCCCAAAAACACGGATCTAAACATAATACGTACATGTAAAGGTTATTCACTTTGTAATTCAAAATATTTTATTCCACAAATTAACATTACATTGTAAATACAAAATGTTTTACAGAAATTAATTTCCACAAAGACTGCACATCTGTGTGTAGGAATGAGTTTTTTTAATAGTCCACACCGTTTTGGAATAACCACAGTATGTAAAAAACTAAATTTACAAAAAGAAAAATGCCAAATATACATGGCTAATACTAAAAACTTTAAAAAAATGACAGAACATATGAAGATACAAACTACATACACAGACCAAATTATGGCATATGAAAGTGACCATTGATAAAGTGAATGGCTGTCGGAATTTAAAGACATTGCGACTGCATCACAGTCTCCGAGTCATCAGGCCCTAGGCGGAAATATAAAATTAACACTAAAGTAACAAATAAGGCCTCAAAATCAAATTGATTTAAATAATTATTTGTGTTAGTTAATGAACAATGATTTTAAAATGTCAGTAATTCTATGAAGTAAAAAGGATTTGTAATAAGTATAAAAATATGTCAAAAAAATCCAGAGCTAAATAAATATGTTTTGCCAATTTATTCTTTTAAAGGATATTTTTCCTTAAGGCTCCGCTCTACCTGAGCCCGAACAACGTTACCGAATGCCGCCTCGCAGCCGTAGTGCGCTAGGCAAGTTTGATGGCTGCAGAGGTTTACAAAAATTGTGTTTTAAAATTAACTAATGGAGATAGAGATTTACTCTTAACTTTTTCTAAAAGTAAAAAGACGGATCTCGTCTTCTGTGTTTTTAGAATTTTGAAATAAAATTTCTAATCTCAGTTATAACTGTCTAAAATCATCTGTTTTTCTATAGTGGTGAGTTATATAGCTGCAGAGGTTTACGTGAATCGTGTTTTTAAATTAACTAACTAAGATAGAGATTGACTCTTAACTTTACTAAAAGTAGAAAGACGGATCTCATCTTCTGTGTTTATAGAATTTTTAAATAAAATTTCTAATTTCAGTTATAACTGTCAAAAACCATCTATTTTTCTCCATTTTTAACTGAAGTTATCTATTAGTTTTGATGAAATAACTACAAAAGTTAAACAGAGGAAAATTAGTACCGTTATTCTTCTTTAATATAACACCTTATTTATAGCTCTAGGCTGCATTTAGCGGAAGATAACACGATTCTAAAAAACCCTTACATTTGGGTGGCGCGCCACTGGAAGACCTGGAGCTTTAAGTAAAATTATTAATTCAGTTTATAATTATTGACTTATAAGCCAGTTTGATTTCTTTGGGTTAGCCTAATCCTTGTAATGCTACGTTCTCAGCAACTACCGAACCGATCTTCAAGGTTTATGTGTCAAATTAAAGGGAATGATGCGTAGATTTGCAGAATCTCCTCCAAAAGCACGATTACCCGAAGGGTTACACCGTACAACCCTTCAAGGTTTTGGGTTAACGTATTTCTTATGGTAGATTAATCCTATATTAATACAATTTTGTAACGCTAAGTAACAACCAAACCAATCTTCATGATTCATGTGTCAAATTAAAGGGAATGATGCGTAGGTTTGCAAAATCTCCTTTAAATTTACGATTGCTTTTAATGTTATCCTAAAACCCTTTCAAGATTTGGGTCAATGCATTTCTTATGGAGGGCTAAGATTCACATGTTAAGAAAAATTTTATTTCTCAGCTGTAATAAAAGTTTGTTGTTGCTTTCATAACCTCAATTTAGAAATACGTCGTCCTGTGTTCGGAATCAGGGTTTTATGCCGATTTTCATCCAAAACATGTAAGGTTTTGTAAGCGGATGTAAGGTTACACTGTTTATTTTATGTTTTTCCTTATTAACAACAGAAATAGATGTAGTACCGTATTGAAATATTAGGTGGTGGAAACTGTCTCAATCCATATCATTTATTCTAATACGGCCATCAAAATAGACTTAGGTAAATCTGTGTCCAGGTTGTGTGCGCAATAGTTAAAAATTGGGATAAGCCTACATATAAACATTTTTTCGTGGGCAATGATGAATCATGTTCAAGAGAAATTTTCAATGCAGAACAATGCCGAGTTTTACTGTCATGATATGGCGAGTACGCTGGTAATGCAGAACTGCATTTTATTAGCCAATCTATACTAGCCTGTATCTATACTGTATGTTCATTGGGAGGTTGCTGATAGATAAAACCCTGACCTATGATTTCGGTTCTGGTGAAGAAGTGTGCCATTTAGTATTAAGAGGAAAGCTAATAATGCAAATCATTTTGAAATTTTAAATTTTCTGTAAATCTCGAGAGTAGGCCTAATTATTGCGTTTTGCAAGCTAAAAACGAAAAGGAAAACTAACTGGACGAATTAAAATATCAACATCTCATTCACGATTAAAAAAACATTGCACTAAAAACATTAAGAATGACGATGGATTTATATGTGCTCTGGGAGTTAATTTAATAAACACAGATTGTTTTGTTTTGGGACCATTGAATGCAACCTATAAATTAAAACACACTTGAAACGCTGAGTTCTCAGTAAATCCTGAACTGATTTCTCTGATTAAAATGTCAAATTAAAGGGAGTTATGGGTAGATTTGCATAATTGTTTTCAACTGAATGAGAGTTTTTAGGGCTACGCCTCACACTTAAAAACTTTGGTTCAGTGAAATTCTTATGTGAAACTAAAACTGTTTACACTTTTGGATGGGCAAATTTTAATTGTTAGCTGTAACACCTTCTTACTCAAGATCCATTTGAATGATGAGCAGCACCATACAAAGGAGAGGATACAACGCTCCTCTTAGCATTACCAAGCTTTAGTGCACCGAGATGGCCTACGCAGGCAACGCAGAAATGTATTATGATATCAAGACTACCTATTCCTTTTGAGATAATGGGGGTTTAGAAATGGCATTGTGCAGATGTGGGAAGATAATTCAATGAATATACCTCATAAAAAGTTATGTGGTTGTTCGTCATAGTAGACAGCCAAAAGACCTACCACACGTACGACGCACTGCGTTCGTACCCATTTGCAATTTACTTATGAGTACGTGAAGTTATATTTATATGTGATCATGTTTTATCTTTTATTATTTGATGACATCTTTACAACAGAATGGATGCAGAAGCTTGGTTTTAATTACGACACAAGTGCGTCAAACCAAGTTTTAGAAACAACATAGACCAGAGTTAAGACGAAAGGTAATTTAAGACCACGATTAACAGTTTACAAGCTCAGGGGCAAAAAACAAATATTAGTAAAATAATCTTCTCGCTAATCAACAATCCATTTCATTTATTATATTTTTGGTATAAAAATTTTAAGTTAATAATTCAAATAAAATATGAAAATCTTTGTTTAAGAAACTAACAGTTTATTAGGCTAAAAATACAAGATTTTTTATTGATAAAAAAATGTGCAAAATAGGCTGTTGTTTTTTAAAATCATCATTTTGTGCTAAAAACACGTACACAAAATACTACATCTTTAATATTATGTACAGTTAGTTGGTTATCTATTATTCCTGATATTCCCGTAGTGGAGCATAAGCTAGTTTTAATTTAACATATGGTACCGTAGCTGAAATCCAAATTTAGCTAAAAGAGCAATATTTTGCATATCTATACTTATTTAATACGCTAAAGGTTTTTTTGTCTTGAGAACTCCTCCTACAATTTTCAACCGATTTTCAAGTTTTTGGTGTCGTTGGATAGGGCTTGGTCTGCAGTTGTTTCCGCCAAAAATTGATGAGAATAGGACTGAAAATAAAGGCGATATCCACCATCGAAATCTCAAAATTTCCCATTTAAATAACATTGGGACTGAATAAAGCATTTGAAACATCTGTTAATAATCAGCTGTAAATACGTGTAGTTATTGACGATTGAAGATATTCACATTATTGGATTGGTCGGATGTCTTTGATTTAGAGCTAAAGTAACATTTGTACTGTATTTAAATAAATTGCTCGATTTCGAGCAACACGTATACTAGTTTTTCTTTAATTTATGCCGTAAAGTTATTTTAAAAATATAGCCTATTGCTGTACAAAAATAAAACTGAGCAATAATAAAACATTTAACTGTAAGAATAATTGAATATTTCACATTTGACTTTGTTGACTAGACTTTACACTTAAATAACTTACTAGAAACAAACCCAGTTGTCTTAGGCCCCTATTATACATGGCGGCCAGCCGCACAACCGGTCACTCCACCGGTGGAGTGACTGGTTAACTCGCTGGTTTTCTCTGCCGGTCACCGGTGGAGCAACCGTACTGTGGAAATTTCCGCTGGAAACAGCCATCAGTAGCTACAATGGTGCTGTGTACAGAGGACGTGCTACTACTATCTCTTCTTATCAAGAAGAGAAGGCAATAAAGAGTTAGGAGATTTCGGAGGCATCCTATGCTGATGACCAGACATAGTAAAAGGACTGTACTATACGTTATTTGACGATCTTTGTGCAAGTGGAAGTAAGTTTTTGAATTATTTTCGAATGTCAAAACCTTTGTTTGATGAACTGCTGGGACACATCAAAGAATGATATCACTGTGCCAGATACCCCTCTAAACAAAAGCATCCCTGCAGAAGAAAAATTGGCTGTCACATTGAGGTAAATACAACTTTTAAAGAGTCACCGGTTGCGTGGCCAGCCGCCCTGGCTAATACGCTCCGTATACTCCAATGCCCCGCGTGGTCGCCGAGCAACCCGTGGTCACTGTGCTGGTTGCAGAGCTCGGTAACCAGTTGCCGATGGATTTTGGTCGCGCGGCCGGCCACCCTGGCTAATAGGCTCCATTTGATTACATGGGCGGCAACCGACCAAACCACCGGTGGAGTGACCGGTTGCTCGGCTGGCCGCCGTGTATAATAGGGGCCTTAGAAAACATTGACTCTCATAGTTTCCAGACTGACATGTGATTGTCATTCTACTATTTTTAAAAGACATGATTTTAAGTGAAGTTGTTACAGTTCATATAATTTTTAGGGCTTCACTCACCTTTTATGTTTGGGTACGCAATTGAGTTTTTTAAAATGAGTAAGCACCAAAAAGACACTTTGACTCCAAGAGATGAACAACGTTTTTTATCATAATGTGGAATTAGACTTTTAATCGCTAAACTATAAACATTGACTATGAATACACTAGTGTATTCATAGTCAATGCTATATAGTTGTAATTTCGAGGTTATATTTACAAAGAAAGTTATATGCAGTGTTTACATTTATGTTATTTACAAACAGCGCTCTTTATAACAATATTTCTCAACCTTTTTGTACCCACGTACCACATGATGCTTTTTAAATGTTTCGTTTAGACCTACCACCCAAACTTATACCTTTTAATGTATTCTGCGATCTTGATTAATCTATACTTATTTTATATGCTAACGTTTTTTTTGGTGTTGAGAACTCCTCCTAAAATTTTCAACCGATATTCAAATTTTTGGTGTCGTTGGGTAGCGCTTGGTCTGTAGTTGTTTCAACTAAAAATTTATGAAAATCGGACCTAAACTAAGAGCGATATACACAAATTAAATTTGAAATTTTTCCATTAAATTAACATTGGGTTTGGGTTAAACATTTTAAACATATGTTAATGTACAGCTGTAAATACAAGTAGTTTTTTGTGATTACTGATATTCACAATATTAGATTGGTTGAATGTGGTCGATTTAGAACTAAGTGTTACTTTTGTATTGTATTAAAATAAATTGCTCCATTTTGAATAACAAGTTGACTAGTTTTTACTTAATTTGCTATGGAGGTGTGTATAAAAAGTGAAACACAACCTTACTAAATTAAAAGTATTCTATTTTAATTGAATTGAATAAATATCAATTCAATTAACTTTATGGTCAGAGCTATAGAAATATTAATGCGGTTATAAATTGACATAGTAATATAGTAACTTAAACTAAGTTTTCCATGTTAAACCCAAAAACTGCTAGCTATGGGTTCTATAGATAAAAGTGAATGTAATAAAACCAAAAAATTGTTTTAACTACATACTTAAAAAGCAAAAAGAAAGTTTTTTTTTAGAATTTCTCCTAAAGTAACAAAACTATAAAAATTCAAAGTGAACAAAGTAATAAGTATTGACAGAAAAAAAGTTATGGTAAAATTGCTGTTTGCTCAAGAAAGACTCAATGTTATGACTAACTAATCAGGACTACCTATACATGAACAAATATACGACCCAAACTATTTTGACAGATCACTCACGGGGCTTTACCAAACTAATAGTCCAATGTAACAAAGTGATCAACTTAAAATTCTCTGTGGACATGAACAAATAAATTTTCCCTCATGTTTCGACGTCCATGCGGAGTGTGCATTGTGACCTTAAATAGCTCAAGGTAAATCTTGAACTTAAAATAATTCAAGTTTAAACGAGTACCAGGATCAAAATTATTATTTGTTAATACAAATGTGCTCGGAAAACGAAGTGTTAAAAATAATTTACCTCTGCTAAGTTGGTAAGACATTTCTTTAGCTAGTCAAAGATACTTAGGGTCTCTCATAATGGAAATGCGTTTTCACGCAGAACTGCGCTGACCAAAACAGCCGTCGGCATCAAGTAGGTCAGAAACGCTTTTCAATTTTCTTTGTATTTAATTTGGTATTTCTTCCTTTGTCTCTTGCCACACATAATCCTTTGTCATACCACAGGTTGAGAAACACTGCTTTAGAACGTTTGAATTTCAAAATTCTGCATCTCAAAAATAAATATTATAGTTAGCGAACAGCTGACTTAAGTTTTATGACTTAAAAAATATTCCAACCGATTTTTCAGTCCTAGCATAAACAAGAAACATTTTTGGTACTAGAGCGAAAAAAGGCTGATTTTGTGCATAATGATAAAAAATAGGCCTAGCATAGATTGTAACTCATGTTTAAATTTATCTTAAATTTTACTACAACTTAATAATGAATGAGGTAAAAAAAAAAATTGAAAAATTACCTTTCAGGTTCTTTTAAGTGGGAGTAGTTAGGTCCCAAAAGAGGAGCTTCCACTAGAGTTGCGGAGATGCAACCAGGGACAGTGAATTCACACTGGCCCAAGTCAAAGTCCAACACAAGAATTTGCCTCCATTTAAATAGAAATTTGTTGACCAAGTAGCGTAACAAAGTGCTCTTCCCCACTGACTTTCCTCCACCGAGAATAGTCTTAGGATAATCTAAAAACAAAGAATTTTAGAGTCATTTTTACACAGTTTTAACAAATTTAATTTTCATTCTTGAAATATATTTACTATTGTTATTGGTATTTAACACGTTAGCTCCCGACAGTCGGGAATTCGGGTCGCCGGGAGTTCCCAGCAGACCAAGCGTGGTACTCAAAACTCTCATCACAGACCGAGTCATTGTGACCAACAGTAACCCAGAGACCAATTTTTTTTGTGTTTATGTATAATTTGAGGTATATATATATACATATATACATACTCATAAAAGTTGCAATAAAATATTATTTCAGTGCTATTTTAGCACTTTTATTGTGTCATATATGTGTGACGTAGGTCTATAGTAATATTTTATACTATGTTTGTTTGCGATTGACCGAGTGTCTCACATAGGTGACACAAGTTGGATGACTGGGAAATAAATGTAAAATATCTTTACTACAGTAAAAAGTACTAAAATATACAGGACAATGTGTTACACAATAAAAAACCATGTGGAATGAGTAGTAAACAAACTAAAGGCAACATGTGAGCAGACAGGATATCCAACTTTGAAAATCTGTATAAAAAAAATTGAGGTCGTACCCAGAAACCAAGCGACAAGCATACGTACATGTCACACATTCATATAGACCGATAAACAGGCTTTAGATAGATTTATTGTACCAAATGGGCGTGGCAAGTCATTAAACTGAACGGTGACTGCGTCCCGAATACATGCCATTGGTCCACTGGCTTTGACCTGAGCGTCGTATATGTGTCGTAGGTCCACTGGAATCAGCTTGAGTGACACGTATATGTGAGGCTGGGCTATTTAAAAAAAAGGGTTTTTTAAATATTATGTCACCTATACGTGACAATCGGTACGGTAGTAATTGTATTAAAAAACTAGTCTACACGTTGCTCAAAATCAAGCAATTTAGTTTGGATGTAGAAAACAAAATTAATTTTTCACAGTTTTTGTCCTAATTCATTATTTAGTTCATTATAGAGTGTATTCTCCATAGTATGAATACTTCTTTAATATGCTACGGTGTTTTTTTGTGATTGGAACTCCCCCTACAACTATCAACCAATTTTCAAGTTTGTGGGGACGTTCGATAGGGCTTGGGCTATAACTTAACTAGTTGTTTCCCCCACAAATTGATGAGAAACAGACTTGGCGCTACCCATTATTTAAATTTGGAGTTTTTTGATTAAAATATCATTGGAATTGGGTCAAAAGTAGACCAACAAAATCAGGCAGAGCAGAATCATATACATCTCTAACCAATAGCTTTAAAACCTGGGTCCCATAAGTTTTGTGCCACATGTATTAAAGTATGATATCAAGGAAAGGAGCTGATTAGCCTACCTTAATATTGAACGAGACACAAACTAGTGTGTACCCGGGTGTATTTAATAGGCTATACTTATTAATTCGTATGACTAAATTTTACCTACTTACCTCGATTCATAATATCATTTTCTATTTCTGACCATTCTGGAACTTCATAGAACATCTTGAAACCAAGATCTTGCAAATTTGACTCGAACAAACATTTAATCTTGCGCTCAACAACATGGCAAGGTCTTGAACCATTGTAAAAGATGTGTGTGTTGGGAAAGACAAAAAAAGATGAATGGTTTTCAAAAAAGTTTGGCCACACTGTAGAACTTACATCAGTCTTGTTTCTGGTAACAGTAAATAATATACTGTTTCCCGCTTTCTTTGAAACCTTTAGTGATAACTGTTCTGGCAAACCCAGGCCAATTAATTTATCAAAAAGGTTCTTATCAGATTTCTTTTCACAAAGAGGTTCTTTAGCTTTCAAGGCTAAATGAGATGAGCCTTGAAGAGAAAATATCAATAATTTTTCCTCCTCTTTGAATGAATGGTAACCTAGAATTTCAAGAGATCCTTTCAGTAGCTGTATTTCAACTGTTCCAATAATAGGAAGAATACTGTCGGGTTTCATCAAGACCATAAATTTTGACCATGCCAATTCATAAAAATTAGCTACTGAGTTTGTGCCATTAGAGTTTACAAAAATAGAACATACAGGACTGTTTGATGAATTACTGATGATTCTAGTTGCAAATTTTTCATTACTTGATGGTTGAGGTGATTTTTCAGTTTTACTTGCTGATTTCTCTTCATTTTTGCTCAAACCAGAGATTCCATCAAGTCCTAATACATTTTCAGTGTTGTTTTCTTTGATTAAAGTTTCATTTAACTTGTTTCCTGTTAACAACAAAGACTGAATCAAAGAAAACTCTCTATTGTCGTTCTTTTTAGTCTTATCTGAACAAAGTGTATGGAGTATGGCATTGCCTCTTTTATTTATTTCAGTATCATGTGTCATTTTGATAATTGAGTTTTTTAGACTTGAACTAGGCTGACTTTTTTCAGCTTTTGGGTTTCTTATTTTATACTTTTGAGATTTCACACATGCTTTATTGATTAAATCTTCTGATAAACCTTGACTAGGCCTAGGAGTGACAGATTGATTATGGATTGACCCGTCGACATCAACTAAATTTCCTAAGCATGGTTCTTTTAAAACTACTTTTTTTCTCCTATTGCTGTTATTTCCAGTTATGTCACTTGGCCCTTTAAATGTAGAACAATTTGGAACAGAAAGATTGTAACTATTTCTTGGATTCATAGTTTTTATTTTTTTAGTTTTGCGTTTCAAACATGTCTTACTTTTCAGTTCTCTAGATGAACTTGACCCAGTAGAGACAATAGGCTTTTCTTGAATATGGGTTTTTGTGTCGATGGTAGGCCTTACTGTTTCAACACATTCTATAGTGCCAGAGGGTGATTCAAGGTAAGATATTTTAACATTACCCAAAGAATCAACAAGTTGGCTTAAACTTTTAATATCCTTACTTTTTGCTCTTTTTCGAGGTTTTGACTTACATTTTACCTTCAGAATATTGGTTCTCTTTGAGACAATAAGTTTGCTTTGATTCTTGTTTGATTTTGTGGTTTTCATCTTAGAGATTTAATGAATAGCCAACGTGTTCTTATATGAAGTAAGATGATATATGTCTAGGTTAACTAAAAATGCAAAAACTATGGAAATTTTTTAAAAAAACATACAACATTTAAAACAGTACTCTAAACAAACTTGTATTAAAGATTTCAAATTCATAGGCCTACAAGAATGTTTAGTGTCAGAAATTGAAATTACTTTCTTTGCTGAGTAAAAATATCACCTGAAACAAAATGATCTCACTACTTTCAATTATTACTCCTGGCCTAATATTCTACACATTCACACAATTAAAAGAAACACTAAGTGAATAACATAATTAAAAAATCAAACTTTGGAATTATTTCTTATCCAGTCCAATTTTTGGTTAGGACAACGTGAGTTTGACAGCAGAAACCTGGCAGAAACCTACCATCGCATGGGCAGAGGCATAGAGTACAGACACGAAGTAGTATTAAGCTTAATAGTAAGAAATCATTGATCATAGCTGCACAGCGATATAATCTGTCAGTAACTGCTGTATTGTAGTAAAAACAATATATATGGTAATTAAATTTTAATTCGAATCGAATGTAGTATTTGTGATATAATCTACTGATTATCTCATCATCTCTACTTTATTGTTCTTTTACTATGGCTCTAGCTCAGATGATACATTTTATTTTTGAACAATTAATTGACTGATTGCTTTAAATGATGGATCACACTTGGGTGGAGCTGTGTCTCAGCCTCATGGCGTTGCACACGGAGTCCCGCAGGGCTCGGTGATGGGGCCAGTGTTATTCTTGATTGCGGTCAACGACTTGGATCTACAGGGGACTGCCCTCAGATTTGCGGACGATACAACCATAATCTCGCCTGGCGTAAACCCTGCTGAAGCACTGGCAGCTGCAGATGTTCTGTTTGAGGAGGCCAAGTCCTGGTTTGTGGCAAACAAGCTCAAATTAAATGAAAATAAGACTCAGAAACTTGTGTGTACCCTCACCCATTTCACGCAGGACGAAAATAGTGTCTCACTACTTGGATTCATGATTGACCAAAAATTAAATTGGACAACCCATATCGATTCAGTTTGTAAAAGGTTGGCGAGGGTCCTATACCTCCTAAGGAAGTTGACTCGTCTGGTTAGTAGGCCTTACCTAATAATTGTCTACCATGCGCTTTTTCATAGCATCTTAAGTTACGGACTCCTTCTATGGGGCCATGCAACCTCAAGCCTTGATGTACTGAAACTTCAAAAGAAAGCTGTACGCATAATAACTTATAGCAAGCGTTTGGAACACTGTAAACCGCTACTTTCCAGCACGGGTATCATGACCATATACAGCCACTACATCCTTCTGTCAGCCACATACGTAAGGGCAAACCTTCACCTGTTTCCAACAAGAAATAGCATTCACAACCATATTACTCGTCATCGTGAAGACATTAACATTCCATTCTGCAGACTGTCAAAAACAAAAAATTCATTTCCAACACTGGCTCTTAAACTCTTCAACGCTCTACCATCAAAAGTAAAACATCTAGAAGAAAAGGCATTCGGGACCACCCTCAAGAATTGGTTAAGAAAAAACCCATACTATTCATTGGAGGAGTTCTTCAGTGACAACTTGTTAGGTATGGTCTAATCCACCGCCATACCACCAGTAAACAGTATTAGGAAGTTTAGTTTTAGTTTTTTTTTTTTTTTTTTTTTTTTTGACACAACCTATCCGGCGATTGCTGGTCTCGGTGACGGAGGAGGTAATTTCAGGTAACATATAAATCAAGATTGGTATAAAAACATAACCACACAACAGTATAAATTCTGGCCAAGGTCTGGTCAGTCAGCATTTTCCCGGTATCAGAAAGTAGGACTAAAAGGGAATTGCGAGCTGTAGAGCTTTCAATTTACATTTTCATAGCTGAGGAAATAATTTTTGTAATAGACAATTTTTTATTTTAGTCAAGTCTAGGGGAATAGGTCAAGCCTTGTCAAGCACAGTGCCTATTCCTATGGTACTGTATAAAAATTATATGAATAAATTTTTAAACATTAGTACTCTATGCTATACTCTATGTTCCGAATGTCTTTTTTTATAAATTGTGTTGAGGGCTAGTTGACAGCGTTGCCAATTCGAGGGTAATTACCCTTTTTGAGGGTATTTTGGACCTTCGAGGGTATTTTCGAGGGTAATCGTTTTTGCTAATAAAAGGATAATTTTACTGAAATTGTCAAGTTTGACTCAGATATGTGAATTTTCGGGAATAGGTTAAAATCCGAAGTAGATTTAATACAGGAGTAATTAATATTACTTGAAAGCTAATACCAATTAAACAGCTTTTACACTTATATTAATCACCCCTGTGTGCTAACAACTTAGATGGTGGGTAAATTTAGTGATTTTCTGGTATTTTGGCACTTTTGAGGGTATTTGAGGGTAATTTTGGCAAGGACCGAGGGTAATTTGATGAAAAGTGATTGGCAACGCTGCTAGTTGAGGAGGGGTGGCACGGGCACGGGGTTGATTCGTCGATGGATTGATGGAAACGTCAATTCCTATCTACAAGGAAAAATATAGATAAGTTTTTGTAGTTTGATTGTGTTTAGTCAGTTTAGTAGTTGATTTTAGGCAAAAAGAAAAGAAGCTATACAGTCTAAAATCTACAAGAAATTAAAAATTTATTTGAAAATGGCATCTGATAATGATAAGCAGACTCAGTTGGCTGTTCTTCAGAATCAACTCTCAATAGCAAGGACTGAAATCAGTAATTTGAGGTAAGTAATAGATAAGGAATCATTACAGAAACTGTAAACGCATTTACTTTACCAACTCTTCATACCTTGTGACCAGGTTATTTTTTATTATCAGTGCTGGTACCTACCTCCAAGTTTAAGTTTTTACCTCACACTCCTCTTGTAGAAGTGGCAACATCTTTGCCCAAGCCTTGGTTTTTGGTCAGTCAAGTTTTGGGAGTGATTATGCGCAACTTCTGGAAGTGGTTCAAGTCCATCATAGGTTTAGATACCATTTAGGCCTAGGACTACAAAATTGTTGAATTTGTTGTTCATTGAGATGCACATAATTTTTGAGTTGTAGGAGTGCTCTTTCGGCGGCTTACCATTGTCAACTGCTGTTAGACAGGACAGACAACAATTTCACTAATTTTTTGAATACTGGTGCAGGAACCACAACTTAATGCCAAACACTTTAAAATTTTCTTTAAATATGAGCCTATTTTTGTAATTTAAATTTAAATTATACCTACCTCCTGATTAAACAAATTATATTAGTTTTTGCAGGAAATTACCATTTTATGAACAATAAATATTTAAGTAAGGGTAGTTACACATTCATCTGTCTGGAGAAAGGCTGTTTCCCCCAGAGTCAAAAAATAGCCAGGACTGTGCCTATCTACAAGAAAGGGGACCGTAACAGCCTTAATAGCTATAGGCCAGTTTCCATCGTACCTATTTTAGGTAAAGTTATTGAGGCCATTATCCAAACTCAGCTCTGTCAACATCTGGAGAGTAACAACTTATTTTCAGAGGGACAGTTTGGCTTCAGAAAAGGTCGATCTACCACGGGTGCAGTGAAGGCTCTGGCGGACTTGATTGGTGAGGCTTTTGAAGAAGCTGGTGATACCGTAACATTGACTATGTATGACCTGAGTCGCGCCTTTGACTGCGTGGACCACAATCTGCTCAGTAAGAAGCTAGAGAGTCATGGAGTGAATAGGGTGGCACTGTCCACAATTAGCTCATACTTGTCTGGTAGGCAGCAGGTTGTTTCAGTTGAAGGAGCAGTGTCAGGTCCAAGAGATACAAAGTTTGGTGTCCCACAGGGATCGGTGGTTGGCCCTCTGCTCTTCTTGGTCATGATAAATGACTTGGATAGGAGTGGGAGAGTCATCCTATTTGCTGATGATACTACTCTGGTATCACGGGGACCACAGGTGGATCAGTCACGAATAGGAGCTGAGCAGCACCTTCGAGAGGCATCTCACTGGTTCGAAGATAATGGTTTCCAACTAAACCAAGCAAAGACTCAGTCTCTTGTGTGCAGTCTTTCACTGAAAGCCCCTCATGACGAACCAGCGAAACTTCTTGGTTTTATGATGGACAGGAAACTAGCATGGAAAGACCATATAGACCTAATCAGTAGTAAACTCTCTCGGGTTTGCTATCTGTTGCTCAAACTTAGGCACTTTATCACTGAGCAGTATTTACTAACTGTTTATCATGCCATGTTTCACTGTCATGTTAGTTACGGCTTGCTGCTGTGGGGCCACGTACCTGGAGCGGAGGAGATTCTACGCCTCCAAAAACGCGCGGCTAGGCTTATCACCTTCAGTGATCGCATTGCCCATTGCAAGCCGATATTTGCAAGGCTCGGCATACTCACCATCTTTAGCCACTTCATCCTAGTCTGCGTACTACATGTCCTGGATAACTTAGAGAGCCTCTTCCCCCGAGCAGCGATCCATGACCACCACACAAGACATCGTGACCATCTAGATGTGCCAAGGGTTAGGCTTACGAGAACCCAAAAGAGTTACTCTGTTGTGGCAATTAAAATCTTCAACAAGCTGCCAGAACCTATCAAGCTTCTGAACAGGAAAAAATTAATTAAAAAGCTTGTGCCACATCTGAAAACCAAAGCCTACTACTCCCTTGAGGAGTTTTTTGAGGACAACCTTTTGGACCTGAGTTAGCTGCGTAGCCTGTTCACAGCCTAAGTACTAAGTAATAAGTGGTTTGTGTTTTTTTTATGTAAATGTATGTTTGTGGTTTTTTTTTTTTTTTTTTTTTACATTATGACGCCATCAATCCCCTCATAGGGGCAACAGATGAAGAACTGGTAATAAGGTAATAAGGTAATAACAAGAATCAATCGTCCTTTATTATCCATCTGGACATGCATACAACACATTGGATATCCAGTCACTTGGGGTTAAATTTAGTTGTTTGTTGTTTACCAAAAATCTTTTAACTCCTAGGCCTATATCTGAAAAAGAGATTGTTACTGACTGCCTTGGCCCTCTAGAATTACCGCACTGTGCAGGATTTAAGCTGGGAAAAATTTTCTTGGAGCAAAAATGCTACAAGCTCTTGGATACTTGTAGCAAAATGAAACATGTTGTAGCATTTATATCGCGCGTAGTATAATTCGTCACCAGTTACCAATACTTTCACCTTAAAAGTATTTTTGTTTAAGTTACGCTGTTGTTTTTTACCTAAAATAAAAGCACTAAATAGTTCAAAATGACTTTTAATTTAATTTTGAAAACGTTAAAGTAGATTCGTATAAAGTTACAGATTTACATAAGTACTTAAGCCTATGCATAAACTCCAAATTGTCTTCGGGTTCAAACATCAACATATGAACATGGCTGGGTAGGTGTAGGCCTACTCAACAATAATATAGCCTAATATAAAATTCTTGGTTTTAAACACCATTTTGCAAAAGCACTTTCAAAGTTAAAATCCTCTCTCTCTCTGGACCTTCAGTTTCAATCATAAGTAAATTATGGTATTTTAAATGTTTACACCACACGAGCTATTTATAACTAGCTTATTTTCGTGCTGCGTGAATTTATAATTCAATTTTCAATATAAGAGCTACGGCGGGAAAACACGCTGCGTGTGACATTTTGATCTGCTCATATTTCTCACGTATTTTCATGCTACCTTTATGAGGGGTGTCACGTGACGTTGCTCATGCGCAGGATGCTTTGACAAAATAAAATTTTTGCCTGCTGCACTTTTTGAGCACCTGTCCGCGTCTTTGCGCCTCGCCTCGCCTCTTGCAGTGTGTGGGTCTCCATAAGCGCCAATGCTTTCTCTGTCGCTCAAGACGCCTTTAGTCAAAATGCCCCGCCTCGCCTCGTCTGTTGCAGTGTGTGGCCGGCCATAGATTGAGGTTAACTAACTGAAGCTGTATTTTACTTTGATGGAAATATCACGTTTAGACATAATTTTATGACAGAAAACTTAAAATTTTAAAAAAACTGTGATTCTCGAGGTACTTGTTATTAATTATTGTAAAATCTTTGTAGCAAAATCGCGACAGACTATCCGAATATTGTCGTATTTTTGTGGTGGGTGTCGCAAAATGCGACAAATGCGACCGCAGCTTAAACCCTGGCACTGTGTAGTGTAGCACAAGTCATGATTAATTCAATTGTAAGTTATTGGAAAAAAGTTAAAATACCTTATACAGCCAAGTGATCCTTGTACTCCAGGACGGGACTACACGTGTTTATATCCAAAAATTATCTTCAGGTCCCATGAAAACTTGATTTAACATAAACTTATCGCTAGAATGGTCACACCACAGTTTAAAAGTTAGACCTGCAAACAACAACTAAACACATACAATACACGGACGAAAACAGGTCTACTTTTATAGAACAGAAAAATTAAAGCGCTCATGTTGGGTGTCAAGTCTTCACAACATAGGCCTATACTTTGAGTCAAGATTTGGCACCTGACATGAGTCCTTTCACATGGTGTCTACTTAGCAGTCGGGAGAAGGCGGGAATTAGTATCTAGAAATTAAATAAAGCCGGGAATAAAACATATACAGGGTCATTGGCCATATAACGGTATTTCATAACAAAGGTCGGTAAAATTAATGTGTACTTAACAAATAAGGTAGGCCTAGTACGGTATTTGTTCATATTCTGGGTCAAGACCCTCCACTGAAACTGTTGACGACATCATTTGTTTTAAATTCCAAGAATCACCTTAGGTCTGGTCTAAGTCAGAAATGTAGGCCTAGGCCTACGTGCCGTAATCTAGGCAAAGGTCGCATGGAGGTGGGGAGGAGGTTGGGTTAAAAGGGGGAAGGGAATAGGAGGGTGAAGAGAGAGATAGCCGCATGCTATTAGTCTGGCTGCGGAAAACGAGGGCAACTGCTGCGCCGTCTGAATGCTGCTTGGTTAAAAGTATCAGGTATAAAATGTAACGACCAAATTAAAAATGTCCCATTGAGTAAGTTAGCATTGTTAATATTAGGGATGGTTTAGTTGTTAAAGTCAGATGTCGGTTTTAGAATCAATAATTGAGAATTGATAACTCACAGCGGTTTTCGGTGTATCATTTTTTTTATTTATAAGCAATGAAAAGGTAAACAGATAGCATATGGAAAGGAGGTGTAGGGTACGGTTCTGAGGAGATAAAATTAAATTGTATAATAGGCTACGGGACGTGAGATACAAAAAAAATCGTAACTATAAGAACTCCATTTTTTGGCATCCTACCAGCGAGGGTTGCGTTATCTGATTTATGTAACAGCCTCTTAGTTCAAAATTTTTGTCAAAACTTAAGTAATTATCATACAAAATAGTTTGATTAATTTTTGTCCACTAAAATATAAGACTGCAGTTACAGGATTGACAATAAAAAAAAAATAATAAAAAAAATAGGGCTCAGCCCGTTTTTAGATGGTGGCCTTGAGTTGATTCATGTTTACTATCTAATATAAAGTGAAAAACCGATCCGATAAAATTTTCAACCGACCCATCACTTATAGCTGCGGCGAGGCTAAGTGTTCTGAATGGCAGATAGCATTGTTCCTCCGCCGAGAAATGATGAAATGATGAAAGCAGACTGAGCTCCAAAGTCCGAAACAGGCGTCTGACTACGCTTGCACACTTGACTTATTTGCCACTGTGCATCTTATCTAATCTCTCATCTGTTTATTGGGATTCACTCGTCCAGTGTGTCCACCGCTATCACATATTATGTACTAAATTAAGTACATTTAAACAGCTTTTAGTACGCTAGGCTAGTACATTAGAGTTAAAATCTAGTAATTCTTGTGTACATATTTTCAACACTTTTTTATCATTGTTTTAAGCAAACAAAACAAGAATATAACCTACATTGTTTTAAAGGTTCAGTAATAGTTTTAAAGTCAATTTACGGTTTTCATTAAAAAAATAGTTTTAGCGAATTTCCCATAGGGAGGAAGCTATTACCGTAAGTCTCATGGTAAGAACTAAGCCCAGGACCATGTTACTTTTTTGTTTTGAGGTGCCCAGAGACCAAAAATAATCATTAAAATATATATATACATAGGTATATATACCATGTATCCCTAGACAAGATAACTCTTGTAAAAACGGCCCAATATGGTAGAGATGTGTAATCCTACCTTTATTCGGATGAGTTCGTAAACCAGATATATCGACCTACCGGATGGTGTTGTACCCCAAAAATGTGTTTTTCATGTGTAATTTTAAAAAATTTTAAAATTTTGCGAATTTCCCTATAGGGAGTACGCTATTACGGTAGTAGCCATGGTAAGACCTAAGCCCGGGACCATGTTACTTTTTCATTTTGAGGTCCCCAGAAGCCAAAAACACCGTTTGTTCATTTTCATATATATGTATATATGTATATATATATATATTTTAGATGGTAGATTTATATTATATATATTGCACAGATTTTGCAGATAAGGGCTACTGTAATTATTTTGAAATATGTAAAAAATAATAACCATAAGTACCCTTTTAGAAACATTAATTTTTATTGCACTGACATGTTTCGATTTAAAGTCATTTTCAAAGTACAAAAAGCACTTTGAAAATGACTTTAAGTCGAAACATGTCAGTGCAATAAAAATTAATGTTTCTAAAAGGGTACTTATGGTTATTATTTTTTACATATTTCAAAATATATCTATATATATATATCTATGTGTCCGTAGTACTGATAACTTTTGAAGGGGACCTCCGATTTTGATGAAATTTGGTATGAAGGTGTAAGATTAGATCTATTTTCATGAGTTCGCGAACCAGCATGATCGGGTTATGGGAACAGGGTTTTATGGGGTTTCAAAGGGGTCAAAAATGGGTTTTTTTTTGCATTTTCGGAGCATAATTTTCAAAATTCAACAATTTTAACTGAGACTAGTTAAAAGAGCTTAAAAAAACAAACAATGTAGTATTTTGAATTTTTAACTAAGCTTAACAGGTTACGGAGAAAAGCCAAAAATAAGTTTTCCATGTCAATCTTATGGGAAATCAACAAATCTCGCTTATTTATGGGAATAACTTGATAAAATTTGGTATATATACATTCACTTGGTAGGGTTAAACTGATATTTGCTTACAACACCCATATGGCGGCAAACCTACATACTCACCCCATGGCGTTTATGGGGAAAATTAAAAAATGCTGAATATTGATACAGTTTGGCATTTACCTAACATAACTATTACATTTCCTAACAAAACTAACATTTTCTAATAACATCCCAAGACAGCAAACCTACATTCCCATTCCTATGGTGTTTATGGGGAAAATACAATATCTCAAGATCGTTTGGAAATTCGCTGAGTACGCAGGTCTGCTGCGACGGGGTTATTTATATTTATCACTGCAATTAGCGCAAAAAACACACAATTTAGTACATTAAAGCTTTGCTCTATCTCCATTGGTTACCGAGATATTAAAAAGTTTAAAGACATTGTGTACATTGTATTTTGGGGCTCCAATGTTATGGAGAATAAGGCTGTATTGATATTTCACTTATTAACCAATATTTTTAGATGAAACTGTATATTTAGCTTCATTTGGTTGAGATTCATCCATTTAAGGTAAAAAATCTTGGTTATTGAAATTAGTTACAGTAGTTCTAACTTCGCCTCTTCAATTTCATTTCATTTCATTCCAACAGCTGGAGGATAACATGTTCTTCCAGGTCACTTTTGTACAGCATAATAATAATAAATAAAACTTAGAAATTGTTAAAAATAGTAAAATTGATTGTGAAAATTTATAGCCAGATTGTAATTGATTTGTATAAGGAACCGGAAAGTATGATTAATGTGGAACTTATGTCTTGGAAAAACACACACACACACAGAGCTGTAGTTTGAACAATTCCTTATAACACTTGTTAAGGTTGTATTTTACTTGTGAACTTGTTGGGTTATACTAATAACACAATTTTCTGTAGATAATTCCCTATGTAGCCTTGTAAAAGTATTTAGATGCAAGTCAAAAATTATTGTTAGTAAATTACACTAAAATTGTCACCTATAAATGAAGTTCACGTAAAATTTTCTTACTCATCATCACCAGAAAATTTTAACATTAGAATTGTTCTCCACTTCCTTCATAAAATGATTTATTAATTTCCTCTCTAAGTAGATCATTATTCATTTACGAGGTGGCCCGTGCGCAAATTGCGCATTTTATGATTCTGTATGAGTGAAACTCACCTACAGTACGTGAATGTTGATTATGAAGTGACAGAGATCTATTTTTGTTTACTATCTGGCTTTTAAAATTCATCTGTAAAAGGTAATCAGCTGTTAAATTACAATTCACATTAAAGAACTTGCAATAAATGTTGGTCAACATTTTAAAGCGCCCTCTAGAATTAAATCAAAGGCGAGGGGTCGGAAGCCCGAAACAATATGACCTTTTTAATTACGATTTGTCACTGCGGTATATCCTAAGCTTTCAAATGACACCTTAATCTTCAAAATCGGTTCAGTAGGTCGAGAGAAAAAGGGACGTAACAGACAAAACCCTTATAGAAATAAGAATATAGATTTACAATGTAAACATTAACCTCCAAGAAGGGACATCTTTATAGGAGCAAGATTTTGCTGAATCCAAAACACAAATAGCACCTCTGTCATTAGTTAATCAGTTATAGATAAAACTAATGGCTTGATAGTAATGAGCTGGCCGGAACCCTTTTATATGAAGGCATGGTTGAAATTAATGGTCTCAGTAAGCACTAAACCGATCTTCATTATTTATGTGTCACATTAAAGGGGATGATGTTTAAATTTGCTGAATTTCGTTAAAATTCCCTAGTGTGCCTAGGGTTACGTCCTGTAACCCTTCTAATTTTTGAGTCAATGCAATTTTTATGAAAGACTAAAAATTCAGTTTTAATTATTTTCGAGCTATTTAGTAGTCAGCTGTCCGAATTTGTTAGTGTTTTTATAACTGACTCTCGGGGAATGCAGAATATTTTAATATTATGGGCGTTTCTGTTCATATTTAGGAATATTGTTTAGGCCATACACAGATCTAGAAGTTTTAAAAGAGGAAAACAGTTAACGGAAAATAATACCAATAATAATGATTAAAATTATTTAATAGAAAATTTTGCCTAAATAGAATACATGTCAAGTATAAAACATTTTTTTTTTTTTAACCATCCCCACAGTGGAGTGGCTAGTTAGCTACAGTGGAAGCTCTTTTAACCGACCTCGGATCAACTGCTTGTCGGATTAACTGACCATTTTCCAATAATATACAAACTTCTCGTGAGAGCCGATGTGATAATGATTAAAAACTAACTTAACTCATTTTTCAACAGGTCAATCTTACGTTTCCTGTAACTTAATGAGTCAAATTCAGTCAGCTGTTCTCAATATAGGTATCATGTAGGCAGTTTTTACTATGCTGTGTTTGTTAATTTTGTTATTTAATAGTTTTTATACTATAATTGTCTGTTTATTATATGTATATCGTATGGCTCATTTAGCCAGCCACCATGGTTTAAGAATAATAGAATAAATTCTGTGGTGCAGAGCACCTGAGTCAGTATAAGTTTATTATACTGACTCTGTATTATAAGAGTCTTTTTATCAACCAATTGATTGTGTTAGGAACAATTGATTTCTTTACAAACAATTTTTTAATATTTTTCACTTTTTTATTAATTTTACCACTTATTTTGGATATTGTTCAGTTTATCCGACTTTGTTTGTTATCTGACCATGGTCCAGTCCCATAGGGGTTGGTTAAGAGAGCTAGGTAGTAATTTTTAAAACACTTGTTATTTTTTTGCTATTTCATACAAAATTTGCGTATTTTGACATTTTCTAAGATTGAAGAAGTGCTTGCAATTACTATTAAGAAATTCCATACTATCCACTGTCATGGGGAAAAAACTGGTATGTTCTTTTCATTATGCTGCTTATGTATCCACACTTCCACACTTCTGTTAAAAATATATAGAATTGATAAATATTCCATCCTAGTTTTAGTGGATACATTATATTTATTTTCTACATACTTATCATAATTTGTATCCCTTTCAGAAAGTAACAATTATTACAAGCCAAGTTTAGTAACATTGAACTTAATTTATGCCTACTACATTATTACCGAAACAGTATTGTGTTCCTTGGTACCGATACCGCTTTTAATGGCATGTTTATCATCAACCGACTCAATTCAACACCATTTCTTCTTTGGCATTCGCCAGGAGTAAAAAAATTGTCTGAGGCTCATGTAGCTTGTGTACTTTTGTTCAAATTGAAAATTTGTGTTAATTTCAGGAAGGAGCTAAAAAACCTGACATATTTATATTCCAAAGATATTAATAATATTAAAGATGCTTTAAATGGTTGGAAATGCTCGTCTTGTGAGTTACATTCCTTGCAGAATGGGATGGACAATAGGATGGAAAACACAACTGAAGAGGAAACAAATGAACAAACTGTAAAACTACAGCCTATAGGATTTATCAGCACTGGTTTCACAAGAAAAAGAGCAGTGCCAAGACAACCTACTGTTAATTTAAGTAGTCATGGAAAGATCACACTGTTTAATCACATTTTCACTAATCCTGAACATTCTCTTGAAGGCTTGGATGGATTTTCTCACATGTGGTAAGATTTGATACAACATAGCATTAGACGATGCATATAAATTGCTTATTAATTTATTTTTCCTACGTCTGTCCGAGAAAACAGTTGTTTACGTAGTCGAGTCACGTCGCAAAACAGGTGTTTGCTTTATTACTTTTACTTAGTGCATGCTAGATTTACTTTGCGCACTCCAGTGCTTGAACGTCAGAACACAAAACAGTAAGCATTAGCCAGCAAGGAATCGTTTAATCAGGAATTAGGTTGGCAACACTGGATATAATCATCTGACCTATTGTCCTTGTTTTCGTTTTCGATGGAATCGACATAAACATTACCTACAAACCATCTTAAGGCGAGCCTGTGTGTAAGTGCACAAAATTATGGACTATGACCGTGACCTTAGTGATTTAAGTGGCTTGTTCACCCTAATGATCTTGCAGAGACTGCTAAAACAGTGTCATTAAACCTCCTACCTGAAAAATCCAATGATTTTTTAACTAATAGTAGGAAATGCATAATGTGGGCTATCATAAATATTAAATATTTATACTTATATATAAAAAATACTTGGCAGTCATAGGAAAAATCTAATAACTCGCCTGTAGCTTATGCGTACAAATATTTCTCTCGAGTGCAGCAAAATGACACTTTGCGCACTTGTTGCATAAATAACCATTTTATATGTCTCAGTCAAAGCTAAATTCTTCAAACTTTTTTCGTAGAATTTTCAGATTTATTTTCTTTTTTATTTTCTAAGGAATCAAGAATCAAGAATTTATTACAACAATTAACAAGATATACACAGCTTGTATAGTTGACGTCAAAGTAGGCAATTGAAGTATCAATCTTCAATAAAATATAAAAGTTGACCATTTTTAAGGAAGGTTATGTCAATTAATCATGAAATCTAAAAAAATTAAATATTCCTTCCATTTAGCTAGTAGCGCCATTCCTGAACGTTAGTGCCGCGTGCTAATTCCTAGGAGCTTGTGACTCCTGGGTCCAATTCAATTGCTATAGGCCTATACTACAGAAATTGCCATCAATAAGTTCCTTTACAATGTCATTATTTTTCTGCTGCTTTTGAAAATTTACTTTTCTTAAGTCTGTGTAAGGAAACAGTTGTTTTCGCACTCGATAAGCGCCGCAAAACAGGTGATTTCCGTATTCATTTTACTTTTCTGTCCAGTGTGTAAACTTCAGAACACAAAACATTATGCATTAGCCAGCAAGGTAACGTTGTTTAAGCAGGAATATAGTTGGCAACAGTGGAAAATAAACATCTGACCACGTCTTTGTTGTTGTTGTTTTCTATTGGGAATCGACATAAACATAACCTACAAACCAGCTTAGCATGAGCTTAATTGTGTCTAAGTGCACAAAATGAACAACTATGACAGTGACTTTAGTAATTTAAGTGACTTGTTCACCCTAACGAGGTTGCAGAAAATGCTAAAACAGTGTCATTAAATCTCCTACCCTACTTAAAAAATCCAATGAATTTTTAACTGACTGAAGAAAATGCACCATATAGGCTATCATAAATATTAAATATTTATAATTATATAATAAATATTTGACAGTCGTAGGAAAAATTTAATTCTCTCGAGTAAATTCTCTCGAGTACAGTAAATGCACTCAAAGTGCATTTACTGTACTCGAGAGAAATTACGGAAGCGCAAACATTTCTCTCGAGTGCAGCATTGTGGCACTTCGCGGACTTGTCGCATAAATAGCTTCCCACATTTTTACAAAACATGTAATAAAACTTCTTTTTTGTCACTTTTATAAATCTGCTGGAGTAATGACTCACATTCCTTGTATAGGGCAGATTTACTGAACATTTCTCAGCAGTTAACATGGAAAATACGGTAAATTAAGTAGGTAACGAAAATACAGTTGCAGTGTTCATTTTACTTTTCGCACGCTATATTTACTTTGCGCATGCTAGATTTACTGTGGAACCACAGGGCAATCCAGAGGACCTGGACTAAATGTGGGTACAGTACACTCTCGTTTATCCAACTCGGTGACATTGGAACTTTGATTCATCGGAACTGATGATTTGGATGTTGTTACTATTTTTTTCTTACAGAAACTAATTTTTATGTTATAGTGCCTTCAATCTCCAGTTCGTTATACAAAAATGCAGTTGCATCACTTTCCACCTGGCAATTTTCATAATATGTATTCCTTGATGTGATTGACGAGGCCGTATAAGTATTTGCATAGAAATAGGAAGAGGGGGGAACAGGAAGTAAACATCTGCTTCCTAATGTATTCTCGCGAGTGCACCCGTGTAACGTGGAATGTCAATTTACTGTTGAAATATGAGAGAAAAGCGGAAAAAAATTTGTGTGTCTGTTGATAATAAAATTAAAGTGATTTGAATTTATGTCAATGAGTTAACATTAAAGATTGCTGTGGAATAAAGAGTTGGGACAGTATGAGATCTTTATTTCATGAGTTGTTTTTAAATGTGTTCATGGTTACCATGATCGAAGTTTCAGTATCTCATTTTCAGAAAAAATCTTGTGTTCTCACCAACTAAAGTGATTGTAACTGTAATTGGTCGCCGTGAAGGTGAAAATGACAGACTCACTACAGACTCCGCTTCATTGGAATTTTTTGACATCTGCACTAGGCAATCACCACATTAGTTCCGATCAACGAGAGTGCACTGTAAATATTTTTCACCATATTTTAATAAATTCATTATGAATAGCAACCAATGTCATTCATGAGCATTTTATAACTTTGCGATGTTCATGTATATGCAATATTTGGAAGCACAAACCTTTTTTTACATCCATGCAATACATTTTTTTCACAAATTGTTTTTTATTGGCTTGATTGCATCTGTTTTTCTGCCTTAGGATACTATTCCACTTCCATAGAAATGAATCTAACCACATCCGAGCGAAAGTTGCTCCTCCAAGATTGAATGGAGCCAGGATAGGTGTGTTTGGGACTCGGTCACCTCACAGGCCATGCCCCATAGGACTCTCTCTCGTCCAGATTGATAAAATTGATGGTAACACTATTTTAATTTTTAGATTTTCACAAAAATATTAACAAAATGCCTATCTCTTCTTTAGATTTATTTTGAGACATTGTATTTTGTGTGTTATTTAAAACTAACTACTTTAAACATTGGAGACACCATAAGAACTATCACCTATTTTCCAAACCAAAATTTAAGATAGTTACTACTGATAAGTCTATTTTATTTTATTCACTTAAAAATCTGAAAAAAACCTATACAATTTCATCGTATATTGTTTCTTTTACCTTTCACTGTGAGGAATGAACTACAGTAGAAGTCCTTAATCCAAGATCCAATTATTCAAGCCACTGGGTTAAAATTAAAAATTATTGTCAAAATTAAAAATTATAAAAGTAAAATATTTTTTACAAATATGTGGAATATTTTTACAATAAGAGTGTAGACATTAAATTAATAGAAATACTGATAGACGAAGCACACTTTACTTGCATTCAAGTGGCATTAGAGTGTGATTGTGCCAGTCTGTTCCTCGCTCCCATATCCGTCTAGATGCTGGTAGCCAGGCCGGGCCGATCAGCAGTGCTTTTCAGTATCAGTGCCGTGTTTGTGTTTAAAATTAAAAAATTTTAGTCTAAGATGAGGAGTAAATGTAAAAGAGTTGTAATATCTTTGTAAATGAGTTAAAAGCAAGAGTTAAATTGGATTAAAAGGTTGAATAAAAAGAAAGTATTCAAAAAGGCCTTAGAGGTTAAGAAACGAGAATTGAAAGTATGAACTTGACAATCGTCTAAGACTGGAAAATAATTGTCAGTGATGGTTACACTTAAGTGTAGCATTATATATAGTCTTTTTATTACTTTTAATGTATAATTAATTTTATTACCATAGTTTCTAAATGTTCAATGCTTGATTTTAATGTCTTTCCTTACTATTCATTCATGATACTATCCGAGTTTTTCGTTAACCGAGGTTATTCCAGTCCAATTTAGCTTGGATAATCTGACTGTATTTTGAATTTAAGTTGTGGAGTAGGTCTTCTTACCTGCCTCACAGTTGCCATGCAATCTGTCCTACTGGTACTTCCTATAGGGAGACTCACTAAAATAAGATAAATCATTGTAAACTATTAATTATTTACTCTTCTTTTAACGGTGAAAAACGGTAATTTCCTCAGATATTTGATCACTTTTAGCATACACTGGTCTAGTAAACAAAAAATTGGAAAGAAGGGAAAACTAAAGTGTGATAAAATAACAATATTTTGCTGTTGAAGCTCTCTGAACCACCTTTTATACACATTTCATTGCTGTAGTAATTGTATCTAGAGATATTCTACACAATTTTAAGAACATAACAAGTCCATCATATCTAGCATATCAGATATTTAACAAGTGTTCCAGACCACCCATACACCCCTTTCAAAATTTTCAGAATTAATTTTTAACAAAAAAAAAAAAAAAAACCAACTGTCCCATTATAGGTAAACCAGTTACGCTCTATCGATTGAGAGTAATTAATTTCAATGTACAGGATGTACCGGTAGATACCTTTCCAGAACGGAAGTCACTAATTTTTAAAATTAGTAAACCCCCACTTTTTATTACATTTTTTGATTCTACACGTAATTTTAAGACAACTTTACAATTTAATTTTAACATCTTGACATCTTTTATAGGAAGCAGTATATTCTTTTCGGGAGTGGATATGCTAGATGGAACACCTGTGTTGGACCTAAAGCCTTACATCCCCCACTATGATAACCCTTCAGAATTGACTGTCGACACTGAGGGGATGGAACGCTTGGCGCTGGATGGGCAAGAGTCGGAGGGAGAAGGGAGCTCTGCTAGCGTCACCCTGCCAGTGGTGGGGGTGAGACCCTCCACAGACCTGCTGGAGAGAGAGGCACCAGACGGGGAGGAGGAACAACTGCAGGCAGCTCTGCGTACACACTCGCCTCTACCATCCAGTCCACATGTGAGTATACTAGTACCACACCAGCAATTCAACTTGTTTTAGTAAACCTATTCAAGGGTTAAACCGTTAAAGCTAAACCTGAGGAATGAAAAACTACTGTTAAAGAATACATTATTGCGGTACTGTACTACTCATGGTAAGACCTAGGCCTATTTCATTTTGAGGTCCCCAGAAGCCGAAAACATAATTCGTCATTTTTCATGTATAAAGCCATGGATGTAAAGTCAGGATGGAAAAGAGCATGGGAACAGTATGATATCTTTAAAAGTCTTAGTACCAAAACTAAAACTTTGCATATTGATTTAGAGTCTCAAATTCTATTTCCCAATGTACTTATTGACCATGAACCTCCAAGGGGGAAGGCCAGGACCTCATAAGCTTTTCTTCTGACTCCTTGTGAACAAACAGAAGGGATCTGCGGGTCCCCGAAATTTTTTGGGCCGGGTCGGGCCAAAAGGGGTGGCCCGAGACATGGGGTTGGGTCAAGCAATTGTTCAAGCCAAGATCGAGCCGGGTCAACTAACAAAGTAATGATTACTCAATTCCAAATAAATTACCGGTATCATCTATTATAGCAGATGAAATAAGAGGTTCATATCGTCATTGAAAAGAATAAAATAAACTTAAATTAAAAGAAAAATTATTATGAAGATTGTTCGTGACGTTTAAGCCCCAAACCCAAGGATGCGGGCTGTTGCCACTACAGCCAGTCAGTGACAAAGAGGACGACAACAAATAAAATTATGGTACCTACGTACTTAGTAGCTTAAAACAAGTTCAAAAGTTAGACTATTCATGTAAGAGTCCTAACTGATCAGACAAATTTTGTTAATTTATACAAAATGTTTAAATGTATAAATAAAACCAGATACAAAGTTTGTTTTCTCTTTTCCCATTATCTTTTCCATCGTCACCAAAGACTAAAGGGAAGAAAATACTCATTAGTTATTCCTTCATTTTTCTCATCTCTGCTATGATCGTCTGCTACGGCATTAGCAGGTAAGACATAAGAGGTTTAAGGTACAATTTGTATAAAGCAAATCGAAGCGTTAAAATAATAGTACTAGTAATAATGACTTTTGAATTAGTAATTTTCTCAACTTAAACCATTGTTCAAGGTATTAAAAGTGTATTTCACAAAAATTATCAATTTTTTTTGTTTTATAATAATTTATTGGGGAAAAAATAAATGTTTTGAGTTTTCAAGGATAAAAAATTAATTAGTAAAATTAATACTGGAATAGATGCTGGTTGATAAGTTGTGTTTAGTATTGAATTTTAATTACAATGGGTGTAAAAAATACAACTAAACATCAACCAACTGCATCATTTTATAAAATAGAACATAACCTTTCATCAAAGTATTTTTGTTTGGTCTGTTGTTAATCCAACACCTGACAAGTAATAGACCATGGTGAGCGAAAGTCTGGCGCTGTGCAGTGATAAGTTTTGAGCTTTAAGTAGTGTCAAAGTTTTATTTCTTAAATTGATCCCTGATAAAATCCTTGATAAAATTGATGCAGACCCCTAACAAAGAGCCAGAAGAAAATCTTAAATTTAAGTTAGCATAGGTCAAGATGTACATCAATTTAAAGATCTATATGAATAAAAAAACAATGCATTAAATTGGACCTTTAAAGGATGATCAAATTAAAATTGACAGGCAATCAAACTTTGAAATAAAATCATGCTATAGAAAAATAATGCAATAATTTCCCATTTCCCAAGTTCTCCTTTTGAGGTCGGGTGTGTGGCAGATTGCTCATCATGACATAGACCGATGCAGTTTCCTTAACGACTTCCATTAGAGACGTCCCCTAAAGGAAATGCTGGGATAAAATTCATAGGAGTATGTCATATGATACCTGATTTTAAATGGCTTTGCATTCGGAGCAATTTACCAGAAACCCGACCTCAAAAAATCGAGTGTATCGGTAATTATTGCATTTTTTTGTTAATCCAAAGTTTGATCGCCTAGTATTTTTCCCCTACTCGTATAGAACTTCAAATTTATGTACATCTTGATCTATGCTTTTATTTAAAGGTAGGTTTACACGTGCGAGTTTTTCCAGTGGCGAGGCGTGAGATTTTTCCTCGGTCATCGCATGCTTATTTTTAGAAACCCTATTTTTGTTTAATAGGGGCTGAGAGGAAATTTACAATGAAGTTAAACCCCAGAAAATTATTTATAAATAGACTATAATTTATTCACAACGAGTATATCAAATCATGTAATGCGACTAAAATCATCTTCTAATGTTATTATTCACGTGATACTATTGTAAGGTTAACGATAAGACTGCGCATCGTCTGCTGAACGACTGTCGTATTCCGGAATGCCGAAACTTCACGGATGCTGCCGAGAAGTCACGAGAGCTGCCGAATATTGCCGGACTCGCTCGATCTAGCGTGGTTGAGCGGGAATCTAAACGCGCTGTGATTGGTTGCAGGTTTGGGGGGAGGGAGGGGAGGGAACTCTTTGATGGGCGCGGGGAGGGTGGACGAGATATGCATGATGTTAGCGCTTCCGCGCGAGCGCTAGTCGTTGGCGCTTGCTTAGCTTGATTGTGAACTGCGAGTTTGAAGCGGATTTGAACGTTACCACAATGACGTTGACGAAATTTTCATTAATCGTTCATGCAAACAAGGAATAAATTGTATGTTTATCATTGTTATTTACTGATACATTAAATTTATTAATTTGTCCTGGTCATCGCCGAATCCAGAGATGACCGCACGCTTCGCCACTGAGTTTTTCACTCTCAGAGAGTTTCGTACTCTCAGCAGGTACTTGTAGGTGTACACAACCAGCGAATTTTCCAAGATGGTTAATCTCAGACAGTTTTCTGCGAGTACTATCAACAGCTGTCTGAGATTATTATGAGAGTAACTAACTACTCTCCGGGAGAGAAAAACTCTCACGTGTAAACCTACCTTAAGATTAACTCCTTGTGGACCGCCGCCCCTGGAAGGATCAAAGTCAATAATAACTTTGGGAAATACCCTTTGAGACTAAAAATCAGTTTACAAACTTTTAGTTTTGTTGATTAAATAATATTTAAGAAATTATACTGTTCCAGACATTTTTTCCACCCTGTGTATGTTATAGGCATAGGTGTGTGTGTGTTCTGACATGTTTGAAGAGTGAGATCCGGCACATGGATGCACACCGGCACAGTGAGATCCACCCTTCACGATCTTGTTGCACAAAAGCCTTTGACTAGTTGTCCTGAGGTCGTCTTGATCACGGGAATAGTCGAATCAGCCTTTATTTTAAACCTTAATTTATTTAAGGTAAAATAAACCCATAGATAGAAAATAGCCAGACTTCTAAAAAAAAGTTTCACTAATTAGTTTTTCATTATTAGTTACTTTCACAACAACGTTGTTAATATACCTTGTCATTAACAATAATCATCAAGTATTTTGATAGCTAACTTGAAATAACATGCTGATCAAAGAGGCTGCAAGCTCTACTCAGTCGCGTCTGTCGGCGAGGCGTTTGGTAAATGCGCTATTCAGAATAATTCCGTTCTTTCCACCAACGTTGTATAAAGGACTCAGCTGGGAGTTGATAAGTTCAAAATTAATGTTCATACATCTACAGCAAAACTTAATGAATTGATTACATAATATAGCAATAAAAACCAAGCACTAAAAACTATTTTTGTCTCACACGTTGCAGATATCTACAATTGGAAACAAAATGGTGCCTAACTTTTTTTATGTGATAAGATTTTAAAAATTGTTTTTCATTGCTAAACACTTTTATTCCGATTAAAATATCAAATTCTATTTTAAAAATATGTTAGCACCCTAGTGACCTACATATCTCACACTTTTAGCAGCGAACATGTTAAAAGATGTTACTCACTTGTAAACTAACTTTGAATGAACATTTTATCTATTTTACAGGTCCGCGTGCCAGAGTGGATCTCCCAATCTCCCACTTCCCAACTGCAAGTGACTTTCACCCCTCAAGTGCAGAGCGATCTGACTTCTATCTCTGAGAGGGAAGGAAACATATCCCGGATAATATCTGATATCCTGCGTGAAGACCCACGCTCAGTTTACTTAAGAGACCGATACGCTAACCAGTTTTATACATTTCTAATAAACGGACATCACGTGAGCTGCAAATTTGATGATAACAGCCATACAGTGAAAGTGTTCCGAGTGGTATCAGCGGGAGCGATGTGCGAGTGTGGCATCGCACAGTGGCAGTGCTCCACTCACGGAGAGCCTGTGGATACGTGAGTGACAACTTGGGTGTTATGTGGAAACATGGTCGTTTAAGATTGTTAAATAGTATTCATGTAGCTTGACCCGCTCTCCTTGACACACCATGCTCTTAATTCTTTTGGTTATTGTTATCTCTGTTGAAATTGTTGTTATCTTGCTTTGTAGAATGATTCTTGGAAACAAAAACTAATCTACTATTGGTTTGTCACAATGTGGTTTGATAGAACCTTCTGTCTGAACAGGGTGGTCTAGAAATGTTTATTTGTGAATATGTAACATAAAACTGACTTAAATGGACAATAGATAAATTCCACATCACATGAAATACTTTAAAAAATATTTGATATTTACCAAAATAGTTTAGTGCTACTTTGAATATCTGCAATAGTTTGATAATTTTTTCATACCCTTTACATCCTGTAAGAAGTTTGTCATTGCGAATTACAGGAGTTGCATACACCTCAGATTTCACAAGTGCCTCAAGTTATGCAGGTTGTGCACCATTATTAAAGTGAGAAAGTATTCCTTATAGATGTTAGAATGCAGACAAAGGCCCGAGTCAGTAATATTTATTTAAAAATTTGAGAGAAAATATACTTTTAATAGAGAATGATTCTTTGATTGATTTTTTCCATTGATCAGTTAAATCGCATACATGTTGGTTATACCATATCTTCATAACAAATCTAAACCACCCTGTGTACTTATAACGTCATTGTCAACATTATTTATATAAAATATTTTTATTAGTTATTAAAATGTGATCTCTATTAAACACAAGAAGCTTACTGAATGTGACAAGAATGTATGCAGTCACTCAAGAGCCTGGAAAGACTTATGTTGTTTGGTAAACATAACAAGACTAATGTTGATATTTGTATTATTAATAGTTGTGTTGGAGCAGTAATCTAACGCTCAATATTTGCGTTTACCCAACCTGTGATACACCTTTAATTCTTTATAAGCACATTTGTTTATGTCCTTTTCAGTGCAATATTATTGTAAACTGAATCTTAATTACATTTTATATTTTTTATAATTTGTAAATATTTATTTCCTGTTCTTTTTTGGTAAAATACAGTAAAAATTCACGTATATTTAAACTAATTATAAAAAACATACTGGTTTAAATAATATTATTCTGCGTAGAAAACATTACTGTATTTTGATATGGTGTTTTCTCATGAGGTTTTATTAAAAGTAGTGTACGTACTGCTCAAAATCAAGCAATTTAATTTGAACTATGATTTGTCATTGCAACAAATTTTTAGGGGAGGGCGAGTACTGGACTAACGAGTAATTACTCGAGAAGTTAGCACTACTCAGTATCGATTAGAGTAGTTTAAAATACTCTACCAAACGAGTCGAGTAGTTGACAACTCCGCATCTATTGGCGAAATCGGCAAATCGCCAATTTTATTAGTGTTACTGATATTTGACAAATAAAGAAAATAGCAATGTTTGTAATTAATTCATTTTTCCATCTCTTTTTAATATGTTTAATTTAAAAACGTACTTAACCGATAGGTTAAGTACGATAGGTTAAGTTACCTGATCATCGCTTGAGTCATCCATTTTGGATTTTAACTCCAGCAGACGATAAGGAGAAAGAACGACTGGCAGACAAAAAACAAATTACATTAAATTAAGATGTATTATTGCTTGATTGTTTATCATTTAATTTTATTATCTTAAAACAAAAGACAGATCTCAACATAATGAAATACTTCCAAGGCTTGGACTGGACTCAACTGTCATTGTGGACGAACGGCTGCAATTGCACAGATTGTTAGGGGTAGTGAGTCAACATAGCTACTGATTTAATTAATATTCATTTGTACGGTGCCTTTTTATAACATTTGGAAAACTTTAAAACTAATAATCAACTATAATTTGACATTTAATTGCATTAAAACAATGATTTAAAACCGATTCAAATGACTAGACAAAAAAGAGCTGTGTTGACATTAGCAGTAAGAATAATAGTACAGTAAGAACCTCGATAGTTCGACACTTTGTGGACTTGGAGAGTGACGACCTATCAAAATGTCAAACTATAGGGAGTATATGGGAAATTTCAACACTGGGAGTATAAAAATCATAACTTGAATTTAGGATATACTAAATTTTAGTGAAACCATAACCTAATTGAACTTTAACATAAACAACATTCAAATCATTCACCAATTTGTTTACATTTTCACCTTTGTCAGGCTCCAACATGGGCACTATCGGTCATTATTAACATGTTAAGTTGTCATGGACCATGTCGAACTATCAGGAGTGTCGAACTATCGAGAGTCGAACTATCGAGGTTCTACTGTAATTCCGGCAGACAGAAGAGTGACAAGATGAACAATCAGGTTTACCAATGGCTAACTTCAAATAGCCCACGTAATACAATTTTATAGTTGTATGTTATTTTTCTAAATAATATTGATAATCAACGTATTTTTCTCTCAAATTGCTTTGATTATAAGACAGATTGAATTTATTGTTCTTTGTGATCTTTGAAGTCCTAACAAACAGGCTTCATGGCTGTTCACTAAAGCTAGCCTTTACTCAGTTCAGAGACATTCTACCACTAGCAGACAGCAATTCGAGGGAATTACGTGAATTCCAAAATTGTGAAAATTATGTGTACATTGCTTAAGTATTTCAGAGAAGTGACAATAATTCCTAAACAAAATGAGTGGTGAAGATTTTCTTATGAACAAAGACAAAGGAAGTAGATAGAGTTGAAAATGACAATTTAAATCCACCAATTACATCTAGTGATTCAACTGTAGCATTTGGGCCGTCTAGGCTTGTGACACAAAGTAGGCCTAACTTATGCCTAATACAAAAACTGTGAATAGGGAGAAGCTTTTGGAAACACGAAAAGTGTGAAAGATGAAAGTGAAAAGTTAAGTAAGTAACTGTAACGGAGGATTTTCTTTTTTTCATTTAATGGTGGTTATAGGCTAACTTTTCAATCTTTTTATTTGTTTTTTTTTCAATAATCAGCAATTTAAAAACCAATATTTTTCCCTCTCATAGTTTTTAAGCACATTAAACTTTAAGTGATCTTTTGTAGGCCTAGTAGGATAGGCTAGTTATTTTAGGCTAGTATATTTTTATATTCTAAGGCAATTATCACTATCTTTATGTTTACGTATTACTCGACTCGAAACTCGAGTATTCTACTTGCTACTCGACTCGTTCCAAAAATATGATACTCGCCCACCCCTACAAATTTTACTTTTAATTCTAAATCAATCATCCCATTTTCCTATTAAGAATTAGATTTGGAAATTATAATTAATCACCCAAAACTACAGTTATTTACAGTGTACATTAAAAGATTTTTAGAATGCTCAACCAAATCCCAAATTTTATTCTAATGGAAAAATTTCAACTTTAAACTATGGATAACGCCCGTATTTCTAGTCTGATTTGGTGGAAACAACTACAGGCCAAGCCTTATCCAACGACCTTATCCAAAAACCTGAAAAACAATTAAGAATAATTGTAGTAGGAGTTATTTTAATAATAAAAATCCTTAGCGTATTAAATAAATATAGATATGACAATTGACATTATTCATAATATAAACTTAAGTTTTAAAATTTTAATTAATGATTAGATGGCATTCAGCATTTTTTTTTTTATTTTTAGTGCTTTACTGTCTTATTGAGAGTTTTAGTTTTACAGTGTATTTTTTGTTTAAGTAAGGGATTTGAAACTACTACAATTTTTCAGTCCTATCAACGACTGAAAAACTAACTGAAAACGACTGAGTTTACTGTTGTAATAATGTAATTTTACTGCTTACTGTCAAACATGATCCAAATTATGTCCTTGTACGACGGCAGTTTCGGAGCTTACTCCATCTACGAGTACACGCCGCAGCATACTAAACTATGTCATTACTGTTGTCTATTACATTTCCAGCTGTTAAGTCCACAACCAAAATGTCCATTTTTACAAACAAACACTACTTATTACATCCACTCAATATCATGTCCTTTTCGATTGATGTCCACACAAGAAAACATCCACATACAAAACTTGTAAAAAACTGTAGTTATATTTTACATTTCGCAAAAAGCTATCATCACTCACTACACAAACATTTGGAAGTTTATCGAATATTTACAAAAGGACAAACATACTAATACTAAATCAGCTTATTGGAGGACATTTTGGTGTTTGTCATCCCATTTAAAAAAATCATATATGCTAGATTTACGAGTTCAAAAATGGTACAGAATTACAATGACTACAGAGAAAGAGGGAAAATAGATAACCCAAGGCCATTTCCTACCTGCTGAAGCTGTACCTACAAGAAATTCTTGAAGAGAATCCTACCCGCTAAATCTATACTTATTTAATATGCTAAGGGTTTTTTGTGTATAGAACTCCTCCAACAATTCTCAACCAATTTTCAAGTTTTTGGTGTTGTTGGATAGGAAGATAAGTAGTAATTTATCTGTAGTTGTATCCGCAAAACATTTATGCAAATCGGACTTAAAATAAGGGCACTATCCACAAATTAAATTTGAAATTTTCCCATTAGAATAACATTGAGATTGGTTTGAGCATTTTAAACATCTGTTAACGTACAGCTGTAGTTTTTGGTGATCACTGATATTCACAGTTTTGGATTGGTCGGATGTCATTGATTTAGAACTACTCGTAAATGTAACTTTTGTATTGTACAAATTTAAATTGCTCGATGTCGAGAAACACTTGCACTAGTTCATATAATGCTATTTGATCATTAACCAAATTATAAACATTTAAAATATTATTTAAATTATTTGTTACAACATTCCACATACTGGTGTATTTTTTAAACTTGTGGACATTACAATGATTGGAATAAACATAAGTGGACATAAACGGGTGGTCAAAAAACATTTCGGCTGTGAGAAATCAAGTGCCCGCTGATGACTCATTTTCAGGACCTTTTCCGGACTATAGGAGTCCGAACAAGAGGGATTCAAGCGTATGGCTAAATATGTTTTTGTTTTTTTATTTATTTGTTGCTAAGAAACAAATTCAATGAAATGTTAGGTATTCAAGTGCTTTCTTGTATTTTATTTGTAATATTAGCTGAAATGTAATGGTTAACATCTAGAATTTTATGATGGAAAAGTTATAACTATAATTGTATTATATTAATTTATATTTTTAAATACCTTATCAACTGTTGTGAAATAAAAACATAAACGTCTGCTTTACAAAACTAAAATATACAACAGATAAATCATTAAGTGAATAGGTGTGCTTTCGACATCCATTTAAATGCAACTGAATAGGAATAGGCCAGTCTAAAAAACGAGAGTGGAAAGGGTTAAATTACCTTATCGTACCAGTTCGATCAATTGTTGGTCTACAACCTGATTTTGGCGCTGGTTTGCGCCATGATCACGTAGTTTCAAGTCAAAACATCAAGCCTGTTAAAAAAATCGGTCTGATGACGTCGTTTAAGTAATGTATTTAAAATGTTTAATATAATAACACATATTACATACAATCAGTACACAAAAAACACATAACACATGAACGGACGGTTTAATCTCACACTTATCATTTAATCGTTCCGTCGCTGTAGCCGGCTTGAGGACTCTGGGAGCGACGGGGTGTGCTTAGTTGACCTTTGGTATCAATGATGGACTCATCTGTTGTTTTAAGTTTTCAATTACTTTATTGAAAATTAAATGTGGTTGTTTAAAACCAGATCTTGCTCTTGTTTGAGGGCCTTATGAATATGGAGTTTTCCAGTGTATCTAATGTAAAAACTTGGTCGTATGTTTCAGCAATTTCTAAATTATTAAAAAACATCTCTTGCATTTATCAGACTTTGAATGGGAGCGAGAGAAGCACTACATGATGTTATGAGAGGAGCTATTTCACCCACTCTTTGCCTTATGTTTTGTTAACTTTTCTTAGAGAAAAGAATCCCAACTGTGAATTACTGAAAATAATGTAAGAATATTTTTTTTACTTTTTTGTACTAGATGCAAATGAAAGGCAAGTTAGGTTATCTTTCATCAAAGTTCTACTACAATTAAAAAGTTCTGCATACATCAAAATGAAAATATTTTAGTTTATAAATAAAGCTTGATACAATTACAAAACTGTCAGTCTTCAGAATATGTTTTTAAAACAAATTTTAAGTGCTAGAATAAGAAGTATTTCACTTACAACTGTATGCAGTCATAATCAAGTGAAATTCCATGTTCCAATTTTTATGAAATAATAGCATTTTTAAAATTGAAAAATATGTTTATTTACAAGACAAGTATATTTACAACATACATTAATAGGTTGCAAGAGTTATTTTAGAAATCCATATCTTTCACGTTTTTCACCCAGCTCTTCCTCCATTTTCAAAACTTTAGTCAGTTCTTCATTCAGAGTAACACCAATTTCTTTGCCAACCTGTAACATAGAGCGACACACTTTTTTACATGTACAAGTAGCTTTGGTTTCATGGTAAGGTAAAACCATATTTTTAAAATTCATAAAACCAAAACCTATTAATTCTATGATAGCAAGATTAATTTAATTACATTATTAAGTTTAAACTAATACAAACTAAAATAGTGCTCGTTAAGGAATAAATTTTTTTTAAATACTAATAAAAAGGAAAATTACAATTGAAGAAATATTGGATTGAAACAGATTGTGTTAGTTGCCTGGTGGAACTGCGAGATAAGGACTGACTCAAATAAGACTATTGTGTTTCAGATATATGTTTGTTAGCTGCAGACAAGCCACATCTGGCTTTTGCAGTTAGTAGCAATAAGAATTTGAATGTAATATAGTTTTAGTGAATAAATAAAAAATAACGAATCTGAGGGCCGAGCATTTGCACGGCTAACTTAAAAAATTCTTCATAGAAATAATATAAGTAAAAAAAAAAAAAAAAATTGTGCCAAATGCAAAAAAGGCTTGTTTTTATTCAAGATGAGCTCATATGCTTTACTCAATCGCCTTTCAGAAAGTTTTAATGTAGGCTTTGGGGGCCTGCACTCAGGTATAAATTGGTTGAACCACAAGTTGAATCTGTAGGACATTGATTCTACTTCTAAGGTAATTAAAATTTAAATGAATAAAGATTATGTGCATATTATTAATTCAAATGGATGCAGAGAAATTAATAAGGTTATGGACTTAATTTTAATAAGATTTGGCGCTCCATGACAACAAAATCTACAGTACACTCTTGTTTGTTTAATTTGGTGACATCGGAACTCAACTTCATTGAAACTAATGATCTGGTTATCATTAATATAAAAAAATAATAATCTTTACATTTTAATGCCTTCAATCTCCAATTAATTATACCACAATAAAGTAATGTATCTCATTTTGCATCACTTGTCATCGGGCGATTTTCATAATCCGCATCTCTCGCTGTGATTGATGAGACCGTGTAAGTATTCGCACAGAAATAGGAAGGGGGGGGGGGCAGGAAGTAAACATCCGCTTCCTAAACTATCTGTCTGTCTGTCTTTCTCACAAGTGCACCTGTGTTTTATTTTTTTGTGTCTATCAACGCCAGTGGCATTTTTAACGTTTTGACGGGGAACGGTCCAAACCCCTGGAATAGTGTTACATAGTATGTCAATTGACTGTTGAAATAGTGTAAAGCAGAATAAGGTTTGTGTGTCTATTGAGGACAAACTTAAAGCTAAGTTAGGCCTATTCTAAAAGAATCGATACCCGTGAGGTAGCAAAAAGGATTGCTATAAAATACGGAGAGGGGACAGTATGGGGATCTTCATTTCATGCATAGTTTTTTATACCTTTCAAGTTTATTGTTACTAAGTTTGAAGTTTAATTTTCAGAAAATCTCTTGTGTTATCTCACCAACAATAGTGAAGATAACCTTTAATTAGTACATGCGTAAACGATGACTCATTACGGACTCTGGTTTGTGGAATTGTCGACATCCAAACTTGTCATCCACCACATTAGTTCCGATTAACGAGAGTGCACTGTACTGGCATGTCACATCATCAAGGCCTGTGTTGAATTCAGGGTTGCCAGCCAATGGCCTCAGAAAAATTCAATCATCTTTCCCAGTCCTCCCGGCAAAAATAGTCTAAATTCAAGGCTCCTGCATTAATCAAATACAGTTAAGATTTAATTTGGATAGAGTGAGGATTATGTGTGTTCACATAATTTTTAATCATTTTAGGTTTATTAATTATTATAGACAATTTACACAGTGTGCATAGGACAAAAATTAAAATTTAGTAAATGCACCTCGTTTTACAGTGTGTCTACTGATACTGAAATTACTGGAATTATACTGGAATTTTAAGTACATACTGGAAATACTGGAATTTTATGTTCATACTGGAAATACTGGAACTATACTGGAATTTCGAAATAGATACTAGAATAATTAAATTTTATTAAAATCCGGAAATTGTTGTTTTTTAAATGCATACAATATAGATTTGGTCATTTGATCCATACATTTCGATGATGTAAAAATGTTTCTCATGTCATTATTGTTGTTCAAGTAGGCCTATTATGTTTGCAAACCAAAATTAGAAAACTTGTAGTTCTGTTTAAATAACTAATTTTGCAATAAAGAAATCTAAACATTTGTGTAAAGATTGAGCTTAGAAAATGTTGGATTTTGGACTAAAAATTTAGTTTTCTTTCTAAAATTTTATTTATGATGCCAGTATTTACTTCACTTTTAGTATTATTCCATTTCATAAATTATTTGCAGTTAACTGTACTTTTTTTATTATTTTTGTGTTTAAAAAATACAAATAAAGTGGGCGGTATGAAGAGCTATAAGGGGAGTTTAAATGGCCTAATAAAAAATTAATATTGAAGAGTGTTATCATTGGAAAGTACTGTTAGAAAAATAGCCAATGTAATGTGAATACTGCCCCACTCCAAGCTTCTACCACTCCATGCGCTGTAGAATGGACTCGTCCACTGATTGTTTACAATGATTCATCAATGGGGAAGCAGGGAATTTGGCTGCTAAATTGAATTCCAATTGTTCTTGTCTTTGTTAAACCAAATAAATTGGTACAAATTTATTTTTGCATATCGACGACTACACAATGGTTTTTATTGCACAATATTATAGAAATATCCTTCGCCCTTCGCCCGTACGTATAGGCTATTATAGGTTTGCCATTGTAAATGCATTACAAAAATTAATTTTCAGTTGATAACAATTTCATTTCAATGCATTCGGCCACTTAGTTCTTATAACCTATTAGCTATATTGGAGGGGGCAAGAGATAATAGTTTTCAATACCGTATATTTGGATATTTCAATCAAATGCGGAAAAATACACTTTCCTCAGAACAGGTACCTGCAGTAAAATTAATACAGAACTTTTCCGTCAGAACGGCAGACGACAGGACAAGAGCTACACTCGACACACGTTATTCACGAGCACAAGTGGTGGTGCATGCACAAACTAAAAGGTTGGAGGAATCAAGGTCATGCTCCCTATAGTCCGGGGCATTTAGCCAAAATATGGCCTTGACCTAGACAAAATTGGCCGGGTAACGAGACCTAGTGGAATGAGTTTGGTATGTGTCCCTGATCATTTGGTAAAAATTCCCAACTTTTCCCACAACAGGAACATCCGCCATTTTGGAAAATAGCGGAAAAAGTTGATTACAGTGTAAGTGTTTACTAAAATGGGATTTTCATAAAGCCCACACCACTTAGATTCACCCAAAAACGTTTATATTGTTCACAATTAAATACCGTACAAGGAAATACCATATTTATTGGTATGAATCATGGTTTAAGATTCAATATGTGCACTTAAATTTAATATTTCGTCAAAAGTTTGGGAAGTTACTTTGGTTTTTTGGAATTTACGGCATTAATATCACAGATATGATATTTTTAGTCCTTATAAGAATTGTAGCCCTTGAAATCGTGCATCGATTGCATATATAATATTCTTCGTTGATATAATAATAACGCTGATACGGTGCCTTAAAGTCTGAAATATTCACGGCTTTCAAAGGGGTAAAAATGGGGTTTTTGCATTTTTGGACCTACATTTTCAAAATTTGACAATTTTAACTGAAACCATTTGAAAGAGCTTAAAAAAACAAACAATTTCATATTTTGAATTTTTAACTTAGCTGGAACGGGTTAAGAAGAAAAGCCAAAAATAGGTTTCCCATGTTAATCTTATGGGAAATCAACTAGACCCTGTATCTCGCCTATTTATTGGCATAACTTGATAAAATTTGTTATGTACATTCACTAGGTAGGGTTTAACTGATATTTGCTTACAACACCCATATTTCGGCAAACCTACATACTCACCCCCATGGGGTTTATGGGAAAAATTAAAAGTGCCGAATATTGATATAATTTGATATTTACCTTAACTCACCATTACACTTCCTAACAACTAACATTTGATAACAACATCCCATGGCAACAAACCTACATATGCATTTCTATGGGGTTTATGGGGAAAATATAAAATCTCAAATTCATTTGGAAATTCGCTGAGTACGCAAGTTTGCTGCGGCGGGGGTATTTGATAATATGACGAGAAAACTATAAACAAATTAATTTAATAAAATAAACCAATTTAATCTTGATATTTAAACTAAGATATAAACAACGCAAAATTCGATATGCCATTTATTCCACTTGTATAGTCCACAATAGATGGGTATATAAATTTAAAATTAATACACAGGTTCCAATATTTTTGAGATTTAGATTCGTGAGGCTGTTCGCTAGCAAGGCTAACATCATCAGACGACTCACAAACAAAAAAAAAAAAAAAGATGGGTAAAAGATGGCTAGTTTTATAATAGATACAATACATATAGTGTGCTTAACTTTTAATAATCATTTGGTAGTCTCCTAATTTTGGTGTGGTCCGCCATCTTAGAAAATGGCGGAAAAATTAATTATAGTGTAATTATAGTGTAAGTGTTTACTAAAATGATATTTTCGTAAAGCTCATACCACTTAAACATTGGTCGATTTCATTAAGCTACCTGTAACGATTTCTTTTAATTTTAACTACCTGTACTTTCCAACTATTATATTATATTATAATTTCATTAGGCCCCATTACTTACCGTATATGATATTATATACACCTGCATTTAATGACTCAATGATCAAAATATCAAATACTCTTTCAACTGAATAGTATGCAATCTGTAAAAAACGCTATTTAATTTTGGTTAAACTAATTTTACTAAGTTTTTTCTCAACATTTTATCAAATAATGGCAAAAGTTTTAAAAATAACCGTGTCTTTTTTTCCCTTTTAAGCTTAGTTGTTCCATTTTTACTGGAAGGTTCAGGTGATCTATTAAGATATAAGATATTGATCTATATTAAAAAACTAACATCAATATTAGTTTTATAATCTGAAATGCCTGACTATCTATTTATAATTTGATCGTTACTTAATTACCTTTATTTAAACTTTCTTGTAATGAGTTCTTGATACACAATACACAATGTATTAATTAACTAAATTACATATTTACATGAAAATATTCTTTTCACTGATTATCATGCAATGTGTAAAAATGATATTTATTTTGATTAAATTAATTGTATATAGTTTTTACGTCATATTATCTAATACCACCGTCGCAACAAACCTGCGCACTCAGCGAATTTCCAAAGGAATTTGAGATTTTATATTTTCCCCATAAACCCCATAGAAATGCATATGTAGGTTTGTTGCCATGGGATGTTGTTATCAAATGTTAGTTGTTAGGAAGTGTAATGGTGAGTTAAGGTAAATATCAAATTATATCAATATTCGGCACTTTTAATTTTTCCCATAAACCCCATGGGGGTGAGTATGTAGGTTTGCCGAAATATGGGTGTTGTAAGCAAATATCAGTTAAACCCTACCTAGTGAATGTACATAACAAATTTTATCAAGTTATGCCAATAAATAGGCGAGATACAGGGTTTAGTTGATTTCCCATAAGATTAACATGGGAAACCTATTTTTGGCTTTTCTTCTTAATCCGTTCCAGCTAAGTTAAAAATTCAAAATATGAAATTGTTTGTTTTTTTAAGCTCTTTCAAATGGTTTCAGTTAAAATTGTCAAATTTTGAAAATGTAGGTCCAAAAATGCAAAAACCCCATTTTTACCCCTTTGAAAGCCGTGAATATTTCAGAATTTAAGGCACCGTATCAGCGTTATTATTATATCAACAAAGAATATTATATATGCAATCGATGCACGATTTCAAGGGCTACAATTCTTATAAGGACTAAAAATATCATATCTGTGATATTAACGCCGTAAATTCCAAAAAACCAAAATAACTTCCCTAACTTTTGACGAAATATTAAATTTAAGTGCACATATTGAATCTTAAACCATGATTCATACCAATAAATATGGTATTTCCTTGTACGGTATTTAATTGTGAACAATATAAACGTTTTTGGGTGAATCTAAGTGGTGTGGGCTTTATGAAAATCCCATTTTAGTAAACACTTACACTGTAATCAACTTTTTCCGCCATTTTCCAAAATGGCGGATGTTCCTGTTGTGGGAAAAGTTGGGAATTTTTACCAAATGATCAGGGACACATACCAAACTCATTCCACTAGGTCTCGTTACCCGGCCAATTTTGTCTAGGTCATTCGCTAAATTCCCCGGACTACTAGTCAGCTGTCTATTCCCGAGTCAACAGCTGTTAGCGAATTTCCCATAGGGAATAAGCTATTACCGTAGGTCTCATGGTAAGACCTAAGCCCGGGACCATGTTACTTTTTTGTTTTGAGGTGCCCAGAGACCAAAAATAATAGTCATTAAAATTTTTATATACATATATATATATATATATATATATATATATATATATATATATATATATATATGTATATATATGTATGTATGTGTACCTAGACACGATAACTCTCGTAAAAATGGTCCGATCGACACCAAATTTGGTAGAGATGTGTAATCCTACATTTATTCGGATGAGTTCGAAAACCAGACATATCGACCTACCAGAAGGGGTAGTTTTTGGGGGGTTTTGTACCCCAAAAATGGGTTTTTTGCTTTTTTCATATGTAAATTTTAAAAATTTCAAATTTTTATTTTGACCATCGGATTTAGCTCAAAAAAACACACAATTTAGTATTTTGAAGCTTTGCTCTATCTCCATTGGTTACCGAGATATTACAAAGTCTAAAGACAGTACATTGTCTTTTGGGGCTCCAATGTTTATCTTATGGAGAATAAGGATCAGTGGCGAAGCGTGCGGTCATCTCTGGGTTCGGCGATGACCAGGACAAATTAATAAATTTAATGTATCAGTAAATAACAATGATAAACATACAATTTATTCCTTGTTTGCATGAACGTTTAATGAAAATTTCGTCAACGTCATTGTGGTAACGTTCAAATCCGCTTCAAACTCGCAGTTCACAATCAAGCTAAGCAAGCGCCAACGACTAGCGCTCGCGCGGAAGCGCTAACATCCTGCGTATCTCGTCCACCCCCCCGCGCCCATCAAAGAGAGTTCCCTCCCCTCCCTCCCCCCAAACCTGCAACCAATCACAACGCGTTTAGGCTCCCGCTCAACCACACTAGATCGAGCGAGTCCGGCAATATTCGGCAGCTCTCGTGACTTCTCGGCAGCATCCGTGAAGTTTCGGCTGCTGGTGCAGGCGAATTTCGACCGGAAGGCAAGGTCTATGGATCTTGGTTTTTTGTACTTATCATGGCAGCAAACCTGCATACTCTTTTCCCATGTTAATCATATGGAGAATAGGCAAACTCTTTTATTTATGGACAGATATTGATGAAACTTACTATATGGCTTTATATGGTCTAAATAAATTTTTTCTATGCTAAAAACCTACTTTTAATGTCCCCCATGGCAGCATACCTGCATACTCTTTCCCTATATTTATCTTAAGGAGAATAGACATTTATTTCCCTATTTATGAGCACGTGATGAAATTTTGTTTACAAGTTTAGCTAGTCAAAATTAATATTACTAATTTGGAAATTCGCTAAGTACGCAGGTCTGCTGCGACGGGGGGGTATTTTATTCTTTACGACTGAGGATATCTTGTTCCTTTGGCAATCTATGCTTGCTCCTTCTCATTCTCGGTACTGCTCAGTCGCCAAGAGATTGGAAAATAACCACAATACAAAACGCAACGCAAAAAATTTGTGTTATTTTAACTTTACAATTTTTTTTTAATTCAAGGAGGTGTCAGAAAATTCACGCATAATTCATGGGTTTTTCCCCGGAGTGTATAATTCACGCAAAATCCCCGATCTTCCCGGATGCTGGCAACCCAGTGAATTATAAGGAGTGTTACACTATTCGAGTTCTGTAGTTCCAATCATATTAGGTTAAAAAATAATAACTATCCTTATTAGTGTTGCATGAGATCAATCATAAACTATTACTAACCTTGAGAGCATCCTTAAGTGTTTGGGGATGAAAGCTGCCAACACCAGTTTTGAACACGGACGACAGTTTTCCGTGTGGTGTGACTGCAATTACAAGGCTGGCATTGCTGCATGTCTCCTCCTCTGCTGTTGGGTCCACCACACAGTGATCACCAATCTGTCCCCGCAAACATCTACTATATCACTTTGTCAGATACCAACAGTACAAGGGCATATTTTAAGGTGAAGTACCTGTGTGAGGGGGAGAGAAGGCTTTGCCCAGTACACGTGTACAATTATTTTGTAGTATTAGTTTATTCACAAACTCATATAAGGTTCTCCTATGATCCCGAGTCCAAATAAACTTGTTTCTTTTCAAAACAAGCTCGTTCGTTCCATTCACTTACCCCTTGTCAGACTCATTCTCTTCACTCACACAACCTTCAGATTGTTTTAGTATGTATGTTATGAGGCCTAAAGGTGCCACACTCTAGTATTAATTTGCTGAACCATATTTTGAAACTGCAACACTTGGATTTTACTTCTTATCAGCTGATTTTCTCATTGAGCATTCTTTTATTTTTATAGTATTGACAAATCACATTTATTATATTTTACTTCAATTTTAGTTACCGAATCTAAACAAAAATAATCATAATCATAAAATACGATTAAAAACTGATAAATTATTTTTATCACAGTATCATGCGGTAATTCAGTAATAAACTACATGCAAAACCACATGTTTATACTGGAACATATGGTCTGTCTTTTCTTTTGATAACTGAGTCAGATCTATTCAGCTTTTCTTTGATTTTATTTTTTACTCCATAAGACTAATGTTAAAATTTATAAAATTTTAATTAAAGATTTTAATGAATTAACCCTTCCCGGGCTACATTAAATCACGGGCTGAGACGGAATTATTTTAAGCAAAAGTTCAAAACATAATGTGGTAATTTTTTTTTATTAATTTGTTCCAAATAATTCATACATTATAAAAAAACTGTTTTCAGTGATGAAATAATTTTTTTGCACGTGTTATAAAGAAAAGAAAATTTGAGAAAACGGATATATCCGTCTTTGGCCCGCAAGAAAACTTAAGTAAACGTATATATCCGTCCGCCGCCCGGAGCAACAATCTAGAAATATGAAAACTGCTGATAATTTGGAGTATTTTTGCGGGCGGAGGACGGATATATCCGTTTATGTCATTTTGTTGTTTTATTTACTACCTATCATAATATAACATTAAAAACAGTTCCTCTTAAAAACAGTAAAAAAAAAAACTAAAACTAAAAATGCAAGAATTACAATACATTGTAATTCTGGTTCATCGCTTTCTTCGCCAGAATCATTTTCCATATTATAGTTATTTTCACTGCCAAATATTAAATCCTCTTCAGATGGACTTATTTAGTATTTTTATAACATCTTGAGCAAAATTTGGGTCATTTGGAATAATTATTTTGAAATAAAACTCATAATACTTCATTACAAAAACGTAAAAAAACACTCACTGCAAGGTCCCAGCGCAAACTGACAGTTTCGCGCTACACATGTGTTGTTTTGGCATGGAACAGGTGAAAAAGTCACGGTACATAATCTTGCCAACTGCAAAAACTAAATAATCCGTCAAAAAGTCAATAGTATGTTTATAATCGTAATATATATAACATATGTTTTTCGTACTTTTGGACGGATATATCCGTCTTTATCCCGGTAATGAAAATTTCTAAAACGGATATATCCGTTTTCAGCCCGGAATAGAAATGAAGATTAACGGATATATCCGTCAATAGCCCGGGAAGGGTTAACACTTTTCCTAGCATAGATTAGAATATATATTGCTTTTCTTTATAGTCATTGCAAACGTGTTTTTAATGAGTGAATAGTATTTTTATCCCTGAACTTAGTTATTTGCAAAGTTTGGAGAAAATCATCAGAGCTGTTTTCCAAATCAGTGTGCATTAACGTACAAATATACCTTACTCGTATTAGAGGGCAGGATAGGATATGAATGAAGGATAAGTGTAGAATATGGGCAATGTTTTTTGTAACTTTTTACCGGCCAGCCGATTCTTTAGATAGGTTTAATTACCAGCCCAACAACCAATGGCGTCTGGGTTCAATTTTGAACCTTAAAAACCAATATACTTAGTTGTTCATGATTTTAGTCACCTAGATTGACTAATGACTTAAGGAAACTAAAGGTTAGTTTATTCACTAGTCAACATCCTCTATTTCTCTACAGATAATGTAACTAGTTTCAAGAAATTTGATTCCTTTTATCAATTTTTTAAAATTGGCCAAAATTAAAAATATTATCAAACACATGACATTTATCTAGAAGTTAAAATAGTAGATTCTAAACATTCAAGGACTCGTGAACAAGCCTGATTAATAAACCAAGTGATAGTGTCTTGGACCTATCTTAGAGTAGAAAAAATAGGAAACGAATTATTATTAGTTTATTTTAGTCACAGATTTCATGGGTGTCGGATTTTAGCTATAAATTATATAGAGTAATATATTTAGAGATGTTTTTTTCAAGCCATAATTGCATTTAGGCCATTTGAAATTGTAGGTTGGCATTTTTAAGTGTACATCAGTTTAACCGGTTAGATCATTATCCGGCCGAGGCCAAGTCCTGAGTTGGCCGGTTAAGAGGGAGTCAACTGTAGTTTTAAATATCAATATTTTAAATCAATTTTAAATAATTTTAAATCAATAGTTTTAAATATCGATTTCTGTCACTAGTTAACCCATTATGAAATGTACAAAAATTTTATGAAGTTTTGGAAGCAAATAAATAAACACAATTAATTGGCTCCTCCTAACCACAGGTTTATTCGCCATAGGCCTTGGGAGCCTCTCCTCCCTTAGAAAGAAAAAGCTATATTTGTTAAGGTTTTTAAGGAGTAGTAATCTAGTTGAAGTATTTCAAAACTTTGTTTTAAGTAGGTACTCATCTAGCATATTATTACTTTGTTCATACAATAGGAACTTGCAAAGTCATAGAGCAGAGCTTTAAAGAATTTCAGATGTTACTTCTGAAAAGTCATATATTTGCAGTTGTTGGGGCAGGTATATTCTTCTGGTGATACTAATTTTTTTATAAGCCATGGCTAAGGCCTTGTGAAGGCAGGCAGAAGGAAATACAAAATGAGCGTGTTAGGTTGGGTTGAAAGTGACAAGAAGCACTAACCTTACAGAGGGTGACCATGATGGGTGCCGTGGTCACATCGAGCCTCCAGCAGTCGAACGGGTCGTCGGAGAGTGTTAGGTCCACTTGACCTCCATCCATCTCCGCGCCAGTCACTCTCGGCACCCGCGTGTTGTGCAGGGCTGCCTGCGGTCAACAGTCAACGTACATGATGAAACGTAGCGGCTCATGTTAACATACTCGCATAAAAAATGTTAATTAATTGAATTTGCCAATCTATTAATTTAATTAACTGAAATACTAAATTCATACTAAATAGTAACTACAGAGCACCTCAGTCTATCTTGAAATGATGGAGTTTGCCAATATTTCAAACTTATTTCTTGAACTAACGGGGAGGGCCATTAGAACACTTGCCAACCTATTATTGACCTAAGGACTCCTGTCATAAACAATTTAAAACTCAGTTTTTTTTATACATCCTGGAAACAATTGTTCATGCTCCAAGAACCACTTAAGCCAGAGGAGCCAACACCCATTCTTTTTGTACCAAGGGTGCCAACAAATTCACCAAACCAAAGCACCACTTAACTCTATTTCAGAAAAAATCCTCTTACAGTGGAGCCAAACATAGTAAAAACTTACCAGAGAAGCTGAAGATTATCAACAATATTGAACACAAGAGGAAAGCAATCACTAGATGGCTACTCGACCACAGTTTTCAAGAGTTCACAAGATGGAGGGATTGTACATGAAAACTATTCCCAACATTTGCTGTACTTTGCCCAACAAATAATGTATTTGTAACTTTATGCGATTTCTAAATCTGATGTTTATGAAATTAAAACAATCTGATTTCTAATATGATTGAATACAGCCAACTTGGCTGAAGATGAAAAAATAAGTTGTATAGATGAACTCAGAAAACAAAAACTAACATTATATGGTTAGTTGATATGTTGGTTGATTAACAAGATAATTAGGCTAACAAGAGTGAATAATTAAAAATTAGCCAAATGTGTTTAAAAATATTGAGAGGTAAAATACTTCTATCAAACTCTAAACCATGTGTATTACTCTGTCCAATCTCTTTTCTACTTGATATATTTTACTGATGTTCAAACCTATTTTATAGACATAATCGTTTGTCTTTTGTAGCTTTCAAGTAGCATTTTTCTATGTTTTTATAAAGAACACTCTAATCCCTTGTCTTTTTTTACAATGTATTTTGTCTCATTTAAACTCACGATTTTAAAATAGCATAAAGGTAAGGAATGATTATGTATTTCTTTTTAGGATCATATATATTTAAATAAATTATATAAAAATAATATTTTTAAGTAAAACTGATTCATATTGATTTGTAAAAAGTTTTTATTAAAAATTTGAAAAACTAATTTTATTAGTTTTGATTAACAGAATGTAAGCAGTAAGTTTACATCTCTCAATAAAGATATCAAAGAGCAAAAAATATTTTCAATATTAAAAGTGCTACTTTTAAAATACAAAATATAATACCTTTACAGCAAGAGAGACAGCATCAAACAAGTTGCCTCCACATTCTAAAATCAAGATGTCTGCATATAGTTTCCAACATTGTAGTCCCTGGAGGATACAGAGGTTTTCCAGTGGAAATGAAGCATACGCTCGAGCAAGACCTGTGCTAATGTCTGTGGCAAGGTCTTCGCCTCCTCGACCCTCGAATGCAGGTGTTGCATTGGCAGAACTGTAAACAAGTAGGATGAAACTTTTTTACTTGTGTACAATCTGCCATTGTACCTTTACCAGTGTTTAGTGACATGCTAATTTTTACATGCTTATTGGTATTACTGGCTGGATAATTTTGTCCACATAATTAACGATCATATTTTTTTACTTTACTTATCACTTTAGGTAACAGATGGCTGATAGTCATTTGAAATCTAATCATGAGCATGTGAGTGATAAGAATATGCAAATCAGGGTGCTCTTTTTGACCACTTAATACTTTCGCTTACCGTATTGCATGTTTAATTTTAAAATGTGGTTAAGTACCTAGATAATAATCTAAACTAATGCTAAAAATAAGCTCTCCATCTAAAATTGTTATAATAACACTTAGTATAGGATACACAACATGGGCAACAGATATTAATAAGACTAAAATAATTTGAGACATAGATGAGAAGCCGCTGGTGAGTTCAATATTAATTTTAATCACATTGCTCCACATCACCTGCAGAGTCACATTCCCTCCCCCTCCTCTCCACTATTAGAATCATAGTGGTATGAATAAAATAAGGTTTGAATTAAACAGTGTTGTTAAGAACAATTTGTAGATCTGATTCTTCCATTTGCAAACTCTTCCGACATAATTCTTTGGGAATATTCTTGTGGAAAATGTAGAATATAAATAATATTTCACACACTAGTGTATCTAGGATTGCATGCAATTAAATATTCAAATAAATTTGGGGATAAGTGGAGGTCTAATGTCTTTTTTCTTGGAATTTTCCTATTAGGCCTAATGTTTTTTTTTTTTTCATGGGGAGTATGGGTAATAATAATAGGCTGTAATATTTCTCATTATTATTACAACTGATTTTACCTCTTTTTTATTGTAAACTTAAAAACTCTCTTTTTCAATAACGAATTGAGTTTGTTGTTACCTCTAAAATTTAATGTTAATTTTAAATTCTAAAATGGAATAGGCCTAACAATACGGTATTCAAATTAAAATTAAAAAAAAAAAAAAAAATACTACGGGACTTGTGCTCCTCCGCAGCATTTAAGTTATGCAGTCTGATAGGCAATTTCAATTTCATTTAATGATCATTCAACCCAAATTTGATACCAGTGACAAAATTGTTAAGAAATGAAATAATAAGTTGATTATACATTTCCTATTAGGCTATGTAGTAAAAGAAACCAAATATGTACTACTAACAATCTTCTTAATGAAATTCTTCCTTACAAAAAATGTTCGTTGTCCATCAAATCCAGGCGACCATGAAAGTCGGCACCAAAACCTGTCCATCGGCAAAAATCATCGAAGCGTTATTAATGCCACAATGAAAGTCGGCACCAGGAAGGTTTTGCAGTGGCCTCAGGTAGTCTCCCCTCCACAGCGCCGTCTTACCCCTATTTCTCTTGTCTTTTGCCCCCTTGCTAACTCTCTCACCACTTCCCTTAGATCAGTGCAGGGTTCAGCTCCATTGATGATTTTGACATTCCTCTATTGATTACCGTCGACCCTTGGAAGTATTTGCTGCACCGATGGTCAGTCGGGTGCTCTGTTCCCAATTTTCAAATCGCACGTGGTCACTCGTTTTTTAAGACAGTAAAATGTGGATAACCTACTGAGACAGTAATTAGTTACTTACAAACAAATACCTCAAGTATTTATTTTTTTAGATAATATGTGAAAGAATGTAAATGTTTAGGAGCGGTACGTTAGATGATGTATTTAAACTGTAAAAAATATACACGTAAGTTTATTTACAGTTTTGTCCTGCATCTGCAAATATATAAAGTAACAGATAGGAAAAGCCTAGGCATACAGCCTTCTATAAAGAAACAATTAAACTGATTAATAGTAGAACCGGAATATAATAAGTTCAACAATCCAGTAACATCATTTTGTAACGATGAATTTTAGCTTTTATGAACCGGAATCTATTAAATACATTTGTCTAAAATATAATAAGAGTTGTCACGATTTATTCATATTATCGTGTAATATATGTTGTGGTCAAAGTTTTATCAACGAATAAATGAAAATCACAAGTATGGAGAGTAAAAAATGTATACTTAACTATACGTTAATAAAACCATTAATTGAAGGATGATTCCTAAATTGTGTAGATAGTCAATAAAATATATTCTAGATTAATATTGTCTACACAGCCTGTAATGTTATGCAAATAAGCCCTGTCCGTGAGTTGGTAATGACATTAGGGGTTTCAAGTTATCACAGGGGGTAATGTTCAGAGAGTGAATAGTGATGACGGGGTATGAGCGTGAGGGGGAGTAAAAGTGGAAGGAGGAACCGGCGTGGCAGGTGCGGACTTTCATGGTGTCATGGCGGCCGCTCCCGGGACGGGTGCCGACTTTCATTGTTTTTTTTTATAGCAACTAAGAACTGGTGCCGACTTCCGTGGTCCCGCAACAACGTGGTGGTTTACAACTGACCATGAATGAAGGCCAGTTCAGGAAAGTATACGACTTTGTTGATCTGTTCTCGAGCATTACTGATTGCTATGTGAAATGCAGCCTGCCTACAATGGTGCCACTCACACATTGGGCTCTTAAATTTAAATTCAGAACAATTTCTAAAAACTTGCTCTTAATCATGTTAGACTTTCATATTTTGATTTGAGAACTGGGCCATTTCATCTTTAATAGTTTTGTCTCCACTTTTCCTTTTAACATCAACCCTTCTCTTACGTGCACCTGTCAGTCTGGGGTACGCGTCAGATTGTCACCCCGTCAGATTGGCACCACGACAGTTTGGCACCGATCCTAGAGGTGACAATCAGTCGCGTGCGCTGCCCGACAGATTGTCACCCCGAGAAGGGCCGGTGCCAATCTGTCGTGGGGACAACCTGACGCCTACCGCTATGGGTGACAATATGACGGCGCGGTACCCGACAGGTTGGAACCTCGAGAAAGGCGCGGTGCCAATCTGTCGTGGTGACAACCTGACGCCGGCCGCTTGGGGTGACAATCTGTCGTGACAGTACCCGACAGAATGGCACCACTATGCTCCTCCTCGCACCTGAGGTCCTCCTCGTTTTACTTATAATATAATATTTATAATTTCCTAAGACCTAATCTGATATAAAAAAATCAAAAGAAAAATTGTATTAAATAGTACTAACCATGATAATTTGTAACTATAGCCTATACCTAATGACTGATAAAAACATTATAAAATAATGTTATTATTTTCATAAAATCAGATGCGATCAAATCTATATATTAATACGCAAGCATGTTTCATTTCCTCCTTTTTTCTCAGCTCGTGTGCATCGTAGGATAAATCCGCGCATTTCGTTAGAAAGGTATAGTTCTGTAGATGAGCAGAATCACATTCTAATTCAGATCGCTCTCCAGGCCTACGCCCCACAGGCTTACAAAGTTCCAATGTTAATCTTATGGAGAAAGGAGAATTTGAATGAATCATTAGACAGCTGTTGTAAAAACAAATGCTAGAAAATTAGGAAGAACAGATGTTATACTGTAGTTCTAAAATGTTTTTAAGCTTCTTGGGTCTAGATCAACTGAAATTTTGATCGAATTTCGATCAGGTGGCGATCTCTAGTTTACATTATTTGGAATCATTGCAATAGCCTAACTTAGTATCAGTTTTACGTGTAGTTTTAAATACAAGTAAATGAAGTCATAAGGATAGACTATCATTCTAATTCTCATTAAATTACAAATTGAATTATACTAATGACCCTCTGATTTACAAAACTTAAAACTTACTTTTTAGGTAAAATAAAAACTAGAATTTCTACCAGTGTAGGATGCATTGGCATTTTTAGGAAACGGTTTTCTTCCAATGCTTATGAAGATATTTATTTCTATTAATTTGACATCAAATAAACGTCTTAAATCAGTAGTTTGCCAGTTAGCATTTTTTTTTTTTCGATAAAGCAAATTAAATTGTAAATTTTAGGTTTTAAAAGGTTTTTATTTGCAATTTAATATAAATTTATGTAGAAGGGAGATAAAAAGTGTAAACAAAACTACAAGTTGAATAAAGTTTTGACTTTATATCGTAGCCAAATAAAAAAAAATATTAGGATATTTTTTAACTTTAGAGTAATGGTATAATTTTGTTCCTTGTTTTATCTAGATTAGAATATCTTGTCGCATAACCTATGATCTAAGAAGCAGGAGATAAGTGACGGATGTCACATTTTCATAATTTTATCTTATTGAAACTTGTGTTGAAAATCGGTGTAGTGTCGTTTCGTCCAGTGTCGTTTCGCCCAACGCCAATGTTTCCTAAAAAAGTGCTGTTCGGCCAGCTCATTTTTACAGTTGATTAAACACATTAGTTAGTGTCGTTTCGTCCAGCAGAAAACTAGACAAGGGACACCGAAACTGCGATCCTTACCCCAAGGGACCCCAGGCAGACGCCGAAACTGCGATCCTCGCCTGGAGGCCACCCCCGGAACGCGATTTAGTGGACCAAGAACATTCCTAGAACTTACACAGGTAGATAAACATTTGGCAAAATGTGAATATGTATTCGTATTTTGTATTGAAAAGCCATTGAAGAATGGCTTTTCCCAGGTGTTTATTTGAACTAGATTTTGGATGCATTTCTGCTGTAACCCACACATTTATACCCCGTTCAAAATAAATGTGCGGTCGAAACCCAGATTTCAATTCCCCCATTTTTCCCGTTCCTCCCGCTGCCAATAATCAAACCAATCAGAATCACTAAAAATTACTACAGCTGTTTAATATCTCATGTCACTTTAAGCCAATGTTTTGCTTTTTCGTAAATAAATATTCCAATTTTGACGTTTCAGGTGTAAAAAGGTGCGCTTCCAGTGGCAAGTAACACGATCATCAGCGCTATTTTCTACTCTGAATTTTAAGTGTGAAATTAAAATAACATCTGATTTGTAAGAAAATCGGGGAATTCAGGAAGGTATTGAGGGAATATTCCTTGTGGTGGGAAATAAAATTCTGTCTTTCGACCGCACATTTATTTTGAACAGGGTATAGTGCAAGTCAGTATTGTCGGGAGATGACTTGTTGGCCACTGAGGGGGTTGGGGGGCGAGGGGAAATTTACATTCGAAACCTAGTGGTCTTTTGGTTAACTAAGGAATAAAAACAAACTTAGATTGTACTATTCTACATGAAGAAATTTCGTTAAAAAAGTAAACAATTATCTTCGTTGACAAACCAGCTAGCCTAATTCAATGTAGTGAAAGACATCAGACTGCAAAATAAAAGAAAACATTGTAGGGAAACTGTATGTTTTTGGTTTTGTTGATAGCTTAACATATGGTGGAATAAAAAAAAACCAAAAACATAAAGCAAATTGTATTGGCTAATGGCATGCTTCAGCTTCCCCCTCACCCCGCAACCCCCTCACTGGCCAACAAGTCATCTCCGGACTATAGATCAAATTGTTTCAGACTCAGCTGATTAAGTTCGGAAAGTGGGAACAACTGTCAAGAACATGTACTTTGCATAAAAAATAAATCAGATATTTTACAACAATAAATTTATTAAATGTTAGCCGTTTAAAAATAAGACATCCGCATTTTTTGCTAAATATATTTTAGGCGTGGTGACCAAAGCTGTATTACTTAATAATCTGCAAACATACAGAAAATATGGGTCAGCTCCCATCATCATTGAACCGAACTGTGGCCACACAACGAATTTGGATCGGCTTCCATCCCTGGATGATCTGGAGCAACACTGTGGGAATTTTGGTCGGCCTCCTTCGCTGCATTGAACTGAGGCCACACAACGAATTTGGATCGGCTTCCATCCCTGGATGAAATGGAGCCACACTGCGAAATTTTGTCGGCTTCCGTCGCTGCATTGAACTGAGGCCACACAACGAATTTGGATCGGCTTCCATCCCTGGATGAACTGGAGCCACCCTGGGAATTTTGGTCGGCCTCCGTCGCTCCATTGAACTAAGAATTTTTTTGGACTACCTTCAAAAATGAAACTGATTCAGGAACTGAAATTTTTTTGAACTAAAAATGTTATGTTGTTTGAGACAAACTAAAAATTTAGAGTGAGAGAGATCTTGGTCACCATGGTAATTAATAATTATTAATTTATAGATCGAAATTAATACCACTTAACATTTATGCAATAAAAATCATAAAAGCTAAATCTTTCAATCACTTGATCATGTTATCGATTACAGTGGAGTCCCGATGATTCAGACTATTTCTTTTCTGTTTAGAAAATTTTATGAATAGGCGGAGGTTATGAATAGCGTGAATGAAGCGTGAATAGCTTATGAATGCGTAGTATTTACTCAACTCTCCTCTCTACATCTCCAACGGAGAAAATTATTTAAGCACTCAAAGGCAATCGGACTATGAAAATCATCCACTAGTGACAAGGCAGTATATTTAATTTTACAAATCCAACGATATAAAACTTATGGAAATCGGTTCATAAATAGGTGAGCTAGAGCGAATTAATTACAAATAGTCCCTCATCAGAGCGGTGTCGTGCTAAATGGGTACAGTGGTAAATGGGTACAAGCGTCAAATGGGTACAGCTTGGGGTGACAGGTGTTTAATGACCGTTTGACGAGGGTTTGATGCGAAGGACTTAAACAGAGGGAGTGCCAAATGGGTACACTACCTGCCTCGACAGGGGCGGCGCGGCGGCGGCGGCAGGGGCCGGCCTCGGCCGGGGAGACACGGACACGGCGGGGGCTTACCACACATTAGAATACAGTACTTATAGTGTTTATGTGACCTAATAATCTCTTAACATTACCCAAGTAGCAAAACAATATTGTAACAATATTAAAACAATATTGTTTAATATTGCCGACAACATTGTTAAGAAAATAATCAGAAAACATTGAAAAAATATTGTTTTAATATTGATTAATGTTGAGACAATGTTGTAAAACATTATTGTCAAAATATTGAAACAATATTGTTTAAATATTGATTAATGTTGAGACAATGTTGTAAAACATTATTGTCAAAATATTGAAACAATATTGTGTAAATATTGATTTATATTTTTTGGACAATATTGTTGTCAAAATATAGGAACAATATTTTTAAAATATTGATTTATATTTTTTGGAAAATATTGTTTGTTAACCCTTTTAGGGCCGACAAAAAATGTAAAAATACTAACACAAAAAATGCCTTAAGGCTAGACTTTAAGTTATCTCCACGAAAATTTCACCACATGTCGTATATGTTTAGGTTTTGTTGGTTATGAGATGTTTTGTTTCGGTTTGAAATACTGTATAACCAAATAATGCCGTATGACATTTTGTCAAATGGTTCGTTGCTATAGAGCGGCATTGTTGTATAATCGTCGTGTTTTGTTGGTTATGTGATGTTTTCTTTAGTTTGAAACAATCAAATACAGTAATGGTTTAGTAACTTTGTTAGATATAATTTTTATTTGATTGTAATATAATAAATGTAATTTGTTAAATATTTCCTCATGATACAAAAATGTTTTGTTTATGACATGAAATATTTCTAATTCTTATCTAAGGAAACCCTAGTTAAGGCCTAACGTATTTGCGACGACATAAATATAGGCCTTCACGGGAAATGCATTTACACAAGAGAACTTGAGAATCAACTGGCCTAATAGTGTAACATATCCTCCCTCAGTATGAAGCGGCGTGGCGTAGTTGGTAAGGGCGCGGCACCGTAGTCTGAGGGTCCCGGGTTCAAATCCCACCTGTGGCCGAGCCATTTTTGATGTTTTTAAAACGTTTTTATTTGTCAACTGAAAGTACTGTATGTTCAAACTATTAAAAAATATATATATTTTTATTTGTTTTGCTATTGGGGTTTTGAGCAATATTTTATTTTCCTTTTGCTAATATTTTCTCAATATTGTCAGATAATATTGTTACAATGTTGAACAATATTGTCAGACAATATTGTTACAATGTTGAACAATATTGCCACAATATTGTTTAGACAATGTATTTTGTTGCGTGAAAACATTGTAACAATATTGTTAAAATATTGTTCAATATTGACCAAATATTTATCAATGTTGAAAAAATATTGTCGACAATATTGAGACAATATTGTTTTGCTACTTGGGTAATATAATGTCATTTTGCGAGTTCTGCAAAATTTTGTTAGGTAGGCTACTGTAGTTATCTTCATACCACTTACTTTACAGTCTTCTTCCATTTACTTTATTCTAGTGATAAAATTTTTTTTTAGAAGACGTATCTGACACGGTTTCCCACCCACCCCGCGTGGTGAAACACTCCGGTTATCTCAACAGAGAAATACAGCGCTACACCACGGTCCGGATGGGATACACAGTGTAGAACATCTACCACGGAGTTCGTAACAAAGAAATATATAAATATTAATACTGTATATATGTGTTAGGGTTGTTACGTGTCAAATACGTCTTCTTAAAAAAAAAATATATCACTAGAATAAAGTAAATGGAAGAAGACTGTAAAGTAAGTGGTATGAAGATAACTACAGTAGCCTACTTAACAAAATTTTGCAGAACTCGCAAAATGACATTATATTAATGTTAAGAGATTATTAGGTCACATAAACACTATAAGTACTGTATTCTAATGTGTGGTAAGCCCCCGCCGTGTCCGTGTCTCCCCGGCCGAGGCCGGCCCCTGCCGCCGCCGCCGCGCCGCCCCTGTCGAGGCAGGCCGCTACCGTCGCCGCCGCGCCGCCCCTGCCGAGGCAGGTAGTGTACCCATTTGGCACTCCCTCTGTTTAAGTCCTTCGCATCAAATTCTCGTCAAACGGTCATTAAACACCTGTCACCCCAAGCTGTACCCATTTGACGCTTGTACCCATTTACCACTGTACCCATTTAGCATGCATTCCATCAGAGCAGGTTTCCTCGTGTAAAGCGCGGTCGCAGCGCTATCTCAACAAACAGTCTTGGACCTGACGATACATTCCGTAGCAAAATAATTTATAATCGATTTGACTTTTTTAATGGAATAAAGGTGTCTAGTTCAGGTATAATTTCATAATTATTTATGTTTCTTCAGAGTATTTTTGTAGTTTTACTAGTTGAATAAGCTACACAAAAGTTAATAATTTCATAAAAATATCTACCTTATATTGTGATTGTTAAACATCATACACAGAGGAAGCGTCAGATTACCCATGCAGCTTTGTATTTTTTGAGAACGTTTTGCTCTAAGTTTGCTCTAAGGTCAAATAATTTTTAAGGAATTCCCAAAAACTGGGGTCATGTGTGGTCTGAATACCACGATTTTTATATAAATAACCTAACATGCATTTTAAAAATCAATCTTTAGAATAAAAAACCTATCAATCAATTTAAAATACATTTTACTTTTCGCCAATAAGTTAAAATATTAAATAATTAAGTCTTTATAATTAATCTACTTCAAATGGTTGCGAGTAAAATAAAAATTTTACGTCTCGTGGTAAACGCAGTGGGCTACCTTGCAAAAAAGTCACAAGCTGGTTCTTATCGTTGAGTTGAAGGCGGCGACCCTCAACACAAGACATTTTTGTTAGTTGTTGCCGTTAAATCCTAGTTTTTGTAATTCTATTGCTAAGAGAAATTTTTTGTCTGTTATCTGATACCGTTCATTAAATAAATTATTATTAATATATTAGTTGGTCTTAGTTTAATCAATACATTTGATTAGTTTATCTTTGTATGTTTGTGAAGGTGTTTATTTATGTAGTAAGTATTAATATTTAAAAATAGATTATAGTTATCATCGTATCATGAAATATTTCTGTAAATTGTTAAAAATTGTTTTAAAATAATAGTAAATAATATTTTCCAATATTTACTCGTTTAATAGTAAATTATGTACAATAAACTTAAAGAATCATTTTTATATAGAAATGTATTCTAACTCCCACATTTTTCTCTTAAAAAGAGCTTAAAATAGTAGACTCAATGCAGTATGTTATACGTTACAAGAAAGTGGTAAAAATGAGCCAAACAAAAGTTAAATAAATTGCAAAAGCTTAAATTTGCATTTAGGCATTAAAGAAGGCTTTACAAAATTAGTAAGTTTGATTACATAAGTTTAGAACCAGGTTGAGGGTGGTTGTATGCGCGAGTAGTATAGTACAACACGAAAGTCTCAGTTTATTCTTAAAAAGTGACACGACTATGAAACATTCAAGAGCCATTACACCGGACGCTGGAATCTCCGCTGGTCCCTTTTGCTACCTGCTAGGCGAGGATGGTGTCGTGCTAAATGGGTACAGTGGTAAATGGGTACAAGCGTCAAATGGGTACAGCTTGGGGTGACAGGTGTTTACTTTATTCTAGTGATAATTTTTTTTAAGAAGACGTATCTGGTGAAATATGGTGAAATACTCCGGTTATCTCAACAGAGAGACACAGCGCTACACCACTCCGGCTGGGATACACCGTGTAGAACATCTACCACTGAATTCGTAACAAAGAATTTGATTTCAAATCAAATCGTGGGTTGTGTTTTAAAAGAAACACCTTGTATTAGGCCTATACTCTTTCTCCGATTCAGACTGGCGGACGATGTATACTAATAAGTATTTGTAGCATTTTTTAAAGAACATTATACTAGAGCAATCATGCCAAGGCTATTTAACAGTGTTTCTAACGAAGGAAAAAACTGCTTTTCATCGTGAATCACTCCCTATACAATTCAGACTAGATTAAGAAACTAATATTTTGTTGCGTCTTGAACTTTATATACCCTGTATTAATACGAGCAGTGTCTGAAGCAATGTATTTTCCATGATTCGAAATCTAGCGTGTAGATGCTGCTTTTAAACTTTGCATTTGAGAGTGTTCCATCAAAAAACAAGTTTAAAACAGCCCCAACCCCAGAAAAATAGTTTTCTTTCTTAAAAATTTGCCATTGCTTAATCTTTGGTTTATCCTAAACTATACTCGTATAATACGAGCAATGTCTGAAGGGATGTGTGTTCCACGATCTCGAAATCTAGCGGGTAGATTTTGCTTCAACTTTGCATTTAAGAGTGTTTTGGTCCAAAAATAAGTTTAGAAATGCCTCAATTCAAGAAAAAATCAAATTTTGTCTAAATTAGTGTTAAATGGGTTGCTATTTTGGTAACGAAATAACAACGAAAGGTATACAAAAATAAAGGAACATTAATGTTAAGCAGACTTTTTGAAACAGCTGTTAATTGTGAAGTGGTATAATTGGTTGTTGAAGGAAATTAATACGGTAGCTCTATTACCGTGACACTATATTGAATTAAAACCGAGCTAGGCTCGGTTAACCTGGTATAGTACTGGGTTGTTATCAAGGCAAGGAAATAGCAGCTTAAGGTATACAAAAATTAAATAATGCTACTTTTGAGCGTTTGTTTTGAATAAAGTAACGTAGAATCAACGAGCAAGACTCGGTTACCATTGTACTATCTACATTCTAGAACATTGAGACTTAAGGGTTTAAACAATTTACGCGTATAATCAAAAAATGTTATAAAATCTGGAGGCTTTTTTTATTACTACAAAATTAGTGACTTCCGCTCTGGATAGGTTATTTTTGGTACACCCTGACATTGAAATAAATGTTAATTGATAAAGCGTAAACGGTTTACCAATAACAGCACAATTTGGGTTTTTGTAAACCATAAATTTTAAATAGGGTGTACGGTGTACGTGTGCTCTGGGGGACACCTGATGTCAATTAAAATCAAGAAGTTTAGATTTATATCGTCAAAAACATAGTTTAATGAGTAACACTTTGTTTAATTTTTAGAGTTCACTGATGACAATTTTAGTTTTGTTACGTAAAAATCAAGACGAGAGTCTTTCTGCAGATACAAAGCAACACAGCTTCATCCCTTACAGGTAGCCGGTATTGTTTTGCAGCAACCCTGCTCCGCTAGGGGTATTTTATGCGCGGCGCGGAATTTCCGTTTAGAGCGTAGGCCTAAATGGTTTTTCTCAAAACGCGGAAAAATGTCAATACTTTTGTTATTGTTAAACAATATCAGATTAAGGAGATACAAAGCCTTAATGATTGCAAGTAGTAAAAGATGCAACTTATCATTGATGAACTCTTTTAAGTTACACCAACAGTGTCAAACGAACTCATTAAATTTTAATAAAACGTGAAACATTAATGAAAATATTAATCTTAACTTAAATAAATATTTGTTTTAAGGGAGCGCTACACCTGAAAACATCGCGGCTTAACTAAGGTTCAAGCAGAAGCATACCAGCAAACCACTCAATCTATACAAAATATTCAATTTTAACTGCAAAGAAACATCGCCTGACCGCTAAGACTCGATTTACACTCAATTTCATTTTTATGTTTTTATCATAACATTTTAAAGCCACAACATAGTTCGCTACAACGTAATGAAATAAAAAAAGTTCCTGTTGTTTTAAAATACAGTACACAAAAATACTTCTCATTTAGGTAATTAATGGTCAGATAAAAAGACATTGGACCTTAAGTATAATGCTTCAAATAACTCAAAACAAAGGGTCGGCTAGTCTGAATAAGAGAGAGAAAGTAGGCCTAACACAGGGTGTGCTTTTAAAATACAACCTACGATTTGATTTGAAATAAAATATAACAACCCTAACACATATATACAGTACTGTATTAATATTTATATATTTATTTGTTACGAACTCCGTGGTAGATGTTCTACACTGTGTATCCCATCCGGACCGTGGTGTAGCGCTGTATCTCTGTTGAGATAACCGGAGTGTTTCACCACGCGGGGCGGGTGGGAAACCGTGTCAGATACGTCTTCTTAAAAAAATTTTATCACTAGAATAAAGTAAATGGAAGAAGACTGTAAAGTAAGTGGTATGAAGATAACTACAGTAGCCTACTTAACAAAATTTTGCAGAACTCGCAAAATGACATTATATTAATGTTAAGAGATTATTAGGTCACATAAACACTATAAGTACTGTATTCTAATGTGTGGTAAGCCGCCGCCGTGTCCGTGTCTCCCCGGCCGAGGCCGGCCCCTGCCGAGGCAGGTAGTGTACCCATTTGGCACTCCCTCTGTTTATGGCCTTCGCATCAAACCCTCGTTAAACGGTCATTAAACACCGGTCACCCCAAGCTGTACCCATTTGACGCTTGTACCCATTTACCACTGTACCCATTTAGCATGCATTCGGCGAGGATTGCAGTTTCGCAGTTGTGGGATTAGTGAACCCTTTTGAGGATAAAATTTGGATCGCAGTTTCGGTGCGCCGCTTGGCAAGGGATAAGGAACGCAACACAGGTAGCCGAAGGTTCATCGCTCCTTTGGTTGTGCGCCCGTGCCTTGCTCTGGAATTCCCGTGGAATCTCACCCCTCTCCTCCCACCCCTTTGTTGACATGTGGACACCGCAAAGTTAAAAGTCACTCGTCTGTTTGATAGCAAGGAGGCCCATCGTGCTGGTATAGAGTTTTCTAGCACCAAAAGAGGCCAAACTTGCCTATTGTACAACGGCTATAAAGGTACACGTAGAAAAATGAAAAGAATGCGGAGAAACAGTGTGGCGGTGCGTAAATCACGAATGCAGTGCCAAAGTTTTTACAAGAAATTGTGCAACCTTAACGGGTTGAAACCATGTTGCAACAGGTGTCTCAGACATCGTGTCTTAGGCCTAAGAGTATGCACGAGTATGTCTAGGATTTATATTCATATAAGACTAATGTTAAATTAGAAACATCGGCAACGCCTTTAAGATTGGTCTTGAAAGTTTGTCCTTTTGCCATTTTAAAGTGGACTCTAATTTTTATTGCTCCGTGAAAAAAATCACGATTGTAGAGCGATTTATAAGATTAAACTACTGAACAAAATTGACATCCGAATGGGACTTCAAAACACACTCTCCCGAAGTTAATTTGTCTGTTTATTGCAAAATTACATTATTATATATTTAAATACATTTAACCTCACCCTGTGACCCCATTACATTCGGTATGGTTGGCTGATCTGAGCAGTTAAATTTCGACTCGACAGCCTCTGTTCACCTTTGGGAATTCCTGACGGTCCACCACTGGTTTTGAATTATTGACAAATAGTTTTATTTTAACCACCTTATTCTAGTAGTCTCTTGGGAAGGCGAATACCTAAGTGTGCAAGGGTTCCGTTACATTCCGATTCGACAGGCCCTGTTTCAATCACGACGAATAGTTTTTCGTATGTAAAATTGCGTAAAATATATTTTACTCCTGCTGTACGGATAAAATAACGTGCTGAGCCGTCTCGGAATTTAACATGCTACGGCATGTTAATTTAACATGCCGGACTCTTATCCTTGAATTAACAGTATTTACTGGTAAATTATACGTTTTTAGTGGTATTTTAACATTACTTTTTTCTCAGTGTGGTTACAATTCACATTGAAAATTTTTTATAATGGAAGTTGGTTAACATTTTAAAGCGCCATCGTGAAATAAATCAAAGGCTAGGGGGGCGAAGCCCAAAACGTAATGACCTTTTTAATCACCATTCGTCAACGCGGTAGATCTTATGAGCTTTGAAAAGACACCTCAATCTTAAAAACCGGCTAAGTAGTTCGAGAGAAAAACGGATGTATTATACAAAACCCTTATAGAATTAAGAAGATAGATATTTAGATGAATTTCTATATCTTACTCCATTCCAATATATGAGGGATTTTTTTGTGTTCAAAAATCTTAGATACGAATACCCTGTAACTTTATAACGATAGCATGAAAATTAATTCGGTTTTAAGTGTTTCCTTGCGATTCGGTAAGCTTTACGTCGATCTGTTAAAAAAAACCACCTAATTCAATGACCCAACATCTAATAAAAAGCAATTGTTTGATCACTTTGTATAAAACTCAAAAACTTCAAATACAAACTCGTATGAGCACCACCTTTTCCAGAAACTTCAAATTTTATTTTGTTAATAAACTCAAACTTTGTTAATATAAACATATCTTAAATCACCCATTAGGCCTAATTATATGTCTATAAACTTTCTAATGGTTTTTGAAACAAATGTTTCAAAAAACGTTAGAAATCAAATAAAATTTTGGTCAAGTTTTGGCCAGAAGCGATCTCTAGTTACTATTATTTTACAAAGTAAATAATCAACCTAACAATATGGACCCAGCCAAAATCTGCTGTCTCATGGTTGCTTGCTCAAATGACCCGTACTATTTATCCCAGAATTTTCCAGAAGTTATTAAAACTCATACATTTAGTTCAGAATGCGCAGTAGAATTTGAATAAAGCAAAAGAACAATAGCATATACTAAATTTTGTTTTAAGGTAAATATTAAAAAAAATTTTATATTTAAAATTTTAAAAACAGCCTCGGTAAAAAATGTTGTGAATTAATATAAAATCGAATAAAACACTTATTACATAAATACTGCAGACATCACCTGTCTGTTGTAACTGGTTTTGTGCAGATTCCTTACACAAAAACATACAACAATGGGGAGAAAATGTTTTTGTAATCCTTAGTTATAACGTAGAAGCAAGGAAAATGGAAAATTTGTAAATGGTAACATATAAGATTATTTTGGAAACAAGCAATAAAAATTAAGTAGGCAAGTTTGAATATTATTGTCTTTATAAAAGTAGGCCTACAAATCAAATAAATTTAAATAATAGATTATAAAAGTTATGTATGTTGTACAATTTTTTTTTAAATATAAATCTGTAATGCTGTCAACACCTGCATTACGAGGTTAAAACAGAATTGCACAGGTGCGCGAAAGAAGTATTTACAGAAGTGCATGTAAACAATATGTGATGCACTCCATGCGATCATCATATACTACCAACCTAATACATACATCTACATTTTCTCCCTCTTCAAATTGACATTTCATTTGACTAGTAATAACGATGTACACTACATCAAATAACAATTTTAGCTAACGGTCGTCTGCCAGCCGTTCACCATTTGTTATAGATTGTTATAGAGTTAGAAAATACGTATATTGTACATTCAAACCTATGAGACCTTACGATAAATTGATACTAGTTAGGAACTCTTTTGACAAACCAGAGGTGCCAAATACAAATTTTTACTATACAAATTACTACCTGAGCTAGATAAGTTCAAAAAGTAATGTTTCGACGTTTCAAACGTAGTGGCTACTTGGATTGAAGTCGCAAAAAATCTACAAATATTCTATGAGTTATTAGTTGCTGTAACACAACTACTTATCGGTTATCTCTTATTATAATAAGAAGTTTCAGAATATTACCTTTCATATGACATAATAATGTAACCACTTTCAAGTAACTTTTCACCGGTGGTTTACTAGTAGGGCCTACAACACGTTTAGACGTAGATGACCTTTTCGCAGCCGTGGCACTATAAACGGCCGTCTCCCACTGCTCTAGTTAAATCTTGTCTATTTACTTTATTTTATTTTTTGCGCGGGGTTTTCGTAAGCGCGGGGCCCGGTGCGGTCGCACCGCTCGCACCGCCCTAAGGCCGGCTCTGAGGATCAGTGCCAATCTGACGTGGTGACAATTTGACGCCGGCCGCTTGGGGTGACAATCTGTCGTGACAGTACCCGACAGGTTGGAACCTCGAGAAAGGATCAGTGCCTATCTGACGTGGTGACAATTTGACGCCGGCCGCTTGGGGTGACAATCTGTCGTGACAGTACCCGACAGGTTGGAACCTCGAGAAAGGATCGGATCCAATCTGTCGTGGTGACAACCTGACGGGGAGTGTTATTTCAGGGGATCGGATCCAATCTGACGCCGGGTGCTAAAACCCTGTGGTGCCAATCTGTCGTGGTGCCAACCTGACGGCGACCCGTCAGTCTGTTTATTTTTAGGAACAAACATTTCAATCTGAATGCCATAATGAGTTGATAGATAGTTTTGTTTTATACTTTCAGTTAATGTATACCAGTAATTTTATAGTTGCGGATGTGTCACTTTCTTCAGAGAACTATAATGCCAGAATTGTAACTTAAATTCATTCTTTTAATTATCAACAATATGATTGATCAAATATCATACTATCTATATATTCTGTTTCACTTGAGAGCCACTTCAAATTCATTTGTAGAGAATGAAAACTCAGTTGGTCATAAAAGACAGCTACCATACTAGCTCCTATGATTGGAATAATTAAAAAAAATATTTGTTTTTTAAGAACAACAGAATAAAATTCATAGATAGTTGAGTTTTTTGTTTATCTAGAATTATTTAATAGATTATGTACGAGTCCATGACTGCTTTGTACTTTCTTCTCTTAGTTTTTAACTTTTCCACTTAACACAATTTTCGTCTTTCTACCAAGAACCATAGTTAAACTTACCTATTTGAATATAAACCTAAATTAAAGTAATTATTGATAAAGATAAATAAAGTTACAAAACACCACTATATCACTATTTTGAGACAGGGACCTCACATGTTCATTGAACATATATTAAAGTAGAAACAATGGTTTAGGCCGGTATTACACTATCATAGTTATATGTCATAGATCTATTATCATATATCTTTAATTAAAAATATTACAGTGTAATGGGTCAAATATTATAATATTTTGCCTTAATCACATGTCTATGATCATATATACTGATACAGAAAACACTTTTATTTAATAAATTTTATAAACAATCTACCAATTGTAATAATTAGAATATAAAATAATAAAACCAAACAAAAGGTTGTTTTAATCATTTTATCTCGAAAACGTGAAAAATTCTTATAAAGTGTAATTGAGAAACAGTTATGATAATATTTAGATTCTATCATAGTTATATTATAAAATAGGCTATATGATATAACCCTCGCCACATAACTTGACGAATGAATTTTCACTACTATTCAGTTAAAATGATTGGATAATCAGCTGTTCTATAAAAAATTGCATGTAACGTAAGCTCGATGTTTTTGGCAGTGTTGGGGAGTAGCGCGCTACTGTAGCGCCGCTACTTTTTTAGTAGCGTCAGTGTAGCTCTGCTACTTTTGAAAATAAGTAGCTTGTAGCTGTAGCGAGCTACATTTTTAGAGTAGTTGTAGTGGATTATTTAGCTACTTTACTCGCTACTTTGGTTTCAATAAAACATAATAATTGTGTTTACATTCATCATTCATGGCTTCCAAATAAACACGAGAGAAGGTTGAAAATCAGCTGTTATGTTTTTTGCTCGTTGGAATTGAAGATTACTTTCAATCCACTGCCACCACCAGACGCTCCAATTGAGTACCATAACCACAAAATGACAATCACCCACCACTCTTGTTCTCTTTTTTGTTTGCTGACCACTAGATGCGCTAGTAGGCCTAGTATATTCTACTACTATGCGCCTTATGGAATAGAAACTAAACTGCTGCACTATGCTTGCGCACCGCCAGGATCGCTCAGGTCAGGAATGTTTACAATAATGAGAAACGACGCGATTTCAAATAAGCAAATTGTTACTACTGGCATAACAACTCAACAACATAATCTCAACCACCTTGATTAATGGTAGATGTTGATGTGAACGTTTACTGTACTTTCCGAACTCTGTAAATTTGTACTTAATACTTTACAGTGTGCTTCTTACTTATATTCTGTTTCTGTAGTATCTAATCTAACAATTGACATCATGGCAATTAGTAGGCCTAAAAGCGAGATTAGCGACAAAACTGAAGAAGCTAGTCCTTCTTGTGTGCATACGCCAGCATTAACTCTACCGTGGCCAGTCTAAGAAAAGTGTTTTAACTTGTGAAGATAACTTAATAATTGCTTTTTACATATTTGATGTAAGTCTTTTTATTCAACAATTTATATTTTCATACCACTATTCTGTTTACATCATCTAGGCTCCATAAGAGTCACAAATTATTATATTAAAATGAAATGTTTAAAAATTAATTCCAAAAAAAGGTATAGGCCTACATTAAAATAAAACTTAATTTTACTTTTAAGGGGGAAATTTGGGTGGTTATACATCACAAAAGAAAAACACGATCAGATTGCGAAAGTACCGGTAGCAAGGCTTAAATTGTAGCGAGCTTCTTTTTAATTGTAGCTGTAGCTGTAGCTAGCTACATTTTTGAAAATGTAGCTAGCTACATTTTAGGAAAAGTAGCTGTAGCTGTAGCTAGCTACTTTTAAAAAGTAGCTGTAGCTGTAGCTAGCTACTTTTAAAAAGTAGCTTCCCCAACACTGGTTTTTGGAAAGGTACCCCCTCTCCACCCCTCGCCCGTCCCAGCTTATTTTGGCCATTCGTCAACTTATGTGGCGTGACTTATAATAGGCCTAGATATATGTCATAGAACTATGATAGTGTAATACCGGCCTTACTTCAATGTATCTCAGAGAACAACCACGGTAAGTGACACCAACAGCTGATTCAAGCGGATCCTACACCTATGACGTCATGTTGTCTAAATGTTCTCTTGACACATGAGTGGTTTGCTTTGAGTATTTTTAGGGCTGCACCTTTGACGTATCGATTTTGTTATTGTTTTTGCTGATGTCACCTACCTCCTTCTCATTCTAGATTTCTGGGTTTACTTCAACCTTCTACCCTCTCAAAATCGAATAAAACTAACGTTGGTCGCATACGCATAACGTGCCTCAGACTCGTCCAATTTAAACTACGTATTTATAACTTACATGAAAGATCATATTTTACTGAGAGTGTTCTTAGACCAAAACAAACCATGTAGGTACCGTACCTTATTTGGAACTATATGACAACAATCTTAAAAACATGTCTATAAATTAAACTCCCGTGAGAAATACATGGTGAGGAGTTTCTTTTGAGTACCGTATGAGTTGAATTAGGCGAAAGGTAAAAGTATGCTGATTTTTGTTGTATCATTTGCATAACAAGACCTTTAATTTAAGACATAAAGCGGTCTATAGAAGCTGTAAATTGGTCTTATAGAACCGCCGACGGACTCAGAAATAATTTTTCAACAGTTTTTAATATGTAAGATGTCTTGTAATCTTACTTCTTTATTTAGAAATGTTTTCAAGTTTTGTGTTGGTTTAAAATGATTTTTTTAATCTTTACTAAAAAATCTTACTTAAAAAAAAATTGAAAAGTTGTTTATAAGTATTATGAATCAAACATATAACACAATCACAACATCTAGGGGGTCCCAATTAGACTTTAAAAAATTTTAGTGACGCCCTTAATATAGACAACTTTATTACAATAAAGTTAATATTATAATAATACAACAAATAGTCTTTCTTTTATCAACTAAATTCATCCTCACCAATCCACAAAGAACTCCAGTTTCCCTTGGTTTGGCATTTCAGGGAATGGAACATCTATTTCAGTTTTGACACCTACTAAAATATCAGTGTTTGCCAGTCTGAGGCGAGCAGACCCACTAGCATTGCTGACCACATCAGTCTCCAATTCCATGGGCCGGTAATCTTTACAGGAGCGCCCATCACATCGAAAATTATCCTGCAAAAGTAAAACGTCCTCTAATAACTTATAAAATTTTATTATTTTATAATAGTCTTGTCTACATTAATTACATAGTATGTATAGTTCTAAGGCAGCAACCAAGGAATAGCCTACCATAGACTGGCAATAAGGCGAGCAGATTGACGACGGTCTGCTCCAGACCTGTCAACCTGGAAAGACGCCAATGCGGGAGTTTTCCTAACCTGATCTTGCAAAAATTTTTGAGATACAGAAAAATACATGATCTTCAGTCAAAACGTTGTTTTTATATAATGATTAATAGTAATACTATGAACAATGTACAAAAAATATCATCCATCATATTTAATTGCAAATAAATTAACATAGGCTATTTTACAATAACAGTTTTGAGAGAAATGAGGAGGTTGGTGGAAAAACTACCTCGGTCCAAAAAACCTGTTTTGAGATAATCAACTTTGAATATTTATTATCCGCACAAGATACATTATTATGGATTAAGAATATAATCTTTGTTTCTTTGTAACTTATGTTTTTTCCATAAAAAGTTATCGAACAAAATATGAAGCAGAGTCAGAAATCGTTTTTCCATCAAACCACTTTTTCAATATTAAAAACTTAGATTTTATGCATTTAAACTCATCGAAGTGGATAAAATAAAGTAAAATATTTATTCGAAATAAGTTTATTTGACATCAAATCAAATTGGTCTAGCAACGATTTCATTTAATAAACTTAAAATAAACTTGCAGAGATACAATTGTCCATCAAAGACTTAACTGAAAGCGTTTTTTCATTTAAATGACAGATAACTCGTTTAAACAGTAAATGCAGCTCTTGAAAAAGCAACATCTATTTGTACATCACGAAATCTTAGTATTAATAAAAATAAAACCATTCACATCAACTTTACACCAAACAATAGGAACAGATCCCAGGGAATACCAACAGCCAGCTAAACCAAATTTTAAGGAATTTTAGTTAACAAAAACCTGAATTGGCAAGAACACACGAACTACCTCTGTAAAAAAACTTTCAACTGCTCATTTTGTCATCCAAAGAATCATAAAAATTACAAATGAGGAAACATCGATACCGGTACTGGTCTATCATGCACTATTTGGCTCTCATATTCGATATGGAATTGCAGCGTGGGGATCCACATCAACCAATAATATGAACAAAATTTTAGTAATGCAGAAGAAAACTATCCGGACAATCCTCATACTGCCCCCCTTAGAACATTGCAAGCCACATTTCATTAAACTCAAAATTCTCACAGTAGTAAGTCAATATATACTGGAGACAATCATCTTAGCCATAAACTCCCCAGCTCTCAGACTTAAACAGCACAACTATAACACCCGAAACCGGCAAAACATTGACCTACCTCAACAACGTCTGAAAAAATTCAGCAACACACCTCTCTATACAGGATCAAAGCTTTTCAATCTCTTACCGGACCACCTCAAAACAATAACAGACAGTAGAACATTAGAAAATTAAAATCATACCTCATAGAAAGGCCATATTATGCCATAAACTTGACAGAGTTCATTCAAGATCACTCTTACCAAAGCAACAGGCCACCCTGAGTTTAACCTGACAGGTTAAATCTCTGAAAAAGTCAACCCCGAGATACAAGAAAATTGACAATTCCCCAATCTCCTACGATTGCGGCAAAGAGGAAATAGGCCTAAGTAACAAAGTACCGTAACATCAATTTTCACACAAATAAAACCAATACAACGTTTAGCAAAAACCCATACCGTAATGTTTGTCTGCACAAGACTGTTTTCTGCAGCTCAAGCAAGGCTGCCTCGTAACAGCTAACAGCATTCAGAAAAAAATCATAACTCAGTAGAAACACAAGATATAGACAAGAAACAAACACTGCTGCAAAAAGGATTACATAACAAATCACTTTAAGCGTTTTACCGAAAAACTACCTCAGTCACCTGAGTTACCGTATTTTTTTGTATTTTTTTGTATTTTTTATTTTTATTAAAAATAAGAGTTTATGCGGCTAGGCTAGTGGTTCAAAATCCATCGTTTGTGACTATAATTCATACTTAATTCAGGCCTATAGGTTACTGGTAGGCATACCTACAACAATAGGCCTGGCCAACAATAAGAATGTAGTTTGTCCGCTCACCAACAGGTACGATGCTATTGACCCAATATTATAGGATGAGTGTCAAGGATCATTTATGAAAAAAATAGGTACAAACAAAATGTAGTTGTTGGGAACCTTCCTGTAAGGATAGGACACTGTGTGAAATATACTAACCTCAACACCTTGAAGGATAAACATCTTTTCTGCTTCACTGAGAAGAACATTTGCCATTATAAAAAAAATCACAAAGTTAACAAAAATCTAGTTTAATTATATGCAAAAACTACCTTATCATTTAATTCAGTAAAATAGTATGTAATTAAGCTTCTATTTGGTTCGAATTAAAAAAAGTATAAGGTTATGTTGTTTTTTTTTTTTTTCTTGTTTACCGCGAGGTTGGCTTTGGTGTTTTACCATGAAGCCACGAGGTTCAATATTATTATTATTTTTGTGGTTGTTTCTTTTTACTTGTTAATATGTAGTATGTAGTAATTGGTTTAATTTTGTTGGTTGGGGACTATTGTAAGCCATATATTGTATATGTAGTGTTTATATAGAATGTTAGTCACATTAGATAAGGATAACTAGGACGGGGTTGGATTATAAGGAGGGTCTGGGTATAGGCATTCTTCACTGCTAGGGGTCTATCTAGCAGACTTACTGATCCGAAAATTGACTCGACCACGGATAGAAGAAACCAGATACCAGGATCACATACATGTTTTGTGTTAAATGTGTTTTCCTATTTGTGCCAAGAATTTGTTTATTTCTATGTAAATCTGTAGCTTTCCGGACTGAAGTAGATCAAGAAGTGATGTCATGCAGTTTAAGTTGTTTCCAGCCTCCGTTACAGTTCTAAAACAGTTTTTCCTCTCATGATAAAAATGAGGACATTCCATAATCAAGTGTTCCAAAGTTTCGTGCTTTCCATCAGTACAATTTATACATAACGGTGTAAAATATTTTTTAATTCTAAATAGAGTAGTGTTTACATTAGCATGGCCGAATCTTATTCTACATATGTTTGTTATTTCAAGTCTACTAAGTTTTACGTTTTTAAACCAAGGGGTCTTCCTAAATTCCTTTTGTATATTTTTATACCACCTAGCTTTATTTGAATCTCTAATTTGGTCATTGAAATTTTTTATATACTTCTGATTTGTGTAAATTTTAAAGTCATCTGCTGGAATATATATATTAGGAAGTCTAATTCCTGTTGATACTGCTTCCTTGGCTAGTTTATCGACAGTCTCGTTTTGTCGAATACCACAATGCCCTGGGACCCACTTAAACGTGATTTGTTTGTCAGATTCAATGGCCAATTTGATAATCTTTAGGGCGAACCCCTGAATTACAAAACCAGAATTGGCGCTTTCTAAGGAAGTTATAGCTGCTTGTGAATCAGTGAATATTATAAATTTATCCTCATGTAGTAAGATGATATGCTCTACCGCTTTATAAAGGGCTACCAGTTCTGCCGTATAACTTGAAGTCATTTTATTTATACAGTATTTATGCGCAACATTCCTCGATGGTATCCATATGGCTGCTCCCACTCCGTCGTCTGTTTTGGACCCGTCAGTGTAAACAAATACACAGTCATTTGAGGTTATGTTTACATTGACATCTGAATAAAAGGCATTTCGTAGAAACAACGGATTACTATTAATTTTAGTGTAATTTCCTTCGTCCAATTGTTTTATAAAACGTAGTTTACTATTCATTAAATATAGTGGGGCTTCAAAGTCGAAATGTCTTGTACTCTGTTCTAAATTTTCATTCCAAATGTCTATTTCACATTCTATTTTCTGGATACTGGTGATAAACATTGGCTTTGGCTTGAATTTCCAGAAATCATTAATATTGGTGAGTAGATTTAAATAGGCCAATTTATGATATGCTGGGTGTGTAGTGTCTGTTAGTATTTTATACACAATTCGCTCAGATAAAATTTGTCTTCTAATACTAAGTGGTAGGGTAGAGCATTCTGTTTCAAGTGCAATTATTGGTGTTGTTTTGAAAGCTCGGGTAACTATTCTGAGAGCTTGATTTTGTATTAAATCTAGCTTATTTAATACACTCTTTGATTATGTTAGGTTTTACTTTTTTTCTAGTTTACCGCGAAATTGGCTTTGTTGTTTTACCATGAAGCCACGAGGTTCAAAGGTTTTTTTTCTCTCTCTTTATTAAGGCTTGAGTTTCAACCATTGAATATACATCTAAATAGAATAGCCAAGCAATGCAATAATTTGAAGCCAAGCTTTTGAGAGCTCGACTAGCGACTCTGTTGGATTCTCTCCCAATCTCTGTGTTTTTTCCCCAATGCAGTGCTGCTTCCGTGGTCGTCCCGGGAACTAACGGCGCGCCGTGGCATCGTCTGCTTCCCGGCCGAGATATTTTGGTTTGTCAATGCTCCTCTCCTCACCCCACCTCACCACTACCGATGCGCCGGCCGGCGGCGCGGCGCGGCGCAGCGAGCGGACTGGCACGAACGAATGCCACAACGGAACGGACCGGCTACACGTAATAATGGTGTCTGTCTGCATGATGCGAAAAGGCCTTGTTTCTCATTCACTTAGTTGCTGATCATTATTATTGTGCTATTAAAATACATTTGACATCAGAACTCGCAACTGTTAGTTGATATTTAAAATCGAAATTTACTAACTATTAATAAATTTATGTTTATATTCCCTGGTCATTATCCAAAAGAGTATATGAATAACATATTTGTTCCTTATTAATTTTGCTGTAAATTGTATGTATAAGATGATTATAGCTTATCGACTTAAATCTAAATTACAAAATAATTGTTATTCTGCTTTTCTTTAACAGACAACAGTATACTTTTGGTAGGCCTAATTTCATTGTTAGTACCAGGTTAACCGAGCCTTGCTCGTTGGTTTTAATAATTCACTTTTGCTATAGTGTCATGGTAATTAAGCCAATAACCTAACGCTTTACATTTAACAGCTGTAAAAACTGCAAAAAATTATTGTTCCTTTATTTTTGTTTACTTTTAGTTGTTATTTCGTAACCAAAATAGCAACCCATAAGAACAATGTTAAAAATTACAATTTAAAACTTAACTAGTATACGTGTTGCTCTAAATCTTATTTTAATACAGTACAAATGTTACTTTAGCTCTAAATCAATGGCATCCAACCAATCCAATAACGTGAATATCTTCAATCGCCAATAACTACACGTATTTACAGCTGATTATTAACTGATGTTTCAAATGCTTTATTCAGTCCCAATGTTATTTCAATGGGAAATTTTTAGATTTCAATGGTGGACAGCAACTTTATTTTCAGTCCGATTCTCATCAATTTTTGGCGGAAACAACTACAGACCAAGCCCTATCCAACGACACCAAAAACTTGAAAATCGGTTGAAAATTGTAGGAGGAGTTTTCAAGACAAAAAAACCCTTAGCGTATTAAATAAGTAAAGTATAGATTTGAGACAAAATTCGATTTTTCCTTGGGTTGAGGCTGTTTCTAAACTTATTTTTGGGCCAAAACACTCTTAAATGCAAAGTTTAAGCAAAATCTCACCGCTAGATTTCGAGATCGTGGAACACCCATCCCTTCAGAAATTGCTTGTATTATAGTATAGGATTTGTCCTTTTTTATCGACAAAAAAGAAAATTATCTTTTCAGAAAAACTTTAATTTGGTATTAGTATTAAATATTTGATGTAATTCGAATTCGTGGTAGGTAATTATTTAAAAATTGGTTGGGAAAAGAGATTAGAGTGTGTTCAGGAATCTAACTTTTAGAGGTAATGTGTGTTATAAATGAAATAATCTCAGATGAATTTATTATTTAATTGAGAGAGAGAGAGAGAGAGAGAGAGAGAGAGAGAGAGAGAGAGAGCACTTTTATTCAAAAACATTAAGAATTTGACAGGCGTCATTACAAAAGAGTTTGCAAAACTAAAATTGTTTGTGTCAATATACAAATAACAAAAAACAAAAAATAGAGAGTCCATGTCAAAATTCGAAGTTTCTCCAGGAGAGGAATTCGCCGATCGAGTAGAAGGGTCGAGATAAGAGCCAATCCTTCAGACGAGGTTTCATCCTGGCAGCATCAAGCACCTTAAGTTCTGTTGGAAGATGGTTGTAGAGTTTGGCTCCAGCGTACGAGGGTTTCTTCTCAAACAGCTTGCTCTTGTGAGCGGGAAGGTTGAAGTTGGAGGCGAAGCGGGTATTGTGTCCGTGAAGGTGTTCATGTCTTCTAAGTCCTCTCACACCCGCTGCAGTTATGACTTGGTATATGTACGTAGCCACTACTGTCATTATGCCCCAGTCCACAAACACTCTTCTACAACTGTCACGCCTTCTCAGACCTGCCATAGTCCTTATAGCCCTCTTTTGGAGGATCAATACCCTTTCCAAGTTGGCATTTGATGAGCTTCCCCACAAAATTAAAGAATACTTCATCCGGCTTTAGAACAGAGCATGGTATGCAACTCTTGTTGTTTCCACGGTCCCGATGGCTACTGTTCTTCTGATGGCAAAGATAGCAGAACTCAGCTTTAGGCATAGATCGTCCACATGAAGAGACCAAGACAAACTGTCATCAATGATGACTCCAAGGTGTTTAGTGGAGTTTAACGTCTCTAGCCCTGGCAAGCCCACTGCTTATGAGCACCGAACATCAGCTGCTTCGTCTTTCCCTCATTAAAAACTAAGTCGTTTCGTGAGCAGTAGTCCAGAGCAATATTCATAGCTATGTATGACTCCATTTCAAGATGTTCAATTGAATTATTGGCCGAGATAAGAACAGTGTCATCAGCATACATGTGGCAACGGCCATAGGGGTTCACGTGTGAAGGGAAGTCGTTTGTGAACAAAGCAAAAAGTACCGGTCCCAAAACATATCCTTGGGGAACTCCTCTAGTTACAGGAAGGTTGTCGGTATGCTCGGCACACAGCTTCGGCTGTGGGGGGCCCTCCAGCCTTATCTGGGGGCGTTGCTCACAAACGAAAGCTGAGAAGTACCATGGGTAGTGGTGCCACTGTCACTCACAGCGGATGGTCATTTTGGGTCACCGCCGGCTGAGTACCACAGGCCTAGTGAATTCCGGGTTTTGTGGGGGTCTAATCCGCCTTAATGTGATTTGGGACAAATGTTCCATAACTCCCTTGGTCGCAAGACTGGTCCGGTTGAGGCTAATGCCAGGTACGGACTACCCGTGAGGGTAGGGGGAGCCAATACGAGGTTACCTCGTAGAGGAAAACAAAGACGAAAAAGAAAAGAAGTTACAGGAAGAGGAGTTGATCGGACTTTGGTCTGTTCACCATGTGCTGAAGAAATGATTTCTACAAGTTGAGTTCTGTCGCTAAGGTAACTGGTGAACCATTGTAGAGCTTTGCCACATATACCCAGAGAGGACAGCTTGGCTAAAACAAGATCATGGCTCAAGCAATCAAATGCTTTACTTAAATCGATGAAGATTCCCGTTGCATTCCTTCCATTTTCGATGTTGTCGATGATGTCTTCGACTAGGTCTGTTAAAGCAGTAATGGTTGACTTCCCTTTTAGGAATCCATGCTGACTTGTAGTGATGAGGTTGTTATCATTCAAGTACTTGAACAGAGCGGCCATGACAATCCTTTCAATGATCTTGGAGAACGTTGGAATCAAAGAGATGGGTCTATAATTGTTTAAGTTGTCCCTTTTGCCTTTTTTGTACAAGGGAAGTACTTTGGCAACTTTCATTGCAGATGGAACGACACCGTGTTCTATCGAAAGATTAGATATGTGTAGGAGAGGCAAAAGAAGTTCATCTTTGCAATGCTTGATAATTCTAGATGAAATGTTGTCTAGACCTGCTGAGTCTTTCGTCTTGAGAGAGTTTATAATTTTACAAAGCTGGCCAGTTGTTGCAGTTGGGAATTCAGAGAAAGTCCTGTCGATAACCTGAAGCGATGGAAGATTACTGGTATGAGGCGGAGTGTTCTGATCTAAGTTAAGCGTTTTTTCAGCTACTGTAGTAAAAAAATGATTGAACTTATGTACAATCTCACATGGGTCTACAAAGGTATTCCCATCCACAGCCAGGGATCGAATCTCAGACTCTGTTGATTCTTTACCCTTCCTTTCGGCGTTGATGAAGTCCCAGATTGCTTTACTCTTGTTATCAGATGAAGAAATGTGATTAGCATTGGCATTACGTCGGAGAGACCGTAGCTTCAAATCATAATCCTTCTTCAATTTATTTGCTCTAGTCTTCTCCTCAACATTCCCTGTTCTTTGGTAAGAGTTGTTTGCGACAAGAAAATTTCTCCTCAGTTCCTTTGCTTCTTCATCAAAGAATAGCTTAACTTTCTTAGCATTCTTGTGTCTTTTCTTTTTCACGGGACACATGAGGTCTTGCCTTTAATTCGTTAATGCCTTTATTCGTTTAATGTCATGAGACAACAACATTTCATTTAAACTACTCCTGTTTGTAGAGGGGACAAGGTCGTCAACATTTAAGTCACCAATGATAAAGGTATGAGTATTACTGCTGGGGAACTTGTTGAGGATTTCAGCTATAAGATCAAAGGCTCGTCTTGTGTTATCAACACAGTTTGAGGGAGGACGGTAGACTCCAAGTATATTTATGGAATAATTTCTATTGAGACCCAACTTAATAGCTGATAACTCACAAACCATAGGTATACTCTGGTCTTCAACATCCAATGAAAGTACTTCGCTTTGTAATTTGTTGTTCTTGTAAATGGCTACGCCACCCTTGATGTTGTTTTCTCTTCCAAAGGCAGCTACTAGGGAGAAGTTAGCGAGTCTTGAGTTAGATATTGAGTCAGGAGAATTTCCATGTTCCGTGAGGACGACCACATCTGGATCTAGGGATGAAAGTAGATGATTTATTCTTTCCAATTTATTATTCATCCTGTCTGTGTTTTGATGAAAAACTGTTAGACCATTATTTTGAGCTTTTGGCGTGCCTTGTGGTGTTTTTCCCTTTCTTTCTTTGTTTTGGTGCACCCTAAAAAATCACTAGTTTGTGATTCATTGCAAGAAGTAGTTTGATGATTGGGGTCATCGCGTTGAGATGGCTTACATGCTTTCTGATGAGTCTTTCCTGATGGAGAATGAGGCGAGTCAAACGAGGCGTGTTCATCCGGGGTAGACAAGTTGGAGTGATTCAACGTAGTGTAAAAAGAAATATGTTTATTATAGAAGTCTTCTACGCTTTCATTTTCTTCCCGAATTTTTGCACTTATTGGTGGGTTTTTTATTTTCTTGGGCAAAACCTTTGAGACTTCAGAATGTGTGCAATCTTTCTTAGTATTCACGGCATCTGTTAAAAACTTTAACTGGCTCTGAGTATCACAATGAGAGAAATTCACAGATGACAACTGTCTTTCCAAAGTGGATAATCTATTAATGAGAATTATATCTTCTTCGAGTGTAATAGTGCTTAAGACAGCTTCGCATAATCTTCCAGTTTTTGGAGGAGATGTAGGACTTGTTGATTCCATAGACTTTTCATGTGCTTTTGACACACTGGATAATTTTGCTTCCAGACTAGCGATTTTTCTTTCGTAGGAGTCTATTAACTGACGTTGTTCGTGGTCTTGCTCTTCGAAAGCCTTTTGCTGAGCAACTCTTAAAGATTTTTCCTTGTCTAGTTGTTTTATAGATGCATCAAGTCTAGTAAACAGCTCCTCCTGCTTACTTGACAGTGAACGGGTTGTTTCATAGAGATCTTCCAATTCGGCTTCTTTTGACTGTAAGGTAATTGTTAATTTACAGTTTTCTTTTTTCAATTCTTCATTATGTACCAGGAGCTTGGAACCGATCTCAGCTGACATGTGTAGCAAATCTTCATCTGTTAATTTCCCTTCTTTATTAGAGGAAAGTTCGAACTCAAGGTCGTCAAGTGACTTTTCACGAATGTCACAGCTCATGAGATGACCCGTTGTCTTGCAAAGTTTTATTCCATGTGGAAAGGGTTGCATAGCGCATGCAGGGCAGAGCCAAGCGTCATTAGGGCATTCTGAAATTTCTTTGTAGTGTTCCAGAGACATACCCATGCCAATTGACATGATCTGTGTTAAAATATGCACAGTCCTTTGCCTGCGGGTATAAGAAATGTAAATCTGATGAATAAGGGTGTAAGAAATGTAAATGTAAATCTCGCATTAGAACCAAACACAAGCTGTTTAAAAGATTTAATAAAATGAAATCGCTGAGTAATCCTCTTTGTCGTGATGTTTATATACATTTTAGCAACCGCTCGAGCACAGTTAAAAAAAGGGATATCAAACAGGCTTACAATAATTGCATTGTTGTAATTGAACAATGTTAAATAGTTAAAATGTAATAAAAGATTTAGGTGTTTTGGTTGAATCAAAGTTATTATATTTCTAAGATAGTACATTCCCATAGGCGGCTCTAGACCAGATTTTCTGGGGGGGCTAGGGCTTCAGAAGTATTAATTCTAGAATTGGCCCACCTGGCACCCCCCGCCCCCCCCCCTTAACCATCAATGCAATGACATCATCATCGATAAGACTTCAACTTTCTCATTAAGGGCGATGTAATCCAATGTTTAACGTAGAGTGGTCATATTTATAGAATGATATTATAAATTACAATAGTTAAAATGAAATTTGGAAGAGTCCGATATTTATGTATTCAGAGCAACAGAATAATGTGGAACGCCAACCTTGTTTACAAAATTTGGTCTTTATTCAAAATCTAAAATTTCTTTCTCTCTTAATAACTCGTAAATATGCTAGGCTAGATTCTATGGAAACATCTCGATAAAATCTTGAATACTTAAGTTGCTGTTGAATATAATGCAGAGAAGGGGAAAGAAAGAAAACAAAAAAAAAAGATCGCGATCAGGCGCAAGACAATTTATTTACCACTCTACATTGAGTTTATTTATCATCAAGTGTATTCAATCCAATCAATGTGGTTATAGGTCTAGGTATTTTATGGTTAATTTAATGAATTTCCTCTAAAATATTATTTTTTCCTAAATCAGCAAGACGAAAATTGCTAAAAACTACTAAAATTACTATGTCAAAAATGTTGCAATAAAGTCTGACAAGGACAGTAACTGTCCTTGTATTATGGTACTGCATCTACAGTACCATAATAAAGGTTTTATTATTATTTTTCAAATGATTAGCGCCCCTTAACTGTTAAGGGGTAATTAATAGACCTACTTGATTAAGGTGTATTGGCAAAGATAGATTTATTTGCAAATATTGTTTATTTGTATAGGCCTAGTTGTTTCACTTATTGCTGGGCCTATACAACTTTAAACCCTCACAACAGCAGAGTTCACCCTCACTGATGTCATGTATCTGGTTCGGGGTTTTGTGAACAGTAATAGGCGAACGATGCAGGTGAACGCTAAACTGATGAAGTTGGCACCAAAATGAATTCATCGCCTATGGATCAACCGTGTTATGAGTAAAAAATACAAAACCGTGCCAAATAGATTGTGAACTTTTTGGACAATGAAATTGACATTATCAGTACGGTACTCATTATATTACCACTGTAAATAGATTGGTTGCTCAGTACCGAACAGACGGGTGCTATTTCAACTTGATATCTGAAATTTAGTATTTTTTTACTGCTAGGTTTATTTGACAGAAAGTGTGAAAAACAGTGCTCTGGGTTGCTGCTAGTGAAGACTGCTCTATGGGATAGTTATGTGAGTGTAGCCATAGATTAAGCATACTCCCCAAGCAATATAGCTGTGCTTAACCTATGGTGTAGCGCACCATGCAGCCTAACCGTGAAAATAGTAACACAAAGTAACCGAGAAAATAGCTAATTTCCTAATGTAATTATTATTTTATTGAAATTTGTACGTCAAGCTTCAATAATTACATTACATTTTCACCCAAATCTATGCAGTCTCTGCTGCCAATTTGCATTTTGGAAACGCCAGTCGGAGTCGACATATAAATTATTATTTTTATGTCATATGATTTTTTACTATTCCCAGGAAATCTGGGGGGGCTTAGCCCCCCCAAGCCCCCCTCTTTAGCCGCCTACGTACATTCCGCTTTGTGTGGCATGGGGTTTATTTTTAGGGAAGGACGCAATTGTAATTCAATATCTGTAGAACTACAGAAATTGTTTTATATTTCTTTTGATCGTTCGCAATTACAATATGCATCCTCTGTATGGTCTCCTCATTATATTGTTTATATAAATAAAATAGAAATTGTTCAGAAAAGGTTTTTGAGATATTTGTCGTTCAGAAACACTGGCGTTTATACTTTCGACATTCCAGATGAGCAACTGTTGAGTACGTTTAATTTGTCTAACATGGATACTAGACGGGAATCTTTTCAATTAATCCATTAATTTGTACAAATTGAAGAGTTAAATAATAAACGACCCATTATCAATTCAACAGATTAACTTTTACGTTACGCTTTTTTGTGACGTCTTAAAAATTCCGTACTAGCGTACTAACATAAAAGCCCATCCTCCAATAGTAACCATGATGAAGCTTAACAACATGGTGTCAACCAATGTTGATATTTTCAATGACACGTAGTATATATTCAAGAGGCATTGCCTGGAGGGTCTGTAGGGGACCACCTGCAGCGGGCAGAGACTGCGGGCGAGAACTCGGTGACGTGAGGTGCCCTGGACAGCTGGACCCGTCGACGACGGCGTGGCTTGTGGCAGCGCATCTGGTGACAAGAGAGGGCGAGTGGTGGGGGGGGGGGGCGCGTGGCGACCTTATTTATATAATAAAATTTATATTTAAATAAATGTATTTTTTACAGTAATAAAAGTGCTTATCCAAAGCTTCCATGCAAAAAGAATTATTTGTTTACAAATCCCAAAACATAAACATTCCAAATTTGACAAAAGCAAAAGACAGATGATCAGCTGATTATTAGGAACAGACATCTTGTTATCTCCATCTCTCTTGCTCCCATTATACATTTATTTTCCATGAGAATACCATGGGATTTGGCATGTAGGTTTGCTGCCATGTGGGTTTTTGATCAAATTTTAATTACTCATCAAATAGGACAGGTTCATAAAAAAATTTATTAAGATATTTTTATAAATAAGCGATATATAACTTTTTAAAGATTAACCCATAAGAATAACATGGGAAACTTGATTTAAATTTTCTCCATAACCAGTTAAGCTATTTTAATGATTCAAAATACTAAATTGTTGGGGTTTTTAAGCTCTTTTAAATGGTTTTAGTTAAAATACTCTAATGAGGTTCAAAAATGCCAAAAATCCATTTTTTACCCCTTCAAAACCCCATAAAACCCCATTTCCATAACCCGACAATGCTGGTTCGCGAACTCATGAAAATAGACCTGGTCTTACTGTGACGGCCCAAAAATCCCTAGACCCATAAATAATACTCTCAGTTTGCACCACCCTAATCATAACAATTATACCGTCACTAAATATCATATTTTAGGGTATGGTGCTTTATTTGTAGTCAAGCCAATCCTGGCAAGACAGTATTATGCCTCTTGGATAATCCCACCGATCCCGGCTCAGGCGGCGTATGGGTTATGGAATGTGCTGACGTGGTGCCTGTCTTCACCAAGCAGTGTGTTGAGTTGTCGACAATGTCCAGTTTTAGTTTCATTAATGTCCGTAGTGATCGAAAGAGCGCTCCACTAATCAAGGCCCCAGTCCTTAGTCAATGGTTTCAACCCAAGAAGCCATCAAACATTACAAGTTATAACAGTACAAACAGTTACAAAGAACAAAAACACATACAAAAGAAAGTCATTGTAATAGCACATTAAATCTACTCTTGCATTTCCACTATAAATTTAGAACTTTTGAATATTAAATTTTCTTTGGATTTGGAACAAAAAATCAACTATATGAGGCCAAAAAAATGTCTCTCAACATTTAGAATCACTCTTAAATCTGCAGGAACTGGTAATTTTGCTTTATTGTACATCTTTAATAAATAAGCCCTCTCTTCAGAAAATTGAGGGCAGTCCATGACAATATGTTGAATCGTTTCCAATACATCTTGATCGCAAAAATGATACTGCGGAGATTCAATCCTTTTAATTTGGAACAACTTAGAGGCTGTAAATACATGACCAAATCGTAAACGGCACATCAAGGAAGTTTGGTAGCTGTTCATATGAATGAGGTAAAACCAGGGAAATTTTGATGGTACGCTTTGAACAAATTTGTACCAAGCCCCTTTATTACATTGGTCAAATTCAGTTTCGGATTTTTGAAGGATGTTTTTCCCAATTACGTAGACAAAGTCCCATTTTAACATATAGCGTATTTTAACTTCAGTCAGCGTATAATTAGTAGTGGCTTCTTTGGCAATTTTATCAACTCTTTCATTTCCCAAAATCCCGATATGTCCTGGAATCCACTGCAAGATAATTTCTTTAGAGTCTTTCAAGGCAATCAATCTTTCGATAATACTTAAAACAAAAAATTCGTCAGATTTTCCTTGAAGGGCATTCAATATAATTTGTATAGAGGATTTTGAATCAGTCAGAATTACAAATTTAGAACTTGCACATTCTGAAATGTAATTTAGAGCCTCAAAAATTGCATATAATTCTGCCGACATGTTAAAGATGCATAATATGGAAGTCGAAAACTTAAGGACAGATTGAGTTTCGAAACAAAAACTCCAGAACCAACCCCTGAACAATTTTTCGCTCCGTCTGTAAAAATTGGAGAGTATGATTTTGCCAATGAATCTTGAATAATTCTTAGAGACATCTGCTTTAAAACTAAAGAGCCGGTTTCCTTTTTTGATGGAGTATATTCTTCAAGTTCGCATTTGAGAGCAGCATCTAGATCAATTAATTGTAGAGGGAAAGGTAAGTAAAATCTTGATTTTGGGCACAGGACCCCGTCAAAGCAGTCACCACGCAAATCTCGAATCCTTTGGAAGGCGGAGACAAGGCCAGGCATGGTCTTTTTGGACCAGTAAGGGTGGTGGGGACATAACATACCCAGTTCTGATAGATTGAGAAACGCCGGGTGTTCTGTAGAAATCTTCAGTGACATTTTCTCAGTTAATTGTTTTACCCGTAGATGAATCGGCAATGTAGCGGTTTCTCTCTCCAAAACATTGATTGGTGTTGTTTTAATAGCACCCAAACATATCCTAAGTGCTTTTATTCAAAGGTTTTGCTTTTATTTAAGCTGTAGTTTGAAGAGATAACTTGGCTTCGGATAACTTCCATGTAGCCGTTATGACTAAGATTTGGTTAATATTTTGTAAAGGACATTATATTTCACCGGACACTTTACACCGGACTCTAATTTCAGACTTTTTATTGAGAATCTAGAATGTTTGCTGCTACATGTCACAAGTAAATTAATGAAAACTAATGATTGTCTTGTATTAGCCGGTGATCTGAATGTAGATCTCCTCGATGACAATAGTTCAGAGACTTGTGAACTTTTAAATGTGTTCAGATCTTTCGATGTGTTTGCTACTAACCATAGGCCTACACGTTTCAAGGCCTGTCTCGACAACATATACACAAACTTAAATCCAGAGCTTTATGAGTCAAATACTATTGATGAAGCTACATCGGATCATTCAGGTGTGTGGCTGAAGATGGTAGCTGAGAAATGTAATCAGCCTAATCGGGATTCTTCGAACTTGACTAAAACTAAACGCCTGATAAATGATGAAAGGTTAGTGAATTTTAATAATGATGTATCTCTTATTGAGTGGACAGACTTGTATTGTATTTTTGATGTAAATATTGCTTTTATGTTCTTTCTCAATGTCTTATGTTCATGTTTCAATTTTCATTGCCCTGTGATTAATGTTAAGCCTATTAAAGCCAGCAAAGGTAGGCTCTCTGATTCTACCTCAGTAAAAAAGTGGTTCTCGCCCCATTTGGATAATATGAGGAAATGGATGTTGTTTTTGTATGATATGTGGAAATTCTCTGGTAGCCTATTAGATAAAAGTAGATTTAAGGATTTTAAAAAGCAATACAATTCAGAAATAACTAAGGCAAAGTTAAAATGTAATGACAATCTCATAGCTAATGCTAAAAATAAATGTCAGATGGCTTGGAATGTTGTTAGAAGGGAGACAGGTTCTTGCAAACTAAAAATGAATACTCAAATCACACCTGATTGCTTTAATGATTATTTTATTAATGTTTCCAAAACTGTAAATCAAAATGTAAATGTAGAGTTCAACAATTTTGACCATGTTGACTTTCTTGTAAATTTTGATAGGCCTATACCTGAGGCAGGTTTTAGCTGGCAATATGTTACTCCTAGTGTAATTTCTAGAGTTTTGGCCAATCTTAGTAACTCGAAGAGCGAAGACATTTATGGTTTGTCTAATAATGTCATGAAATCAGTATGTGGTTGTATTATATCTCCTTTGACTTTTTTAATCAACTTAGCTTTGAAACAGGGCAGTTTCCCAGATTGTTTAAAACTCTCTAAAATCACCCCTGTTTTTAAGAAAGGTGACTCTAGTAGGCCTGAATGCTACAGACCCATAGCTATTGTACCAATAGTCAGTAAAATTGTTGAGTCTTGTATAATTCTTCAGCTCTATGATTATTTTAATTCTAATGAACTTCTGTATAAACACCAATATGGTTTTCGCCCCAAGCACAATACTGTAATTGCTATTGAATCAATCATAGATTATATTTTGAAAAATTTTGAAAATAAAAATTATGTTGCAGCTAACTTGTTAGATTTAACAAAGGCCTTTGACTGCCTATCCTTTGACTTGTTGTACGATAAGCTTTATTTCTATGGAATTAGAGGTAAGGAATTGGATTTTATTAAGTCTTACCTATCTGGGCGTAAACAAAAAGTTGTTGTCAACAATATTAGTTCTACTTATCTAGATGTTTATGCCGGGGTGCCGCAGGGCTCGGTACTTGGGCCTTTTTTGTACCTGATATTCGTAAATGACATGTACTGTAATGTTCCCTGTGTATCAATATTGTATGCAGACGACACATCTTTGTTATGTTCTGATCCTGATTTTGAAAATGTTCAAAATAAAATGTCTGATGCCCTAATCTGTGCTAAAAGGTGGTTTGAGATTAATAATTTAAGCATTAATGAAAACAAAACTGAATTGCTTTACTTCTCCCTTAAGGAGATTCCAGCTCATTTAAATGTTATTAAAGATGTCAAACTTTTAGGTTTTACTTTAGATAGCCAATTAAGCTGGGAACCACACATTGTACACCTCTGTAAGAAACTGTCGCGTATTATTTTTCTTCTCAGGAAGCTCAAATCTTTAGTTAGTCTAGATACTCTGCTAGTAGTCTATTATGGTCTATTTCATTCGCTAATTAGTTACGGTATACGCCTGTGGGGCAATTCATGTCATGTTTCTAAAGTTTTTATTTGGCAGAAAAGGGCTATTAGAATAATAGATGACCTCGCCAGTAGGCAATCTTGTAAATCTAGTTTTGTAAAGTTAAATATTATGACTGTTCCTTCTTTGTATATTTTTAGTAATTTAATTCATGTTCATCAAAACTTAGATACTTTTACATTTCAAAGTGAAGGCCATGGTCATTTAACTAGATATAGAAACAACCTTGTCACTCCCCATGTTAGACTAACACGAACTTTGAAAAGTCATGTATACCAGCAATTAAAATTATACAACAAACTGCCTGTAGCTATAAGAAACCTGCCTGTAAATAGTTTTAAGACAACCATTAATGATTGGATCAAGAACCAAGCTTTTTACACTGTGTCGGAATATATGGACCATCAGTTCTCTTAACTCATATTTCTGTAACCTGACATGTCCTATTACATTCATGTAATGTTTAATGGATTAATAAAGATTGTCTATTGTCTATTGTCTATTGTCTATATTACAAATTGTTAATATTTTTCTTATCATTTTTCATAAACTAAAGTAGCATTCAGCTTATAAATTCACTAGTATTGTTTATTTTTGACCTCTCTAATAGGTTTATGTTAAAAATGTTAGATATTTGAAACTAAGGTCAAAAAACCATTTTTGACCCTTTTGAAATCCCATAAAAGCCCGTTCCAAAATGGTCCGATCATTTTGGTTTGTGAATTCATTTGGTCAGGTTCACGTTCATCCACTCGCCACCATAGATATAAACAATTACGTCTGGATCGGTAACACAATATTGCATAAACGAGCAGATACCCCCACCACTAGTTGGGGGTTTCCATAGATCAAAACAATTACATCTGGATCGGTAACTGGATGGCGGAATAGCGTTAAAAACTAGCCGGTTTACCCCAACACTAGTTTGGGTTACCGCCGCCACCTCTCCTCGTTAGCTGGCATATTGTTATTATTGGTGGATGGACTCCGATTAACCCCAACTAGTGGTGAGGTAACGGCTCGTTTTTGCAACAATGGTTGGGTTCACGTTCATCCACCGCAACCGGGAATCGGTGGATATTTTTTGCAGTTAGCAAGAAAGGCACGTGAACATCGACAATCAAAATCCCGGTGGGTTCATAAGATGGCAGCAAAATGACGTCACTAGGATCCACCGGGATTTATCACGTGACCATTGGGATTTGTCACGTGATTATCTCAATCCCGGTTGCGGTGGATGAACGTGATCCCAACCATTGTGTTACCGATCCAGATGTATTTTTTTATATCGATGGGTTAATTGGAGTGGATACACCAATAATAACATAACAGCTGAAATAAAAGAATGTAAACAAACCAGACTCACCAATAATAACGATGCCAGCTGAAATGGCGCGGTTTGTCGGTAGCGGTAACCCAAACTAGTTGTGGGGGAAACCGGCTCGTTTTTAGCGCTATTCCGCCTTCTCAGTTACCGATCCAGATGAATTGCTTATATATCTACAGTATCGGCTGTAGCGAGCTTAACTAATGCATTAGCCACATTCCCGCATTAGTTACATTGCGTATCAGTTGCGGTGCCGCAACTAATTCAAAGTAACTTATGTAACATTTTGCCACCCCCTTTTTCAGTTACCGATCCAGTTGCAGTTGTTTTGTTTATATCCATGTCGTGAGCCCAACCAATACCTCCTAGAATAATACTTAGTCAATGACAATACTCTAGGAGGTGTTGGCCCAACCCATAGATATCTCCGTTAGGCTAGCGCTAGATTCACCAATCACCATGGCCACGACCGTCCCCGTCCGAGATTAGAGAACATCGAGATTGCATGGATCGACACTGACTGACTGACTGACTGACTGGAGACTGAAGTCTGAAGCCTGTTTTGTCAAAAAAGAAGGGGAAAAAGAATAATTTCAACTAACCTAACCAAACCTACCTAAACCAACAAACCTAACTAAGTATTTAGACTTGTGTTTATGTTACAATGTCACTGTTTGTCAGTGTGTAGTAAATTGGCGATTAAATTAAATAATGTAGTTATGTGTGTTGTGTGATCGTGAGCCGAAGCTTATTTCCTCGAATCTTTGCCATCTTGTCATGGCTTTTCAAGCTCAAAATGCAAGAGGTAGGCCTTGGTATTAGGCCTATTCATACACTGTACATTAATACAATTTATTTAAGTTTAAATGTAACTGGGATAAGTTATTGTATAAGGTTACCAGGTATTTTTTAAACCAACCCAGGACATTTTTGTGGTACCATTGACATAGCCTACTTCAAGATTCTCTTTACCCCCAGGGTTTCCAAACATCCTGGATTTTGAGAAACAGTACCTTATTTAGTAAACTTGTCCTATGTCTCAGAGAGAAGTCATCAGGGACTGTAAATGTTTGAATAACAATTTATCAATCAGTGTTCGCCCGAGTCATCTTGTCAAACTCTTCTCAGGAGAGAAGAAGGCGATTTATCAGAGACAAGACGAGACTGGTAAGGACACGGCAAGAACAGAAGAGCACTCCCGAACCTTCCAGCAGGGGCAACACAGCTGGGAGCACGACACCCCAGGACAATGGACTGCGTGACTTATCAAGCAGGTCCAACCATGGGTGGAACGGCATCATGGGGAGGTGGACTACTACCTGACCCAATTCTTGACAGGTCACGTCTATTTTCGGTCGTACCTGTACGTGATGGGTAAGACCAGTTCACCAGACTGTATATGTTGCCCGGGCGTTCCCGACGATCCGGGGCACACCTTCATCCGCTTCCCCCGTTGGGAAGGGCCCTGCCTGGAGGCCACACAAATTTTTGATGCATTTTCGGTGGATTCGGTCTGCCAAAAGATCTTGGAGGATGAGGGCTGCTGGTATTGTTTGTCACAGTGTGTCCAGGACATCCTCCTTCGAAAAAAGACTGATCAGGATCGCTAAGCGGCTCAGACCCCCTGATTGTGCATCTCGTCAAGAAGTGAGCCCAAATGGGCTTAGGCTAATTTAGACCTAGCCTGATGTAATGTGACTAACAATGGCAGGCTAGATTCCTCAAGAGTAGAGGAGGTTTTTTAGTGGATATACCCGTTTTTTGGGGAGTCCCACTCTAGAGGCCTGCCCACTGTATGCATAGTGCATTTTTCCTTCCTCTCCCTCAAAAACAAAATATACATCACAGTATCAAGTCAGCCGTATATTCATAATTTCAGACTATTCAAGGAGCGTTTGTCCGTTTGTGTATATTAGTAGGTTTTAAAAAAATAATGTTTTAAAATTCCAAAGTATATGCCTAACATATTCTCTAGAAGTACCTATCACAAGAACATGACACGGCTTATCCAGTCTATAGTCTCAGACCAAGGTGAAGATACAGTAAGAATGTTGATTATTAATTGGGACCGGAAAACAATGTGTGATGGGCTTTGAACTGTGCTAGCCTTGAGTTTTTTTTGTAGCAGTCCTTGACTGTGACTTAATTTGTAGCAGAGACATAGCAAAATTTGACCAAAAACAGTCTGTCCGCCAGCATCATGCGTGATCATGGTTTCCGTCGATAGGCCTGTTCTGTTTTGTTTTGTATATTTAAGTGTCATCAATGTATTGTGTCTGTGTGAATGTGCTGTGTTTTTTTTAAATAATTTCTGACAGAGTTTTTGGGTCAACCTCCCTTCGGGTTCACCTTTTAACCTGCTGATGATGATGCCGTTGCGTCTTCAAAGCATGTCCTTAAATATACGTTCCTGTTTCTATTAGAGCTGTTGACGGTTCACAGTAAATAATGTTTCTTACATTTAAACCACAGCTCAGGGGCTACAAAAATGGATTTTAACAGTAACGTTATAATGCATGCACAGAGCATTGCTCAGGGTCAGTGGACTGACACGGCTGGTGAGTGGAAGGACAGTTGCCATATAAGCAGGGTGTAGAATTGGCTTTATGTCCTCTACCTACTCCTTACCAACGCACTATTCTCCCATCACTCACCCTCGAGTAAAGAGCAAAGCGTATTGGCAGACGGTATGCAATGTTTTATTTCTTGCGAGATACAAATTTGGATTATTGACGGTATGGATTCTTAAAGACCAAATTATTGATGTTCTACAGTCATAGAATAAAACTCTGGATCTGAATCCTGAATAATTTTTTTATGCTCAAATTGGAATGAGATGTGAGACTGTTTTTAATCTATTTCTTTTACCATGTAATTTGTTTTGTTCTAGAGTTGGCCAACAGGAAAATCCTTTTGGAAGATTTACAGATCAAGAAGTTACAACTCTTGAAACAAGGGGTAGTGCCTCTAACATCTACACCTCTTTCCATCCCTTCAGTACCTGGAAATGTAAGTAATATTTGCGTTTTCCCTTTTCCTTTTCTTTACAAATTTTTTGAAGTTCTTTATAACTTTTTACATAGGTATTGCAGGTCTATAATTATTATCTATCTTGGATTGTGCTCTGAGAGATCTTGGGTTTTTTCCCTCTAGAGGTTAAATGGGTTACCCAGAAGTAATCTTTTAACATAGGCCTGAGCAGCTGAGTTTGGTATTCATACAATAGAGATTTTGCGCCATACGATAAATGTTACAGTAAACTTCCTCCAATCCGGCATGTCTGGGACTTGAAACATGCCTGATTACAAAATATGCCGGATCAACCCTCCGCTGGTCGCACCCAAAAAGTTACATTATGAGTCGCACTGTATCAATTGATACTATTTAAAATTTGAATTATATTTAATGCTATTATGCAATTCTATTTTTAGTTATTACATAAGAAATGAATATTTTAAATTTTAAATACTAACCCCACTTTTTATGACATTTTTTTATTCTACCCGTAATTTTAAGACAGCTTAACAATTTAATTTTGTACCCCTAATCTTAATGGTTTAAGAGATAATAGTGGTTGAAATTTAGTTTTTTCCTATATAAGAATATTTTGGGAAAAAACTTACATTCATTATCTCTGAAAATTTTACATTCAACAGAACTATACAAGCATGAAAATGTCTTAGAACCTCTTTTTAAATAATATTCCCGTATTGATATCATTGATTGATATTGATTATCACGTAATTAATGTTACTTTGCAATACATTTTCACTAATCTCTGACATATTTTAAATTTTATGAAGTAAGTAAAATAAATTAGTGCAAAACTAATAATTTTTACGAGGAGAGTCTAAGACATCTTTTGCTGGGAAATTTTTGTTAAGTATCCAAAATTTCTCGGGATCCCACAATTCGGGATCCTGGAATCTTGGGATTGACATCGCTACTCCTAAACCATTTCTTAGGGTCGCTTTCTCCAATTCAGTTGAAACAACTCATGTTTTGAAAACAAAGTTGACCATATGTTTAATATTTAATTAAACTAAGTTTAATTTAAAGGTTTTTGAGGAAAGCGACTCAAAATGTACCAGAAGTCATGCCTTTGATAGAGGATGTGTTTTATTACTGCAATTTAGGTTTGCAATGGTGGTGATTCCCGGGAAAAATCTATGCTCACAACAATACCTTAACTTTCAAAATTGTTATTATTGGGCACTACCCACCTTCGGGTTTATGGCGAAGTTTTGTAGAGATGCGGCGAAAAACTTGAATTAGTGAATTACTAAAATGTTTAAGCTATAATCATTTCAAATTTTGGCCTGTTTATTAAATTTTTTTTAAAGTCCCTGATATTGTTTTGATTCTGATGTCTATGTAATAAGCTTCTTTAGTGATGTATCAAATGGTCAAGTACAATTTTGTAAGGTTATTCATTGAGGTTCTATATAATAGATAAAACTTTTCAAGCCGATCCTCTGAAGTGAATTTTACTATGTGAAATTCTACATAAAAAGTTTGAGCTTATGAACAATTCTAGGTCCCCTTAGTTATTTCGAAAAAGCCAAATCACCATAAACTATATAAATGCTTGTTGGTCGATAACTATAATTCTTTTACATGCATTTTTTTACAGACACCAAGCCCAGGGTCTGAACATTTGTCTTCAATCCAGCGAGGGGCCGTTATCCAAGCTCAAGCTTCATTTGGATTTTTTGTGCCTCAAGATTCATTGTTTGGGAATGTAATTCTTCCTGTGTTACCGCGTTACGAAAATAAACCGTAAAAATGGCCAGAATGAAACTTAAGAAACTTGAGCAATACTTGCAACAAGTTGAGGTGTTCGAGGAGCCCAAAATTCATTTGGAACAATATGCTACAAGTCCACACCTGGCTGCTTGTATGCTGTATACTATTCAATCCAGTTTTGGTGACCTTGAAAACAGAACTGTGGCAGACCTGGGCTGCGGCTGCGGAATGTTAACCTTTGGGTCAGTGCTTCTTGGGGCCGGTTTATGTGTCGGTTTTGATATTGATGAAGAAGCTCTAGACATCTTCAATGTTAATCGTGAAGATCTTGGAGTGGAAGAGTGTGACAGTTTATTATGTGATGTAACTAAACTCGATGACCGATGGAATGATTTTTTTGACACTGTTATTATGAATCCACCATTTGGAACGAGACATAAAGGAATTGACTTGGAATTTGTTAAGGTAGGGCTTAGACTTGCCAACAAATCTGTATATTCTTTGCATAAAACTTCTACCAGAGAACACATTTTGGCTAAAGCAAAATCATGGGGTGTTGATGTGAAAGTTGCGGCTGAACTGAAATTTGATCTACCTCAAACCTATAAATTTCATTCTAAAAGTTCTGTTGATATTGAGGTTGATTTGATCAAGTTTTGGTTTAGCAAATCAAAACCCTCTTGCATTTATGAAAAATAGTAGGCCTACCAACATTTTTTGTTTGTTTATAATCTACTCAATTTTTAAGACAAAAGGCAATAGACACTCAACTATCAATTGTAGAATTTTATATGATCCAATAAAATAAAAACCAATATTTTTAAGAAAACCAAATGTTATGAAATAAATTATAATTTAAAACACCTTTTGTAAAACGTGGCTTAGTTACCCCTCTAAGTTCTTAGATTTGCGTTTCAAACAGGATTTTTGATAATGTCTAGTAAGTTAGTATTCTTTAGTACAGGGGCGGCAGAAATATCTGAACGATTTATGTACAGCTACAGTCTAGAAGTCGCTTGGTGGAGGAATGTAGGTTGGGGCTCGTTCTCAAGGCCATTCAACTCCATTTTAGTTGTTTTGAAATAGTGGTCCAATGAGCATCATGCGACTGAGTCCTTGAGACGAATTTCAAAAGTGGTGATTCCGTCATGGCCATGCAACATTTTCGCAAACATCTTAGTATGCCTCGAAATGGACACATGAATAGTAACAATACAACAGTGTTACAATACTATAAAGGCAGACAACGACTGTTTTAAACAATGCTCTTTACAAGTAAAAAATTCAGAAACATAAAATAAATTTAAATTATTACAATTATTACATACTTTCACTTTTTCAAAAATAAAATACAACAAAAAATATTTAAGTGACATAGTAGGCCTATGTTTATTTAGCGACGGGTTTTGGATGAATAAATTAAGAAAAATATTCTTCAATTGAATAACAGCTCTTTTGCAATAAATATGTTTTTAAAATATTTCGAAAACTATACACAATTCAAAAACAATTCCTACCAAAAATATGTTTAAAAGGTTTTGTAGTGTGCATAACAGGGGTACCAACATTACTTAACTGGACATGTTGTCAGGACCAATTCTTACCAAAAATATGTGAAAAAAGTTTTTTAGAGTGCATAACAGGGGTAAAAAATGCTATGACAATGATTTCATTGTAATGGACTGCTTTTGGCACGCACTGATTCAATGTCTAGGAACACAATCATTAGCCATCCTGAGCTGAGTAGTGGCAGTGCGCAATCTAATAGTATTTTTCATAGGTTGACGACCATTTTCAGTTCAAGAGTTATCTTCACCCCTGTAAAAAAATACTGAAAACATGCCTCCGCATTCCAAAGTTTCAGATAATGATTTAGAATATTTATCGTAAAACAATTTTTTTCTTGTAGATTAAGGTTGGATCTACAGCCCTCATACCTGTGTATCATTAAAAACATTATATTACAGTAGAGCCCCGCAAACCCGGACTTTGATAACCCACAATTCTGGAAAACTCTAAAAGCATACCATAGCAGTAAAGTGCACTAGGTTTTAAGGCATTAGGCGCCATGGCATGGACCGGATGAGCTTGATGTTGTGCTTTGGTTTTTTCTTAATTTGGTTTAAGTAAATGAGATTCAAGTTTTTAGTTAATGTACTATGGGCATTTTTAAATAAATAAATGTTTTGATTTAAATAACGTAAATTATTTATAATTTTTCTTATGTTTACTTTTTTCCTGATACTTACCCAGAATTTTCCCAAACTCGAATGCTGTCCATTCCACTTAGCATGGGTCTACTGTAATACAATAAAAAATCTTGAAGTAAGGAAAATTGAGTTACTTTTCGATGTCACTGAGAGTTATATTTTTACATTTTAAAACTTTTAAGGTAGGAGAGCTAATATAACTCTTCAACCAAATGATTACCAAGTTTTTAAGAAAATCGCTCTAAAATCTGCATCTGAAACAGGGAATTAATCAACCAGTTTTTGCCTAAAAGCTGTATGGTTGACATAGCTGCCCGCGCTACAAGCCCTAATGTGAAGATAACTCTTTAATACTTTAGATTTAACTGTTTTTAGTGGTACCTGATGGCTGCATGGTTGGTGATAACTATTTAGGTCCAGCTAAGCACCCCTCTCCTACATGCTCAGGCAAGGCTATTTAAAACTGGAGGTCGCTATTTGTCCAGAGCCGAAATAAAAGTGATCAAGCTTTCCCTTGATCATGTAGCCCTCAAAATATGCTATTCCTCCTTCTGGCTTGTGGTTTAATGAGGGAAATTCATACAAAGGCTGTTTGAGAAGCCTTAATTCTACCCCCACAAGAAAAGTATCCTCATGAAAAGACGCTACTGAAATCTGCAGTGTCCAAAGCTTATGAAATTTTGACAACACAGGTATGGTAGTTTTCCGGCCGCAAACTGTTGGAAAGAGTTCATTATATTCTACTTCGATCATATATAACTAAGTTACAAGTCGGACGCACTTGTATCATGAACAATCTAAGCCATAATTTGTAAGTTGATTAAGGAATTCTACCACCAAAATACTACCCCCTGCAAAATTATCCCCAAAATTCAAGACCTGAAAAACTAACCCCTGAATTCTACCCCAGCAAAACTTTCCCCAAAAACCAAACTCTTGTTTTTTATGTGGCATTATTACAAATTATGTGGCATTATTAGCGAATCATTCTTCAACATTTTCTAACTACCTCATTTTAAGGAAGTAGTCACTTTAAGATCTAAGCCTAGGACCTTGTCACTTTTACTTTCTCCCCCTATACCATAGTATATGGAGAAAGTATTGTTTTCGTCAAAATTTTCGAATTTGAGTTGTTGGTGGATTTATCCATTTTGGTGCCCCCTGAGTCCAAAAAAGTGGTTTTCAGAGTGATGTCTGTGTGTGTGTGTGTGTGTGTGTCTGTGTGGATGTGTGTGTGTCTGGATGTAAACAGAGCCAGAGAATGCCCCAATGGTCCGATTTGTATGAAATTTGGTATGTAGGTCCAAACCCACAATAATTCCAGGCGTTTTTTTCATTTTTTGAATTTTTTATTTTTGGGGTAGTTTACCCAAAAAAAAAACGTCAAAAAACGTGAAAAATCCAAATTTCTCAAAAACGGCTCTAACGATTTTGATTAAAATTTTGTGGTTTATTAAGAATAAAATGACACCACCCGCATTTCCGAGAAAATGCGCGTTCAAAAGTTATACAATAAAAAGTGTTTAAAAAATCAATTTTTTGGATTTAAAAAATAGCTGTTATCCTGAAATAAATTTTACCGATTACCATTAAATCAAGCTCAAAGAACTAAATAATCCAGTATTTTAAATTATTGCTCTACGTCAAGTGGTTGCGGAGAAAATTCAATTTTTCGTTTAGCGGTAAACGCAGTACGTTGTTAAAAGTCACAGACACTTGTAGGGTCAAACTCCCGCTGCACAGCTGGTAGCTATCGGACTGATTCATCAAGACATTAATGTTTGAAGCTTTTAACACATTTTTTTATATTGTTGGGAGAAAGTATGTGTCAGTTAGCTGATACCGTTTATTTTTTTTAAGATCATAGAAGTCTAAAACACTGTTTGTTCAAATTCATATATATATATATATATATATATATATATATATATATATATACATGTGTATTAGTTCGTGTTTCGGTTAACGTGTTAACTTTTGGAAGAAGCCCCTGATTTTTACGATAGAAAAGTATAAGGCATCATCTGTTTTAATGTGTTCATGAACCAGAATGATTGGACCACGGGAAAGGGGTTTCAAATGGGTCAAAAGTTTTTTATGGAAGAATCATTTTTGTATTAGAACTTATTAGAGATCTCCTAATGACCAAAATTTGACCAAAATGCCAATTGATCTGGACCCAATTAGTTTATGAAATATTTAACTTCTAAAACATCTGTTCTTACTGATTTTCTAGCATTTTTTATTACAACATCCCAACAGCCCACAGCTCTGCAGCTCAACAGAAACAGATTCAATCGATCGCCCTTCTTCCATAAGATTAACATTGAAACTTTGAAAGCCTGTAAGGCGAAGCTCTGGGTGCCGATTAGAATTAAATGGGATTCAGCACATCTACAAGATACAAGGAAGTTCCCTGTTAAACGCAAGATTTTAGGGAGAGACTGGCTCGGTAAATGTAGGGGAGCTTGAATACAAATTAGTTAAAAATTACAAAGGTTTATTGAAATAACTCTTGTTTTATCTATAGAGAGAGAAGAACAAATACCCCCGTCGCAGCAGACCTGCGTACTCAGCGAATTTCCAATGGAATTTTAGATTATTTACTTTCCCCATAAAAACCCCATAGGATCGAGTATGTAGGTTTGCTGCCATGGAGTGTTGTTAGAAAATCTTAGTTAATCATTAATTGGTGAATGTAAACACAAAATTGAATCAAGCTATGGCAATTTTTTATTTTCCCCATAAACCCCATGGGGGTGAGGTATGTAGGTTTGCCGCCATATGGGTTTTGTAAGAAATTATAAGTTAAGCCCTATCTAGATAATGTAAATGTACGTACCAAATTTGATTAAGTTATGTCAATAAATAAGTAAGATATAGGGTTTTCTTGATTTCTCATAAGAATAACATGTAAAACACATTTTTGGATTTTCTCCGTAACCATTTAAGCTAAGTTAAAAATTCAAAATACTAAATTGTTTGTTTTTTTAAGCTCTTTCGAATGGTTTTAGTTAAAATTCATGAATTTTTTTAATTGAGGTCCAAAAATGCCAAAAACCCAATTTTGACCCCTTTGAAACCCCATAAAACCCCGTTCCCATAACCCGACAATGCTGGTTTGCGAACTCATGAAAATAGACCTGGTCTTACACCTTCATACCAAATTTGATCAAAATCGGAGGTCCGCTTCAAAAGTTATCGGTACCACGGACACATATATATACATATATATATATATATATATATACATATATATGAAAATGAACGAACGGTATTTTTGGCTTCTGGGGACCTCAAAATGAAAAAGTAAAGTGGTCCCGGGCTTAGGTCTTACCATGGCTACTACCGTAATAGCGTATTCCCTATAGGGAAATTCGCTAAAAAACAGGTACCGTAGTCTATGTGAAGGATTGTTGAATCAAAAATATATGTATTTTGTATAAAATTTTATTTACAAAACAGTTTCAACAGCTTACACATAACAATTAAGGTCATATAAATAAAATGTGATATAATACAAAGCTAAAGACAGGAATGACTTGGTAAGTGTCGCTAGTCGTTGTAAGTGAAGACATGTAAAGCTATATTATTATGTGCATATGTACAGTGGGGTGAGTGTAGGGCCCTATGCTAGACTTGGTTCGGCCCGGGAGTGCCGAGTGGAGTTGCCCTGAGTGATCGGAGCTCCTCCTTGGTGGCGTTGTTGGAGACCAGTCTCATGTCGATCGCAAAGTACGACTGCAACATAAAATTAAGAAGAAATATAGTTGTCAAAATTATCATGAGAGCCTGGGGACCGAGTATTTACTGGATAAACTAATACAATTCTTTGTAGTACCGTAGTAATATCAATCATAATCATAGACTGTGCACTTAAAAGGCTTGTTTTAATCAAGACCAGTTCATTCGCTCTGCTCACTCGCCTTTCACAATGTATTAATGTTGGCTTATGAATTATAAATTAAACCAATCTGTAACACTTGAATCTACCTCTAAGGTTACACCCCGCTCAAAATAAATGTGCGGTCGAAACACAGATTTCCATTCCCCCATTTTTTTCCGTTTCTCCCACAGCTGAAAATCTAACCAATCACAATCACTGAGAATTACTACAGCTGTTTAATATTGCATGTCACTTTATACGAATGTTTTGATTCTTCGTAAACTAATATTCTGATTTTGATGTTTGAGATGTACCAAGAAGCTCTTCCAACGGCAATTAGGGGAAGTAACACGATCATTACTACTCTGAATTTTAATGGCAAAATTAAAATAACATCTGATTGTGAAGCAAATCGGGGAAATCAGGAAGGTATTGAGCGAGTTTTCCTTGTTATGGGAAATAAAATTCTGTCTTTCGACCGCACATTTATTTTGAAATAATGTGGTTATACCCGTGGTTTCACACCTGGTTTTACCATTGTTACCAATTCATTTGTTATATTCAAATCCAATTCAACAAATTGCTTGTCGTTTCATCCTTTTATTTTACTTTTATTTATCTTAACAACCATAACCAAGTTCTTGCAAAGTTTGAAGAAAATGGTTAGAGTTGTTTTCGAGTTTTATTTGCATTCAAAATGTACCTTACTCGTATTAGAGAATTTTTTTGGATTTCTTTTGGTCTTGTAGCAGAATCAGTTAAACTAGCATAAAAATTTAATCAATAAACTAGGCATACGCATTGCTCTCTATTCATCAAATTGGGTTATATCAGTACCAATTTTACTTGTAGTTTTTCTTTTATCCTGCTTTTAAACCTGTGTTCTTCTATGCTATGTTTTACTATCAACAGCCAGTTTAATTTGCTATTCAATAAAGGTTATTCCATATGATATTCTTCTGGTTGAAAAACTTGGGAAAAGAACTTTGAGGACTGCTCGTCCCCGTGATTTTGAGGATAGAAATATCTCAAATATAAAACATTATTGCAAAACTAAATTAAGATAATTTTTTTATACTGCAAAAATTAAAATTGATTAAGGAATAAATGAGAGGTTGTGTTAAAAAATTAACATTAGGTGTAAGGAAGGATTTAACTCTTAAAATTAATTATACCTAAAGCTAAAAATTATCAAACATAAGGCTGATTAGAGATTAACACGTTGGCTGCTAGCGTTGTATTTATACAACGGGCCTACCCCGAGCCAGGAGCTAGCGTTGTAAAAGTACAACACTGTGTCATTGTTGACAAATGGAACCAGTGTGGGACTAGTAGTCGAGCGATATACTTGTTGCTGTTATCGCCCTTGGGGAAGATATTTTTTAACTTTTCTGCACTAGTAGTTTCCTGCTTGCACCATTGAAAAAAATTTATTGTTATACTCATTTTTATTTTTATATTTTGCATTTTTATAATTATTTTACCTGTATTTATTATAGTTTTAACATAGAAATAAACTATTACACATATGTACATGTGATTTTGATAAAACAGTTTCACAAATGAACAATAGATATTTGATAGGTTGGTGGGGTTGTAAATAGAAAAAATTTTCATTTTCCACTGAAAAAAAATCATTGTAATTTTCATTACCATTACAATAATATAATTTTTATTTATATTTCTGAGTGTTCATTAGTGATTGGTGCAAAAATGGAGGGATTGTTGTGTGCGTTTGTGAGAAAGACCGGCGCCAGGAGCGGGCGTTGTATTTATACAACGCATTTTCAAAATGGCGGTAACTTCCTGTTTTGATGTGGGAGGACCTGTGGTCACCAATAGCCGACATTTTGCAGCTAATTATAAGTGGAAATACAACACCAAAAATTTCAGCATATAGCGACATAATTACCGGTACGTGCATTTCAGTAGCGAACGTGTTAAAATTATCGTAGCCTATAACTTAATATGATTTAAAATTGAATACCAGTATGTGTGTCTTTAATCTACATTACAAATTCTTGTTTTGGTAAATTTATAAGATTTTTCTTTCTAAGATCTTATACTGCTTGTGTGAATGTGAAGGCTTGTTGACTGAGAGGTTACAGAGCTTGCCTTTGAATCTAAATTTTGTTAGTTTAATCAAGAAAAAAATTAGAATTTTTTAGGGTTCAAAACTGAACCCAGCTGCCTTTGTTCATTGGTCTGTTCATTAATGATCCTGGCGATTGAATAATATTTTATTCTTATTTATCAAGTTAAAATTGTTGAACTTCAATACATCAATGTTTTATTTAGTTTACAGAACCTAGCTTAATTAGTTTCAATTACTAACCATAAAGAGTGCCCATATGGTTCCGATGACAATGCCTGCCAGAACATCGGTGGGGTGGTGCATGTGATCCGTTACCCTGGAGAGGGCTGTGAACCATGCAAGCATCAGTAGAGCGAACTGGCTGAGGTGTTTGGGTAGCCGAACGCCTTGCCAGTACAACCTCTGCTGCAGGAACACCTGTACAACACATGAACCAAGCGAGCATCAGCAGTGCAAACTGGCTGAGGTGTTTGGGTAGCAGGACACCTTTCCAGTACAACCTCTGCTGCAGGAACACCTGTACAACACATGAACCAAGCGATCATCAGCAGTGCAAACTGGCTGAGGTGTTTGGGTAGCTGAACGCCTTGCCAGTAAAACCTGTGCTGCAGGAACACCTGTACAACACATGAACCAAGCAAGCACGAACAGTGCAAACTGGCTGAGGTGTTTTCGGTGTTTGTATAGTCGCAGTTGGCCTGTGACTGTGTAAGCCATGTCCATGTTGAATTTGAGGCATCTAGGTGTATCATATTTACCAAATAGAAATGTTATCGAAGCAGGTTATTACATTGTTTCTGTATGGCTGCCAATTTGCAAAGTTAGGAGGCACTTTCACACACGAGAATGCAACAGGGCCCCTGCCATAAATTTTACCTCACGCTCCCAACTCCCTAGTGGCAGCCCGGTAGCCCTATGGCTTGGTTCTTAGTTTACAGTACTTTATTGTCGTAGCTTTTCTAGAAGGGAAGTAACTACTGTAATCATTGTTTACAACAACCTCGGCCACATGGCAGCAAATCTGCACTCTCACCTCACCCCAATAACCGTTAATGGAGAAATAAAACAACAAACAACTATCTCTCGATATGATTTGATATATACCTTCGCCTTCACTATACTGGGACTAACCTACTTTTTTTAACATCCCAAGTACCAGGATAACCGAGCTTTGCTCGTTGGTTTGAATTCACTTTTGATATAGTGTCATAAACCAACACTATTAACACTGTAGTTGTTAACTTTCATTAAATTTCCACCAACAACCAATCAACTAAACCTCTTCGCAGTTAATAGCCGTTTCTAAAAGACTGAACTTAACATTAATGTTTCTTCATTTTTGTATACCTTTCGTTGTTATTTCGTTACCAAAATACCAACCCATAAGACTAATGTAAAAAATTATGATTTTTAAACTTAATTTCAGACCAAAATCAATTTTTCCTGGGGTTGAGGCTGTTTTTAAACATACTGTATTTTTGACCCAAAACACTCTTAAATGCCAAGTTTAAGCAAAATTTACCTGCTAGATTTTGAGATTGTGGAACACACATCCCTTCAGACATTGCTCGTATTATAGTATAGGATAGTAGCAAATCTACATATGCTTTCCTATGGTGGTTATGGAGTAAATAATAAGTATCGAGACCTGCTGGACATTCTAAATTAGAGGATGCAGGTCTGCTGCAACAGACCAAAATATGCAAAAATATGTTAGTAGCATGTATGATATGGCTTCTGAAATAAAAAAAAAAATTGTGAAAATTACTCTTTTTCGTCATAATATATGTTAATATATGTTTGCCTTCAATTACCTTCAGATGAATATATAATAATGTTAATATATAATGTGTTAATATAATATAATATATTAATATATGTTTGCCTTCAATTACCTTCAGATAACATCAGGGTGATTCGTGGAAATGGAACTTACTTCCATAATGGATAATACTGGGTATCCCATCTATGAATAAAATAAGGTAGCTATGAAGATAGGCAATAAAACACATGAGAATGGTCCATTATTCTAAATAAGCTTATTACGATCTTCCCAGCAGGCTATTATAAAAAAAGTATATTTTATATACTTTTACTTAAATATTCTACTATATATTTGTCAAATACCACTCACTCACGTATCAGAGTATCTCCAAAACTATAAGGCCTAGAGGGTTAAAACTTGGCATGTACGTTCATCTTTGCTAAAAAACGCTCACTAAGAAACGGTTTTGCAAAATTCCGTCAGGGCTCCGCCCCACACGGCTTGAAAATTTCGTAACAATGTTATTCTAATGGGGGATTTTTAATACAAATCAAAGCAACAACGAATCTGCAAAAGTAGAGAGCAAGCAGGATTGAAATTTGGTATAGACGTTCCTTTCTACCCCTTGATGCAATTCAGAAGACAATTTCTGCTTGATATAGATTCTTTAAATCAATATCAAATTATTTAGACATGCAAGAGAAGCAAGAACCTATCAAGTAAAGTCAGCGTCAATAGAACAAGCCACTCTAAATAAGCCATCTGATTGTTTTTGCCATTTAACTACATTTTAAATTAATTAATTTAGCTTGAACTTGATGTTACTTCGGCCTGCAAACGCCGAAGACAACCGCACGACATACACGCACTGCTTATAACATAACATCACTGTTGAGCAGGCGCTGCACGTAGTTTTTTCGGCACCTGTATGTCGCAGTTGTGTTATTTATTGAACAGCTGTAGCGAGCAGACACTTGTCACATGTGAGGGACAGATACAGCATCACTTGCCAACGCTCGGTGAATTGTCTGAGGATGTCTCTCGTTAATCATGTTTGTAGAAATTAACCATATTTCAACGGAAATGATTTTAGATATAAAATATAAACATTGGTTTTAAATCATGTAGGCCTACTGGATAAGTTTGGCTGAAATACATTTGAGAGTGTTTTCGTCCAAAAATAAGTTAAGAAACATCCTCAATCCGAGGAAAGATAAGTTAGTTTTTTTTTAAACTAAGTTTGAAATTTGTAATTTTTTAACATTGATGGTCTTACGGGTTTCGGGGTTTCCATCGAGGCAACAAAATAACAACGAAAGGTAAACCAAAATAAAAGAACGCTACTTTTAAGCATTGGTTTTAAAACAGCTGTCACATATAAAAAAGTATTATTTTCGTAAACTTCAAAATTTGATTACCATGATAGGTACTATAACAAAAGTTAATTAAAAACAACGAGCAAGGCTTAACCCGGTACTAAAACGTAACTACCAAGAATAAACTGGGCATACTCCGGCAAATTTAATAAAGATCCCTAGCGTAACCAGAACTAAGGGGGAAATTCGTTGAAACTGTTAATCTTTTGGCTTCGATAAAATAGTTTACCGTATAGGTTCAAAATGATTTTAATCCCCATAAAGTACAAAACATTTGACAAATGTTAGAATTATTCAACTGACCTACGCCAACTTTTTGGCTTAGCAGGAAAGTAATTGTGATTGTGAAACAACAAGCAACATGTATCCTAAGTTGTAAGTTGTAATTGGTTGTAAGTATTTTATATGCCTATGTTTTATTACATGTTACTTAATCGTACTATAGTCAAAAAATTGTTATGGTTTATGAATCCAGTTTATGATGTTTTTCTACTCCGTCGTTATTGTTCTCTTATTCTCAGATGTTAATTTGTATTGTGCCGTGGCTATGGCCTTGTAAAAACAACCACCAGAACAGAGTTGAGGTGATTGGATTAAAACCGGTTGGAACTGATATGAGCCGTCAGGATCTTACGTTTGGTCGTTGAGGTCGATCTTTAAGGATTTAATCTTTTGAGAAAAAATATAGGGTACGGTATACAATTTCACTGCGGTTTCACAATCGTCTATGAGTGTTCTTTAAAATATGGTTGTATTACTGTTTCATTTATTTATTTTCTTACTTTTTTTAAAGAAGTAGGGCTTAAAATCATATAAATCGACAATTGCAAAGTTTTAATGAACGAATCATGCAACAATAAAATGATAACAACAGTATCAATGATCGAAAAAGTAAATGAGAGTAAAAAACTGACATTTGTTTATACTGTGGAAGCATTTAGTAATGAGTTTCAAAAAGTACAGCGGCAAATTCCGCCTATATAATAGTTCTCTAAACGGTTTTAGCACCTATATAATAAAATCCTTTTAACACAATAGGCCTATATAAGGCAACGTGTAATAAGTAAAGTATAAGCAGACCCAAAAGAGAGTAGCCATAGCCTATCGTGGATCTTGACAAATATTTATCGCAGGTTTTGGTGAGCTCATTAGCCGTGCCACGATAAAGCGTGATTTCGACCGGAGTGTGGGCTTGGGACAGCGGGCACCGGGCAGCGCCGAGAGGTGGAGGTGGGCTGTGGCTGTGGAGAAACAACGCTGCGAGACCATAAACTACCAGCCAGGCCAAACTGTTTAATTATGCTGTCGAGAGCACCAATCCGGGCTGCCTCTCCCAGGTGGGCTCACGGCTGACGGCTCGCGCTTCCCGGGAACAGACCGGGGGGCAGCCCAAGGTCCATGGGAAGCGACGAGCATTTGCACGGCAAACAACGGGGAACTTGGCTATCGTGGGTTAACTGATAAATCCAGGACATCCCATGTCAGATAAGCTTGACAAAACAAGTGCCAATTTATTTGATGATAAAAAAAGACACATCTAGTTTATCTGGGATCCTCTTTTGATTAGGATATCATTTAATTTTGCAAGATGATTTCTCATGGCATCATCTATCAACAACATCAAAGTGATATCAACTGATAAGATCGATAAGACTAAACTTCTCCAGTCAAAAATCGTCACCTAATCAGATGAGAACCCAGTGACATTGTAATCAAATGCCCGAGTAGCAATCCTGATGATATTTATGAAGAGCCGAAACGACCAGCAGCCTACACCAGGACTGATAAATCTAGAGGAGCAGCAGCGGCGCGGCGGCGGCGGGGAGTGGCTATAGTGTTTAATATGCTCCAGACAGTGTGGGCAGTCCGCCTACAGCACGGCGCTGCACTGGACTGCAACTGCAGACAGCAACAATGCAGCGATGCAGCTGGCTGTATATGGTACGGCCACGGCTATGTACCGGTACATGCGGTAGCCTTGGGGCGACGCGCTACTTCCGGTCCTGACACTGCAAGGGGTCGTCCTTGTTGTCTGGAGCGGGGTCTGCGTCTTCGTTGTGATTATAGGCGTCATATTCCGGTTTGGAACTTTTTATTTAAATTATTTAGAACCTTAACATTTTAATTCGATTACAAATACTAAGGCGAGCTCGTTCGCTCCGCTCAATTGCCTCCACTTACAGCAAAAAAAACCCGCTATGAGTGCTGCATTCTATTGTTTAACTATCAACTAAAAATAGCATCGGGTTTAAGTAATCGTCTGTCAATGAAACCTGTGTCCAAGGGGCGGATCCCTGATGCATATTTACAACAAAAATAGCCTTTAAAAATCTGCTATATTATTCCTTATAATTCAAAAATTGTAGCATAATATGCCCAGAGATGTTGAGCGATGTAATTACACGTTTAAGAACAAACATAAACATTTTCACATTAATAATTTTAGTATAGGATATTTTCAGTGAATGGTCTTATATTTATTTAGTCACCAACAACATGTAAATTAATAACTATACAAATAACGGAACCTCGTTCAATAGTTTCTGTAAACGCGAGCCCATAGCAATTCCATACTTTCAAATAGGAAAGTCCGGAAGCGCATGGCACATTTTCGCATGGCATTCTCGGACAGGCCATTATAGTTTTCAACCGAGTAATCAATTACGCCAATGTCTAATGACCTGCAGGCTTCTATGTCGAATGTCAAATCTAACAACTGCGTCTAACAAATCGCACCTTTCAATTATCAAGCGAAACGATAAACGCTGAGTGCTGGGGGTGAGATTGTAACCGCCGGGGCGGGGGGGGGGGGGGGGGGGGGGGGCTCATGTTGCACACCATTCCGCAGCAAACACTTCGTTAAATGTCAAACGATTATTGGGACGGATATAACGTAATGCGGGGGAAGTATAAAACTTGAATAGGCGTAATTATAGGCCTATCATTTCCGCAAAAGGTGTAGTAACGAAATTAGTTACTTAGTTTTCACATTATCCGTCTGTCCACTAAACCTAAAACATAATTCAGCTATAGGCATACAGCAAGATTGAATTTTCACTTTTCAACTATTGGAACGGACTTCCAACTTACTATAACACGCAAACACAACATAGATCAACATATTTTACTTTGCCAACAAATGTAGACAAGTTAATTAAGAGTCATCTCCACCTTTGGGCCAGTAGCCCATTGTTGCGCAGTCGGCAATGTTAACCGATTTTCTTTAAACTTGGTAATAGTGTTTAGTTGAATAGTTATATTAGGCCCTTCATACCTCCAAATTTTGAAAATTTAACAAATATTACTCTCTGTGACGTCGAGTAACACAAAGTAACTCGATTTTCCTTAGTAAGATTTGTTAAATTTTCAAAATTTCGAGGTGTGAGGGGCCTAATATAGGCCCTAACTATTCAACTAAACACTTACCAAGTTTAAAGAAAATCGGTTGAAAAATTGCGTCCGAAACAGGGGACACAGGGGAATATTAAAATACCATGTTTTGCATTAAAAGCCGTATTAACACTGCCGACTGCGCAACGATGGGCCACCAGCCCAAAGGTGAAGATGACTCTTAAGTACCCTCTTCTAACTAGAACTGTTTAAAACTTTTAAATTTGAATGAAACTAAGAGCGGTAGTAATAATAATATTCAATATCATCAAGGCAAATAGAAACAAGACCAATAACAATTTTTTTACGATTTAATCGTTTAATTTTTTGTTGAAGTAAACACAATCACACAACACTCAATCTGGCCAGAGAAAATTAACATTTGTAATCCGAAAATCAAGGGATCAAGTCATCGATTAGACAAATCAATAAAGCAATTTAATTATAAGTGTTATCCGCAAACATTCGCACGTATCGATTGCCGTGTGGAGTCAGACAACAGTAACAGTATTTCAGTCCTGGCATGGAGTTAGGAGATAAACGTACAGGTGTATCCAGACAAATGATAAATAAATCTTGCAAAGGAATAAATTTTTCTACTGAGAAAGACTTTAAGCAAAACTTATAGATCGCGCCCAAGTGGACGTGGAGGGACGGTTTAATCTAGATCTAGAGTCGCCGCAGATACAAGCGAGCCAGCGCCGATATGCATAGGCCTACACCTACCGTCCTCCTACAGCTCAGTTGATTCATAGGCTGGGGCTGGGTCAACAACCACCACGGTCAAGGTGGAGGATAAACCATCAGCTGCGAGGTGTCACAAAGTGATTGATGAGAAACGATCGATTGTCCCGCAACAACGATTTTAAGTGGTTGTCTGATAAATCGACCGAAAGAAAGACATTCAACTCGTTTTTACCTTGAATGAACTGTTTTAAAAAAATTGAGAGTTTAGGCTCCTCACTAGATATATAAAATATGTTTGCATTTGAAACATCTGAGGTTTTAACACGTGACCCTTGAACGACTTGTTTATACGACAGATAAGCATTTTAGGTCGTTCCTTGAATTAATTTGAAAATCTATATATATATAATACGTGATGCCCTTTTTTGTTAACACTACTCCTCCTTTATTTATGGACCAATTTCAACATTTGAGGTGTCAAAAGATTCGTCTTAGTTCGTAGTTTTGCAATAAGGTTTTAGATTTTTGATATTTTAATTCTGAAGGCCAAGGGAAGCCCTTAAAGTTCGATTTTTGTTCATAAGATTAACATGGGGAACAATTTTTATTGAATTTCAAAATAAAACAGCTGTTGATAGTAAAACAAACAAACACATGTTGAAAGCTAAATAAAACTTTGAATTTTTTATGCGAAGGGACAAGGTTTTATTTCCAGGTACACGGGTAAATGCAGCGCATTGCGCTGCGCAGGTACCCCTAGTAATCTTAGATTTTAGGATCCTCAATTTTGTCTGTACGTAATCAATCTGAAACCATTAGTGAGATACCGTTACTGTGTAGGCCCCACTGATTACACAGACACTGTAAACAGATGGCGAACAAATGCATGCAGACTTTGTGCTGTCCCGTTTTTCCTCTACCTGTGACAGCAGGTTTTAAAGTGATACCCAAAAAACGATTATTTAATCATGTGTTCTTGTCGACTCAAATCATTTTGTTGCCATTTGACATTTTTTCACTTTGTTGTGGATTTCTCGAATAATCCGTGGAATTTAAAAAAATTATCCTTTTTCAAGGGTTTTAATAAACCTTCTTATATAAAGCGTGTTTTAATAAACCTGAAATATTTTATATGAAACACTCTCAACACCTCGAGTATATGTATTAATGGGAATCTAGTAGTAAAATATTTCGTTTGTAAAATAAAACTATAGTTATACCAGATTTCTGTTACATAAAAATGGTATCAGAAGATGGTAATACAAACTATAATTGAAAATTCTGTAAAATCGAATAAGATCTTGCCCAAAGAATGATTTTGTATATAAACATTCTGAAAATAGTGTTTTCCTCGTAGAAAAATTCGCTAAAACATAAAAAAAATATTTTAGAATTGCGTTATTGTTAAGTTATAATTTTCTACTTTGGAAAAAAAAAAATAAAATTTAAATAAAAATATTAAATTTGCAAATAATTGAGCTAAACAACTATTCATTAAACATAAAAAGAGTATGCCTTACAGATTAAATTTCAAACCTTATCAAAAACATTTCATAGACTTACCGCTGTATATATCGCCGCGTAGAAAGCCAGTGATGCGTGACCAGATGGAAAAGATAACCTGCAATCAAAATTACTATATTACCATTGACTTTGTACACTACGTGTACACGTTAGTGTACATAGTCAATGATATTACTGTATTGGTATGTTTCTTAAAAAAAGTTTTTCTCTTGGTTAACACATTTTAGGTTGTACTACATCAGCCAACAATTTGAACGGATAACACAAGCTCACTCGCCTTCTCAATTACCTCTCCTCTGAGGCTCTAAACCAACGAGGTTAAATAGTTATTTATCTATCTATTTATATATCTATTTAACCTCGTTGCTCTAAACAGACGAATCGAGTGCTTCATCGCAAATTTATGGACAAAATAGTTGCAGATATAACAAGTTTATTTGAATTAAAATGTATTACAGTAAAAGTATTTGGGCTGTAAAAATGACAATCTCGGGTGGACTAACCTGGCCTCCTCGACGACGTCCGAGTCACCCATGCACTCGTAGTTGGTGATGTAGAGATGCTCCTTGCCGGGGCCGCAGACGTCCTTGGGGTACGGCTGGCAGGCGGCGAAGAAGTGCGGCCTCAGCCGACCTGTCGACACCATCAAGCATCCTCAGGTTGGGTTGGAAAGGCATTTCAGCATTAAGTATCAATATAAAACCTCTATTGGTAAACAAATTGTTTGGACTTTTAAATTAATGAAAATTTGGCTCCTACTACTCACGACAATTTTGGCAGCAGAATTCAAATGCAATGGCACGCACCTATGGAGTACTTGCCGATGTCGACGGTGATCTGCACGAGGCCGGCGCCGAACAGGAAGATGCCGAAGATCTCGTAGATGTTCTTGAGCAGCGTGGAGGTGACGGAGTGCCACGAGTCCCGCGGAGTGCTCGTGTCGAACAGCCGGAACCCCTCCACCGCGAAGAACTGCGACAGCACAGCACAACATGACATGAATGATGGGGAGTGGGGGTTTCAGAATCATCATAATCAGCAGCAGCAGCAGCAGCAGCATGGTGGTCTGAGGCTCTCAAATCCCCTGACTTTGCTGCAACATGCGGTGAACAAGATCATAGGCTGCCGAGTGCCGAGGTTGATAACAATAATTGAGATGAGTCACGTGTTTACTACTTTTTGGAACGCTGGATTACTATTTGAAGGAGTCATTTTGGCAATAGTTTAAAAAATAAAATGTAAACCCGCTTTTTAGGTAAATTTTTTAACACATTTTCGGTTGCAGTGTAAATTTTAAAACGCTATTCTAAATACAGTAATTAAAAACCACAAATTTCCCATTTAATTTTACATTAGGCCTATTGCAGGTACTTATTTTTATAATCCCACATAAAAAAGCAGGAACTTTGGTGGGTGGGAATCTTCACCTAACCAGTCACCTAAAGCCTTCAGGACAGTTGTAAATTGGGCGACCTCTCCGTGGGGAAGCGATTAAATTAATAGACCGTCAACACAACAGTGACAAAACTGAAAAGCATCGGGTTTTAATCTGATAGTTTTTAATGGGTTTTAAGAATCGTGTGTTTTATCGAGTACTAATAGCTGTCATGTCTCCGTGCAGATGCAGCGCGAGAATCACAGCTGATTAGCGATCACCGAGTGTACAGAGGAGTCCTACAGAGGTTCCGGTGCCCTGCTATGGTAATGGCTGCACTTCCGGTCCTCACGGCATCGGCTTCCGGCGACCATCTCTGGTCGTCCAAGGTGTAATTTTGGTTGTTGTCTTGCTGATCAAGCGTTTAGAATTATAAGTAAAACCATGCTCCCAAGACTCAAAAAAATTAAAACGACTCATCCTATACAAAAACATAAATAGGGCAATATGCCTATAGTACTACACACCAATAATTTCTGTTATATTATATAAAACATTTGCTTAAGGAATGCGGTTACATGGATCATTTAACATAGTGTAAACAAAAAAAAAGGAAACTCATGAGCCATTGCGGGGCATAAACATGGTCAGAGCATAAGCAAAACCATAGTCTTTCTTTTTTGACCAAAATAATCACAAGTAAGCCTTGCAAATTTCACCATTACACAAGGAATATTGAAGTTAGCATTTAGCAATGTGATAATTCCTTAATCGTTAACCATTTCCGAAGAGCTAGTAACATAAATATGTATAGTTTGGCTTGATGTATTAAATTAATGTACGCTCTCCTTAAAAAAATGCAGTGACTTGATTGACTTAGACAAAAATTATAAGGTAGTGTATTATTAATTAAATAGTGTTAAGAGCTCTAATCACCTGAGAAAGGGATCACTCCAGTTCAATGCACACCTGTTTATTATCATTCATTCCAGGCAATAATCGCCCTAATAGAAACAACGTTTCACTATTAATTAATTATAATTACTACAATTAATTACAGCACTCTTTTATTGGGAATTACAGACGTAAATGCAATTCCTGGAAGGATATTCTCAGGTAGCAAAAATTAATGACAGTTCTAAAATTGTTTCCTGTTCTAAATTTTATACTGTTTTATACATCCAACTATTTTTGTTATATACATTTTATACATTTCTTGAAACACTGACGCACTCTAAGGTGCGTAGGCCTAATTTAAAGTGAATGAGATGGATCAGACGAGGTGTAGCTTTGTTATTGACAAATATAGGTGATAGATCATTCAGGATCATTAATGAATAGTCCAACGATCAAGGCAGCTGGGTCCAGTCTCGAACAATCAAAAAGCATCAACTTTTTTCAGGATCAAGCCGGCAACCTTCAGATTCAAAGGCGTTCTTTATAACCAATCAAATAAAAAATAAAAACATGCTTACAACGGTTGCAGGTATCCCGAAGCTGAAGATGACTAGAACCAGGGTCGAGATGGTGTTGTCCAGCTGTGGGTACCTGATGGTCTCATCGTCGCAGAAGAACCCTCTCTTGGTGGGGTGGGCGAACAGCGACACTCCCAGCACCAGTAGGCCCACTGGAACAGACCAGACAAAGCTAACGTGGGTACATCCGACACCGCGGGACCATGACCATGGAGCATGAAAAGGTCAAATCATAGTCGATGCTCTCAACACGAGCCACTCACGTGGGCCGGGGGTCAGCAACCCGCTGGAGACACTAAGCACACTGTTAAAACTTGGCTGCAAAATCATCAAATTTCATCCATACACTATATCAAGCGATATATCTTTATCGTAGTTAAAAATCAAATTATGAGTAGTACTATGTATCTTTCTGAATCTCTCGTATATCAGTAAACGTCTATCTATATAACATACATTATTCGATTTACTAAAATACCAATGCAGTTATTGTCTGCGCATTCGTAGCTTCTCATTTTTTAGTGGTAAATAAAAGAAAATAAATTTTGGGAACAAATTTGAAAATGCGATCTTGTAAAATATTTTTAGTGGAATAAAATAAAATGAAATGAAAAATAAAATAAAAATCAGCCAATTTATAACGAATAAATAACACCATGATAATATTGTATGAGCTATAACTAACTGTACCGGTAAAACTAAAAAGTACTGAATTTTACATTCGACGAAACGAATTTGCATAAGAAATTCAAAATAGGCCAAGAGCATCATTGTGGTTATTTCCTATAAAACTTTGAATCGCAATAAATTCTTTAAATTTGTAAAACGTATTTCAAAACTGATGTAAAAAGGAGTTTTTCAATGACAGTAGTATAACCAATGACTAGTTTTATAACTACTCATAGGACATAAATTAACATGTTACATACGATTTTGTTTATTTCAAAGTCTCAGCAAGAGTTTACAATGTTATTTGAGCAATTTTGTAACTAGCGGTTTAATTGGCAAAGCAATGTTTGGTGCGCCAGTTAATCTGCTTCAAAGGGCGGCGAGAGGCACGGAGACGGAGACTATTAATCATTTAGGATTACAACATTTGAAGCCCATACAAACAAGACCGGCACGTTATTCACTGGTGGTGATAACAGGTGATAAGAGCATGTCAAGGTCGTCGGTCGTTGGTGTTGGTACTCCTCGCCTTGCGTTTGTAGACCTCGCCTCAAGCCTTTCTCTTATCTAATCCTCTTCCTTCCCGCTCGTTTCGCGATATCATTTCACCACTTTCGCACCACTTCCTCCAATACAGCAATCTCCTATCATATTGTTAAATATAAAATCAAGATTTTTTGGTACGGGAAATTCAAGGCGGACTCACAATTAGTATAAACAAGAAAGTAAGATAGATTGCTTCAGGTTACCAACCAATATTGTTACAAAACAAATATTTAACTAATTATGTTTTGAAATTAATTAAAAAATGAAGTAACATTGGGCTTTTGTGTTGTCAAAATAGGAACGAAATAACAAAAAAGTCAAATAATTTACACTATTTATAAGTACAAGTACATGAGGACCGAGCCAACAACTCATCCCCCGGTAAACAAAAAATTCCTTATCGTCATAATAATAATAATACCAGTCACAGACTGTGCGCTGAAATGCCAAGCCCAAAAGGCTTTTTTTCAAGAACTCGTTCGCTCATCTCACTCGCCTTAATGACGAGCTTATTCGCTTCGCTCACTCGCCTTTCAGGATGTTTTAATGTAGGCCAACGAGTTTTTTTGTCGAACATTAAATTCCAAACTTAATTATATCAAATTTAGTTATAAACACTATAAACGATTATCGGTACAACATTACAATCAGAAAATTAATTTTTCTTTTTGAAACTAAATTTACTGGTAAAGTATATTGTAATTATTTATTTGTAATGAATGGCGATTTTAAGTAGACTAATCATCTTTGAAAATATATTTGCTCATGGGATGCGTCATTGAACGTACTGTATTGTAAAATAAGTATTTTAGGTATAGAGGGGATTATTTTAATTTATCTATAAAGTAGGTGTACTTTAGAATCATCTTTATATGTTTCCATATTACTATTCTTCTTATTCTTACAGACACGGTCAATGTTATCCTATGTACCATTTGTCAACTGATAATAAACTCATTAGTTAATCTTCATCGCTGTACTTTATTTACCTTTATTACACTAAAACCCTTTTATATTCTCATAAAATCCAATATTCTAATACGTATATTTTAAGGTATATTTATAAGTATGTGTGTATGTTTGTATGTATGTATACACATGTATGTGTACATACAACTGTATGTATACGTATGTTTGCACACGGATCTCAAAATGGCTTGAACGATTTTCTTTAAACTTTGTTATAATATATACTGGAATAAAAATAATATAAATATAGGTCTCTATGCCAGGAAAAATCTTATTTCTTTATAATATGTAATTAAAATAAAAAATGTTAACATTGGTTTTTGGAGTTAAAAATCAAAACAAGGAAATAATAAAAACAGCTGACTCAACCGTCAAAGTGCAGACCAAGTGTTTCAGTATAAACATCTGATTTTACATGGCAGCCAGTTACTACATTATAAATGGTACTAGGGCATGCTATAAATAATTTATAATTTTTTTTAAATCGTACTCCATTCTCCTGATCATTAATGTGTAGTGTGTAGATAAATAAAAGTCACGTAAAAGTATAAAACAACTATTTTTAGAACTGCATTTGAATAATTTAAGAACCAAAGTATTAGTAATAATTGTGAAAACAGCTGTTAACTAAATAATTATTGTCCGGAGATGATTTGTTGGCCAGTGAGGGGGTTGCGGGGTGAGGGGAAAATTGGAGCATGCCATTGGCCAAAACAATTTGCTTTTTGTTTTTGTTTTTTTTTATTCCACCATACCTTAATACCTTAATACCTTTATTGAAATGGCGACCTAACTCAATAGGTAGTTTAAAGCCAAGTATGAATGAGGGATGAGTGTAGGATGATTGTGGCGCGATCTTGTAGTCTTGTTACTGACTAAGGCCGACATTCTCCTTAGACAGGACTGTTAATTCATAGCCCAACAGCCAATGGTATCTAGGGACCTACAGTTTAACGTGGGATCCGAACCACAATTTCAACCTCTTATATACGAATTGGTCTAATTATGAGGATGATCTTTATGGATGAACTAGTTTTTACTAGTGCGGACGTTAATCCCCACCAGGGAATATCGCATCCACAAGCCATCGCTTATAACTATCCACAATTCGTGACCTCCAAGTAGCTGGATTACAGGACGTCGCCACCGTCCCAGTCAATCCATATGTTAAGCTATCAACAAAAACAAAAACATACAGCATCCCTACGTTGTTTTCTTTTATTTTGCAGTCAGTTGTCTTTCTTTACATTGAATTAGGCTAGCTAGTTTGTCAACAAAGATAATTGTTTACTTTTTTCAGCAAAATGTTTTCATGTAGAATAGTACATTCTAAGTTTGTTTTTATTCCTTAGTTAACCAAATGACCGGTAGGTTTCGGACGTAAATTTCCCCTCGCCCCCCAACCCCCTCAGTGGCCAACAAGTCATCTCCCGACAATAGACTCCAAGTGTAACAGGTTCAATCTGTGTTTTAACAAATATACACCTGAGTGCAGCACCTATGCCTAAATTGAAACAGTGTGAAAGGCGAGTGAGCGAAGCGAACGAGCTAGAAATAAGAAACCAAGAAATAAGCGTCTTTGCATTGGGCATTTGACCGCACTGTCTGTAACTGATATTTCTATACTGTTTGAGTTTGCCGAGCAAATGCTCGGCCCCCAGGTAGTCTAGCCTAATTATTGTAAAGCAAGCCAGTCGAACAGTCTGACTGATTGCCCTAAGTGTACACATTTTTAAAGTCCTGTCCCAAAGGTACATAACATACTGCAAGAGGAGGGAATAGCCTTTAGTAGTAATATTAAAACTAAGATAGAAGATTTTTCAAACTCACCAACAACACAACAAAGGCCTGACAGCAATAAACAAAAATTCACCCTAACATGTAAATGTAGCATTCTATATAACCAACAAATACGCCTCCGAAAACGTCGTAGAGCGAATGGGAAGGCGGATCGAACAAGACTGAACCAATGAATAGTCATAGTTAAAATAAGTACCACTCTGCAATGTTATGCTGTTCAATGGGTTTTCTTTAGCGCCTTTCTAAGAAAGCCAACTGATTGTTTTTTTACAATAACAAAATAGTTGTCAGATGAATGTTTGAGTAAATTGTGCATGCTGTGGAAGAAGTCTCTTTTGCAGTGTATATTTTATATGCTTTTTCCAGAGAATAAATCTGGGGCATTTATTTGTTTATTCGAATTTATTTCAAATACACTAAGAGGATTTAATCAAAGTTAAGAATTTTAGTGCAAATCCAATAAATCAGCACGTGAGAGTGTTTAACGTTTCAAATATAACATTGAAAATAAGTTTTTGCAAAATCAGGATTTGTTGTTTATACTCAGAATTTTACAAAATTTTAAACGCGTAGAAATTCTGTATAAATCATAAATTTCACCTGGTTTGGCGATACACTTAATTTGTAGAATTCGCGTTGGCCAATAACATAGACACGCGCCTTTATTACTTTGTGGTTGATATAATTTATTTTACAGTCGTATACTAAAGACTGTCAACCTAATGGGGAAATGTGTTGAAAAAAATTATCGTAATTGATCTAAGGCCAACATAGATTGCAGCACCATGGGCGGAGTTAAAGGGGTGCGTGGGGAGGTGTGGGTTCTAAGAGTTCTATGGCCTTATAAAATAAAACCGTTACACCGTATAAAATACGAAAGGGCTGTTTTTATATAAATAAACCATTTAAGTTTTGTTTGGTATTTTGGTATTCAAACATATTCTATCTTCGGAAAAGCCTTCATCATTAAACATCAATACTTCAGATATCCGCCCAAGTGCACCGCACCGTAGCGGTTTCGGTTGTGGAGAGAATCAAATTCGAACATCCACACTTCACTCAACAGATAACGAATCGGCAACATACTAAAGCACAGTTAACTTTATATTTTAAACAGTTGCACAGTTATCTTTTTTCATTAAAATTATTTTTTTTTTTTTTAATTTAATTTACAGAGGATGGCGATGCAACAACCACTCAAAGTCGACAAGGAAACCCGCTTTTTTTGTTAGTTTCCCCAGGAAGAGCTTATGGCTATTTTGTTAGTGGTTTTTTTTTGTAAAAGACATTGTAATCGAATTGGGCATATAGTAAGAGGGCATTGTAAATGGTGAAATTCATTTCGTTCAAACTAAAAGAAATTATACGATTTGTGTTCAACGACTGATATTTAGAACTTCACTTGAAAAACACGAGGAGGACAACGATTTATAGGAAAGGCACGGCCAGTATTTTACTGTTGTAGGCCAACCTCATCATGGTTCGTCGAGCACGAACAATCCCATAGATGTAGCGCACTTACAAGGTGACGTGGCCTGACATTTGGTGTCAGAACAACAGGGTACAGAACAACTATTGTGCTAAAAGCAAAATCATAGAACATAAAAAATATCCTAATGGCATAGAAAAATTTTGTCCAACATTTCTTTCATGCTTCACTATATCAAATTAATTATAAGCGTTATTTCCTACACTGGGTAACAAAATATTAGTTACCTCACGTAATATTATATCAGTATATTATATGTAAGTACCAGGGGGACCGAGCTTAAGCTCGGTAAAATTATTACTTTCGTGTGGTTAAAGATGTAACACATTGGTTTATTTTATCTACAGTTATCAGCTGATTTTTGTTCAGTTAAAAAATTTCCATAAGGATAACATGGGATCTTTGAAGGGCTCTAGCGCGAAAACCGGATTTTTCCCAGCTATGGGACCAGCTCCAATCGATTTCTGGTGGCCAAAACCCCCATATTCCAAAATTTGAAGGAAATCGTCGGAGCCGTTTTTGAGATAATTGTGCAAGCAAGCAAGCAAGCAAACAAGCAAACATTGCTCGTATAAGAGTATAGGATACTCAATTTATTTCAACCAATAGGCTACAATTATTCGATAAACAGATTTTTGGTAATTTAGTCTGTGTTAAATGCACTTAAACGTTTACCTGACTTTTGAATTACACGAAACGTTACTAGTTTTTATACAATGCAACTTAGTGCTCACTGAGGTAATTTAATTAAGTATTATTTTTATCATTTTATGTATAACGAGAGAGGGTGTTAAACTTATCAAGGAAAATATTTACAAGTAAGAAATGTTAACGCTGGCAGTAAAATCTTCTTTTAATACTATAAAAATGTATATGAATACGGAGTGAAGTACCATCGCAATTAATAATTACAATCGAGAACCAAAAAAGGTGATTGTGAATGAGAAAGGTTCGAACCGTTGTGCACCAGGCAAATTAAAAGCTAGACTACACTATTTTGTATTGTAAGTATGTTCCTAGGGCGATGCCAAAAGAACAACCCAATTTAAAATAATTATATTTATTAGACATTTGTGCAGTCAAGCAAATTTTACATAAAATACCTCACAATAGTATCAAGTTTATCATATTGCAATAATCTGAGTGTTCGCCCTTAAAAAACATAAAACACTTGCTCTGTCCTCTACTAGAACCACAATTTGTTGCTCCTTCTCCTCCGATGCTCTTGGCTTGGCCCTCTAGAGCTTCTCCACTTGCACAACACACGTTGTCTACAATCTGTTTAGACAAGTATTCTTTAGTAGTGATGTTTCAGCCCAAAAACAAATCTGGTTTACTTGTTGAATAACTGACTGGGTTTTGCTAAACTAAGAACGCAAAAAGTCTTATGTTAAGCGGACGCCGCGCCGTCTTGTTACTGACATTGTGCTCTAGTTTACATCTCGTACGGTCATCCAGTGGGGATCTTCTAAAATTATAGACATGCAATCAATGAAGTCCCAATCTCAAAATGCACTAAAATCAATATAATGTCAGGCTGAGATCGGGCAATTCTTTTAGAATCTTCTTATGCATAGCCTATCACTTTAGTTCTTTAAACATCGAGGGACCAAAAAATTGAACTTTTCATTAAACCACTATCATGATTAACCAACCAAATGACACATTTCCCCAGATAGTTAAGTAAATTGATATATTTTTCCAACAGAGTATGAGTAAACCCTAATGGTGCTTCGCTGTCTGGTCTCAAGTGGTTACACATTGGATGGGACGCCGTGAATGAGTCACAGAGGAAAGGCCCGCCTCGAATACTATCGAACTGTTTGTACAGTAATAATCTGAGAATTACTTTTTAATCGTACACATATAGGTAAATAGTACCAGGAGGACCGAGCGTTGCTCGGTGAAATATTAGTAAATTTAAATATCAGAATAAACTTTATTGACATTTAATATGCAGTACATAAACAGCTGTTACATTTCTTTTTGAAGTTCTGAATGTACTTCTTGTTTATATGTTGTTAATTCGTTGCCAACATGGCAACCCATAAGCCCAATGTTAAAATTTTGTAATTTTAAACTTTAATTTTTAGCAAAATTAGATTTTCCCTGGGGGCGAGACCCATCTCAATCGTATTTTTAAGGTAAAACTAAGTTTATTCCAAAATTTGAAGGAAATCGTCGGAGCCGTTTTTGAGATAATTGTGCAAGCAAGCAAACAAGCAAACAAGCAAACATTGCTCGTATAAGAGTATAGGATATATTCATATTGCCAACTCAATTTTTATTAAAATTATTTTTTACGTTGAAAATTGCGTAAAACTCTCTGGTTTTATTGCTGAACCCATCTGTTAATAACTCAATATAAATTAATTAAAAATAAAATTTAGGAACTAATCTAATGATATCGGTAGCCAACCTAACATCGGTTCATTGTGACATTTGAAAATGTTTGTATTTTGTACCGTTAAATAAAGCAATTGAATATTAAAAAAACATTGACTTAATCTGAATACTTTTATTTAAGTTAGTGGTAAAGAGCTGTAGAATTGTTGGTTCATGGGGAAGTACACGCAATCACTAGTGTCGCGTCGGAAAGTCTAGACGGCCGTCGGAGTAGGAGGCGGCACACACTTTTCCGTTTACCTTTATCTGACATCTTAAGTTATTCAATGGTTTGGAAACAGTTTATGCAACTGTGCGACCACTTTCGGCGAATAAACTGTGAACTAGTTGACTCACAATAAGGATATTTTACAATGTTTAGTAGGCCTAGCCTATTAATTTTATACTAGTATACGTGTTGCTCGAAATCGAGCAATTTATTTAAATACAGTACAAATATGTTACTTTAGCTCTAAATCACTGACATCAGACCAATCCAATAATGTGAATATCTTCAATCGCCAATAACTACACGTATTTACAGCTGATTATTTAACAGATGTTTCAAATGCTTTATTCAGTCCCAATGTTATTTAAATGGGAAATTTTGAGATTTCAATGGTGGATAGAGCCTTTATTTTCAGTCCGATTCTCATCAATTTTTGGCGGAAACAACTACAGACCAAGCCCTATCCAACGACACTAAAAACTTGAAAATCGGTTGAAAATTGTAGGAGGAGTTCTCAAGACAAAAAAACCCTTATAGATAAGTATAGATAAGCTAGATATAAAGTACCTACAAGTCTCTCAAAGAATATAGTAATACTGCCATGAGTACGTCGGTTTGCCCGTGCTGTTTTATGCAAGTGAGTTTTGCCACTTATTCTTATTAAAATATAAACCTATGAAACATTGTAACTATATACACCGGATGTCACGATTTAAGAGAAGATTACGTCTCTAATCGGATTACTAATACTTATCCTAATGCTTCATAGGATTTTAAATGGGCTAAGAGGATTTGAGGGATCGAATTAGTGACCATATTCCTCCTCCATTGAGTTATGTATTTATGTAAAGCCTCCACCTGTCCGAGGAGGGGCCGTGTTCATATAAAATAATAATATATTGTATACAAAATAAAAGTTGTGAACCCTATTAAACTGATCTTGCTACTGTATCCCAATAAATAATAGCTAGTATACTTGTTGCTCGAAATCGAGCAGTTTATTTTAATACAATACAAATGTTACTTTTAGCTCTAAATCAATGACATCCGACTAATCCAATATTGTGAGTATCTCTAATTACCAAAAACTACCAATACCACCTGTTGAAACTACACGCATTTACAGCTGTACATCAACAGATCTTTAAGTGCTTTATTCAATCCCAATGTTATTTTAATGGGAAATTTTGAGATTTCAATGGTGGATAGCGCTTTTATTTTCAATACAATTCTGTCAGTTTTTGGCGTAAACAACTACAGACCAAGCTCTATCCAACGACACCAAAAACTTGAAAATCGATTGAAAATTGTAGGAGGAGTTCTCAACACAAAAAAACAACCCTTAGCGTATTAAATTATCATAGATATTTTCAGTAAATATTTGGTATGTATGAAGGCCTACTACACCATGCACTGTTCTCGCAATATTTATGTTTCCAATTGTCGCAACGTTGTCGCGTCGTCATAGAGACAATGTGTTAAACTATAGACCTCTCGATAGTAATAAAAATAATATACATAAGGGAGTGTAAGGGGTGCCGCTCCGAGCTTTTAGATTTTTTATATGGTGTATAAGTTGGAAAGACAGTGTACAAACATCCAGTTTTCTTCCACTCGGACACTTACGTTTTAACTTCTTTGGACATATTGGAAACCTCCAAATGTGTCACATTAGCTTTCTTCTAATCCGAGGAATTAAAAATACAGAAGCATAGCTACAGACTCCCTCTAGGTGGCGGCAGAGGAACAGCGTAGGATGGCAATTAACTTAAATCACTAAACACGAGAGCCCCGGGTTGACCCCAGAAATTAGAGAGTGACCTTCCAAGCTGTGGTGACCCGCGAGGAGAGTCGGTGCGTCTGTGTGTGCGTGTGTAGTGTGTAGTGTGTGAGAGAGAGAGCGAGAGAGGTGACCCCAGAACGTAACGAGTTACATGTGTGACAAATGACACATGAGTTCATCCCGACCCGCGGGGGGCGTGGACAACTGCATCGTGCAACGCCACAAACGTGAAACGTGAAGGCTCAACGAGGGTCTACGATCGAAAAGTCACCGACTGGTGAAAAATTAACTCTATGAAAAACTGAGAGTGTATTCAAGTATATTCAATGTAACTCTAGTGTTATACATTTGGCCCCTAAGTCAATTCTTGCAGTTGATGCACGCTCATATTCTAACTCCTGTTGAATTTTACTTTTAAAGGCATTAAATGTTTAGAAAAATCTTACGTTGTGAGGGTTGGTCTTCTTGAAGGGCTCGATTGAGATCACTTTTGTCCTGTCAACTTACTTTGAAAAGTTTATAAAGCAAAGATCAAACGTCTAATAGACTAATTGAATGAGGTTAAGCAAATGTACCGTTAATACTGGATGTTATGTTTAAATTTGATTAATGTGCAAGATTTTTTTAAGTAATGGTATCTACAACAACGTTATTGACTGCAAATATATATGTTTGAGTTGTACAGTATTTATACTGTAACTTTTTTTATTAATTTTAAACCAGTCTGTGATTTTGCACCTTAACCTTTTCAAGCACCAGGTACTACTAGGTGGATACCAGGTACTATTCTGTGTTCTTTTGATTAGTCATATTTTTAATAACATTGAATCACTTGAAAAATCTAAGTTTCAAAGAAGAAAAAATATGAAAGAATATGCATTGGGTTGGGGTTTTCAGCCTATAGATAAGTTGTGGGCTACATTTAATAATTTGTAAATATAAAAAAAGTTTCTTCTTAGTACAGTAGGCCTAAATGCAAAATAACATGGTATGAGCTTTTATAATAGAGCTAGCTGGACGACAACCTTGGGGTTGAGTTTAAGCATGGTTGAGAAGCGTTCTATAGTTAATGATGGTAAGTTGACTTATCTCGTGAACGTTGTTAAACGTTATCTTTACTGTGACGAGGAAGGTTAATATTAAACAAATTTATACATAAAGTCATCTTATACGAATATCATGTATATCGTGCTTTCTTCCAGACGTGTAATTAAAATTACTTGTTCTTCCTCTCCCTCTTTTTACCCCCTCGTGGCGTCAGCCTGCCCTCTGAACTTGACCAGTTTTAATTTGACGATGCGGGCATGGCTCTTCCTAATTGTTTTAAGTGCCGAATGTGCGTTTAACTTCAAACATGCACTAACCTTCAAAAGAACCTGGTGGTGAAGTATCAAACACTGACGCAGTGTTGACGGTTGTTGATGGACATTTCTGACATTAGATTTCACTTTCCATGAGTTTCGATTACTATTTAGATTCATAATAACTGTATTTATGTTAAGAATAAACATATCAGCTCTCAATATGAAACATATATACACATTTCCCATTCCCCATAATTTTTTTCTAATCGTACACCATTTCAATTTTCTATGGTCTATTATTAGAGTCACCATCTTTGTTCATCTCCCGATGAATGCTACAATAAGGGAAAAACTTATGCTCCAAAATGTCGGGATGAATAAAATTTAATTCTCAACTGAGTATTGTACCAACGTTGTAGATGATTGTGATATACCAAACATAAGTCTCCATATACAATATTGAGGCTCTTTTCTAGAGGCATTATATTGAGGATGTTCACATCAATGCTTTCAAACGACAAAGCATATGGCCATCGAGGCGTTTTACTCTACGATAAAAGAAACTTAATAAAAAAAGTAGATAGTAAAAAGTCTTGTGCACGAGTTGAATTCCAAGTCACTTCGGAACGGCCAGACAATATTAAAGGCCGCCAAGACGAAATGAGCTCTTTGCGAATCACTTTTGGTTTATTTGTCGATTTGATTGGGTCGCCGCTGAAGTGGAGGCCGACAAAAGAATTCACTCAGCGGGAAACTCGAGAGGATGAAGCTTGTTCGCGGTCTTACTTTTTAAGAAGCTTCTATGTTTAATAAACACTTTATTTTAGTGGAAGAAAGTTAGATTATAGATAAACAATCCCTATGTCTCGTTAAGTGCCACATTTGTTATGGTTTATATTCAGAGTTTATTGTTGTGTTGGTAAATCAAGAAAACAAAGTAAGCATTTTACATGTACCATTAAGATTTGCTGTCATGTTTGCTGTCATAGGAGCGTCTACACGACAAATCGTTACGAATTGAAAAATTACAATTTGAAATTGAAAATTTGAAAATTGAATCTGTTACAAGTAAAACAAATTGATTACTATTGTTTTTCTTTAGGCACATCAGAAAATATTTCTTCCCTCCTACATGATAAAGCGAATTTTTCAACTACACCGCGTCAAAAATTCACAGTAGAAAGTTAATGAATTTTTGGCAAATTCAACAGGATGATGGAAACCCACGTTGGTCGGCGAGCATATGAGATGAGATGGGAGCACTGTCATACACAACACATTGTTGGGGGGGGGGGGGGGGGGGATCTCCAGCACATGACTGGTCAATGACGGTATCGGCGATCCAACGATGGTGGGAACTGAGTCGAGTGGACGGTCCGATGTCGACAAGAAACGATAGTGAGAATATATATGTGTGATGCTTTGAGTCCTTAAGTTGGGGATGCGTCGAATAGTCTTTTAAACAAAAAGTCTACTTTGAAATTATACTTTTAAATACAATATAGTTCAGACTTTACAATACCTTGAATACCTCCCACGACGACGTCGCTGACCAGCGCTGCTGGATGTACCGAGTCAATTTATACTGTTAACTGTTAATGTAAGGCGTTGAAAATAAACTGATAAATTAGGAAATTATAATTTCCACTCACCATCGGCTGTGAAGTATTTTTCACAAATTGGCAGTAAGCAAGTGTGTATTTAATTTATTGCTTGTTTTTTATCTATTAATTTTCTCTCATCCAGTGTCAGGAAGTAAAGAAACTACACAATTCAATGGTTTTATTTGGCAATCATCTAATAGATGTAACATTCGTACTTGAGTAAATAGGCTAGGAGAGTCGACCTCCTTGCGACGGCGACGGTTTCGTACATAAGCCATACTAAAACACAACTATTGATCTCCTATAACAATCCACTAATTAGCAATACTGTAGTAATAAATAAATGGATAGACGGTTTCAGCGTCATCAAAGATAATCTCCATAATAGAACCGTTTAGAGTCACATTGCTGGTTTAATTAACTAGGTCATCACGAACCGTCATCAATGATAGTCTTTGTTGGCCTCTGAACGGCGTTTCTTGTTCGGTTTCTAAACTGGAGATAAAGGGCAATCAGTATTGGATGTTTCTTTGATCGGGATGAAGTTGAGTCGCGGTCGCGGTCAAGCGACCTTTCATCACGTGATTTGCAAAAAAAGTTAATTACAGTTCCAACCTAATGAAGGAAAATATTTTCCCCTAAAATATTTTATAAAACTGATTTGTATAATTTTGAAGGGAAATACTTCCTCATCAAGTACTAATTAGTCGGATGATTGCCATGAAAGCAGACCTAAAGACGAATGACCATTCGGGAGATTCAAATATAACATCAAAATATTTATGAACATACACATTTAGATTAACTAGAGATCGCCTCCTGATCGAAATTCGATCAAAAGTTCAGTTTATCTGGACCCAAGAAGCTTAAAAATATTTTAGAACTAAAACATATGTTCTCCCTGTTTTTCTAGCAGTTGTTTTTACAACATCTGTCTAATAATTCCAATTCTCCTTCCTCCATAATGTTAACATAGGAACTTTGAAAGCCTGTGGGGCGTAACCCTGGAGTCCGATGTGAATTCGAGTGTGATTCTGCTCATCTACAGGACTATACCTTTCTAACGGTATGCGCGGATTTCTTCTACGATGCACACGAGCTGAGAAAAAATGAGGAAACGAAACATGCTTGTGTATTAATATATAGATTTATGTCGTTTTAGCAGACGACGCATATAAACCTACCTATAAGTCAACAGACATTTCTTAGTAAAGTAGACCTAAATTAAAAATCACATTGCAGTACATAAAAAACTATATTTTAATGGTTATGTTTAATATGAAACTACAGATTTTAGTTTACAAGGTTTAAGGTGCAATGCAGATGTTTATATTTACAAACTCCTCGCAGTTTAACCAACTTCAATATGGCTTTAAAATGTTACGAATCAGAATGTTTAACTGCGCACAACGCAACTGTTCCATACTGGATTAACGTGGCCTTCCAAATTAAATAAATTTAACACTAAGAAGAAATACCCCCATAAAAATAAATAATTTCGCAGAAAATTCTCAGTTTAACAATTTTTGTTGAATTTATGAAAAGATTTTCCAAAGTCGAGACTAACTGTAAAACAAATTCAAGAGCCCATAAAATACCAGATGCTGTGGTCCCTCCATGCCCGTTGGGGGGGGGGGGGGGGAGGAGGAGGGCAATAATGTCTCCCCCACAGAAGGAAGTGAGTATCCGGACACAGGAGCTCGGGTAGTGCGCACTAACCTCCCCCACTAACCGCTAGAGGCACATCACTTACTGTAGTTGGCAATTAATATCCATGCTCAATAAAACGATTTTTTTTATTTCTGTGTCCAATATTATTGTTACATTATTATAGAGATACAGTTGTAATAAAAAATAAAAAATATAATAAAAAAAACTGTATAGAACTTTCGTGTGAATTTATCGTCAATTGTGAGCTTACAAAAACGAGAGAATTTATGCATTTTCAATAGGTGAATTGTCGTATCTTTTTAAAACCAAGGAGTCTTCTAATTGACTAAATAAATAATCATACTGTAGGCTACATGAAAAAGCTTAATTTCGTCCTAGGAAAATTCTTTTGCATCTTTCTTCATTTGCAAGTTTTCAAGTTGTGGTATTATAAATTTTGATTTACGATAAAAACTAGAAAAATGTACACTTGCGAGATTGATAATTTAGAAATTAACATTATAGGTCTAATTAAATTAATGTTAGTAAATAATATAAATAACCATAGCGCTTATAACAATATTGTATATGTAGGCCTACTACATGTACAGTTAAAAAAAATTATAAAATTACTAAACATTATTATTTTTTCAACCCTTTTTCCAAAATGTCTCCCTAGATAAGGAAAACTATGGCAATCTAGGTAACTTCATAGATTGACGCGGGACATTGTGGTAAATGTCTGGTGTCACTCACAAACACTCAAAGACCCAGGTACAGTATAGGTCAGGACGTGGCATTTCATCGCCCAGGCCGGAGTGGGTCGCAATGGATTGCAAAGGTACTTCGTTGATGGAAACCCTTTATTATAAACGCATTGTATAATGTTGGGTTTCCATATTATGCAATATTTCTATTCTCTTCAGTTAAGCAGCACAAACGCAATGGAATAAGTACGGTACAACAGACTAAAAATCATTACAATAATCCTCAAAAATGTTAAAATATTTTAGTTGCCATGTTGCAATGTGTCATTTCAATAATGTTTTAGAATAAGTGCTACTTAAAACATTGCGTAAAAATTTTAATTAACCTAATTTAAGCACTGTATCTTTCAGCAAAGGAGCAAAAATGTTACTTTAAAACTAAAGAACGCAATTTAAAATTGTTTGGCCCGTTAAAATGGTGACTTTTTTGCAACTTGTTCACGTTTGTAATAAATCTCTTTACAAAACTGGCCAAGCATAAGACATGTTTAAACACTTAGTTCTAAAACGACTCCTACTCGCTTGGTACTCATTATTAAGGAAATAATGGAACTTTAACAACATAAATTTTAAAGTTTAGTTTATATACTTACAGTTAATAAATAAAACACCAACAGCTTCAAACCGAGTGTAGATTTTAAAATCAGTTTCTCTTGAATAACCCATTCTAACTCGTATACGCGGCCACGTAAAACTCAGTTCGATTGGAAATGTAGCAAATACACGGCTGATAAAATGACAATTGTTATAGAGAGGACGGCTGTTTGAACAACTGAGCTTATAGAGATTGTTATACTTTGCTTGCATAACGTGAAGTTGATAGTTAAGCTTGGGTGATGTTTTCAATCAAACCGCTCTATTACTTTCTCCCCCTATACCATAGTATATGGAGAAAGTATTGTTTTCGTCAAAATTTTCGAATTTGAGTTGTTTGTGGATTTATCCATTTTGGTGCCCCCTGAGTCCAAAAAAGTGGTTTTCAGAGTGATGTCTGTGTGTGTGTGTGTGTGTGTGTGTGTGTGTCCGTGTGTCTGGATGTAAACAGAGCTAGAGAATGCCCCCATGGTCCGATTTTGGTGAAATTTGGTATGTAGGTCCAAACTCACAATAATTCCAGGCGTTTTTTTTCATTTTTTTGAATTTTTTATTTTTAAGGGTTGTTTACCCCCAAAAACCCTCAAAAATCGTCAAAAATCAAAATTTCTCAAAAACGGCTCTAACGATTTTGATTAAAATTTTATGGTTTATTAAGCTTAAAATGGTGAATAAAATGACACCACCCGCATCTCCGAGAAAATGCGCGTTCAAAAGTTATGGAGTAAAAAGTGTTTCAAAAATCAATTTTTTGGATTTTCAAAATAGTTGCTGTCTCGAAATAAATTTTACTTATCACCATTAAATCAAGTTCAAAAAACTAAATAATCCAGTATTTTAAATTATTGCTCTACGTAAAGTGGTTGCGGAGAAAATTCAATTTTTCGTTTAGCGGTAAACGCAGTACGTTGTTAAAAGTCACAGACGCGCGTAGGGTCAAACGAGCGCTGCTCAGCTGGTAGCTATCCGACTGAGTCACAAAGACATTAATATTTGAAGCTTTTAACACATTTTTTTATATTGTTGGGAGAAAGTTTGTGTCAGTTAACTGATACCGTTTATTTTTTCAGAACATGAAACTGATAAAACTGTCACAACAATAAAGTCATCAAAATAATTTATGTGAATTAAGGTTTGAAATCTTATAAGCCTACTCTAAAATATTATAAGCACTGTACATGCCAACATTTGGCAATGTCCTAGAATTTTTATTTTTATTATTAATAGGGTATAATCGGCCACGATGAATCGATTGTAGCTAGTCACAAGACAGAGAAAATCGGGGCCTATACCGGGCTAACGGTAGACCTTGCCGAAAGTCTGGTGTCCGTCCCATACCCCTTCAAAATGCCCTTATGTTATCCTCATGGGCTGTTTTGTCCTATAGTAACTTAAACAAAAATCAACTGATAGCTGTATAAATAAATCAACGTGTTACATTTTCAACCTATAGGAAGGGTGCAGAATACATCTGACTGGATTATGAGCGGAGCGAACGAGCTCCTCTTGAAAAGGAAATAGCCTTTTCGGGCTTGGTATATCAGCCCTTGTGGCCATATGAGTAACAGTGTGACGTTTTATAATTTAGAGGTTTAACGAGCAAATTCTCGGTCCCCCGGCACTCATTTTTAAAGACATCTCACGATGGCTTATAAACAGTGTGTTCGGAAAATCCCTGCCGAAACACCTTCCTAGTGGTGATTCTTAGGATCAAAGTAAACAAAAAAGTTAATGTGAACATATCCTAAAATATTTAATTTAGCCACTATTTCATTTTCTTTTTTCTATTAAATAATTTTTATTTAGATAATGGATCATTGTATCAAGTTAATATTTGTAAGCTTTTACAACAACAAAGTTCATTAAAAAAATTCTTATGAAAATTTTCAAAATGGCTGCAGTTTTAAATTTTTATAATCAAATACCTCAAAATCTTTACATTTTTATCAACATTTTACAAGAGTCAAAAAAGCTGACGAATTAAATACAAACTATAAGAGAATTTGTAATTATTGTTAAAGAAATAACTGAGTTATCATGATATTGCTATTAAAATAACCTAAATTTGCATTAATTTTAATAAAAAGTCAATGTTTCCCTGAAAAAAAAACTTGGTATTAGTGTTAAGTTTAGATAATTCAATTTGCCAACGATTTTGTCACTTTTAAATTTTTGATAAAATGTACAGATTTTAAAATACATTATTTGAGTTTAAAACTTTTATATGGCCGCCATTTTGAAAATACACATAGGAAAATATTTTCTATAAATATATCACATTGCTGTGGTATAGTTCATGCCAAATATTAAGATACAATAATCTGATACGGAAATGAAAATGATTTAGTATAAAAAATTAAATGGTGGCTAGTAGCTTAACAATAATCATTTTAGGACATAAATTAACATTAATTTTTTGTTTATTTTTATCCAATGAACAATAGGGAATTTTGAACACGCTGTTTATATTCTCGCCAAGTGTTTATATTAAAGATATTTCTTCCCAAGGGTATAAATACCGCACCCGTATTCACATTCAAGGAGTCCTCCTCATATCCAAAGACTATTGTTTTACCCATGTGTGCTCATTATTCGCCTTTTCTTTGGATTAAATGAATTCGCCCAACAAAAGGGTGTATTTGAAAGGCGCTTTCCCTTTGAGGAACCCTCCCTATTGCGCGGAGGTGGATAGAGACCCAGCAAGATAAAAGCTGATTGAGAGCGAGGTCTGATGGTCTGATGGTCTGATAGACTGATGGTCTGATGGTCTGATGGTATGCTGATGGACTGATGGTCTGATGGTCTGCTGATGGACTGATGGTCTGATGGTTTGATGGTCTACTGATGGTCTGATGGTCCGGCAGGGGTGTATTTACATATGGGCTAAATGGACTATAGCCCAGGGCGGCAGAACTCGGGGGGCGGCAAATTTTGAAAAACGGCATGTTTTGGGCTTCAAATTTAAAAAAAAAACTCAAATTATTGGAGGCGGACATTTATTGGAAGAATTGTCCAAAAAAAATTTGAAAACCGAGAGTGGCTATTTTCTAAGCGAGATCATAATATTTTAGCGCAAGGGGTCATCAAAGAGCTTTAAAGAGGAGCTGGGAGAACTCAGCACTACGTTGATTTGTCACGGTGGAAGCGATCCAAGCATTGGCGCAAAGGAACTATCCGCCACCTCGCCGCCCCTCATTCTCCCCCCCGTATAGAGCCTACATCCGCCACCGCCGAGCTGCACAGAAAAAACTGTTTTGTTGGCGCAACAAAATTTATTTTGTTGCCGTCGTTTTGTTGAGGTAACCAAATAAATTGGTCAAACCAACAAAACCAATGGTTTGGATCAACAAAAGGGATTTGGTTATAAAATTTGGTATTCCCAACAAAAAATGTTTTGTTGTGGCAACAAAACTTTATTTTGTTGCCCTCGTTTTGTTGAGGGGACCAAATAAATTGGTCAAACCAACAAAATCAATGGTTTGGATCAACAAAATGGGTTTGGTTATAAAATTTGGTATTCCCAACCAAATATTTTGTTTACCCACATAGCACAGAATATTTATTTCACGTCAAATAAACGTTCAAGGTGAATCAGTAAGTTATTTCACATTTGGGCTAACTTTTTGAGTTTTAACCAAGCTCTGAACGGAGGCCGAGTAAAAAATGGCTAAGTAGTAAATTAGAACCGATATTTTCACAGTTCCCGTGGCTCAGGTGGTTAGAGCGTCAGGTCTTTAATAAGAGGTTGAGGGTTCGAATCCCGTCACAGATATATACTTTTTGATTTACTTTTTTTATTTATTTATTTTTTTTAATCTGTTGGTTGGCATAAATGCATTAATTCATGAATTTTTATGTAAAAATAATACTTTTCAATAACTCAGGCCAACAAAATGGTTTTGTTAATTCAACAAAATGTATCAGGATTTTGTTGAAATAACAATATAGCTTTTTGTTGCAATTACAAAAAATTTTTGTTGCTTTAACCAAAAAATTTTAACAAAATTATTTTGTTAGTCCAACAAAAAATATAGTTGTCCCTATTTCAACCAAATTTTTTTGTTGGGACAACAATTTTTTTGTTACCCCAACAAAACAGTTTTTTCAGTGTGCACCAGTGCATTCTGGATGGGTGATTTGAGGTTATGTCAGGTTATGTGGCAATTTGATACTGCTATTGACACTATTGTTACTTCAATCTATAACGGGAAAACACATAAATAGCTGTAATTTAGTTATTGCACTTTATCTAATACTTCATTTTAAATACCGTAGTGGGCCTATATGGTTTTGTATCAAGAATAAAATTAAAATCACTATGCCAATTTATTATTGTTACACTCAGACGAGTCTAAATCTACCTCAAAAAATCTACTGGGACTGGGAACGAAGGTCACAGTATTCCGCCCTATTCCACCGGCCGTTAACTACGCGGTAAAGCGACAACATGTCGTAGCCAATTTTACCTGCGGCCGCACCATACCTGCTCTGCGGGGGTTCGACATTGTGTCGTCGCTGCCGCTTGAGGCGACAGTTGAGAGACTGACAGCTAGAGATCAATGACACTTCGCGTAGGAAAGGAGTGAAATTATCCCAATTGTAGTTGTTATTAGATGTAGATATATTTCATAGAACTATGATAGTGTAATACCGGTCTGATCATTGGTGTGATAAAGGTTCATGCCTAATATAAACCTAATACACCCATCCGTTAAGGAAACTGATTTATTTACTTATTTCTATAAGGGTTTCGCCTGTTACGTCCCTTTTTCTCTCGACCTACTGAACCGATTTTTAAGATTGAGGTGTCATTTTAAGCTTAGGATATACCGCAGTGACGAATCGTAATTAAAAAGGTCATATTGTTTCGGGCTTCGCCCCCCTCACCTTTGATTTATTTCTAGAGGGCGCTTTAAAATGTTGACCAACTTTTATTGCAAGTTCTTTAATGTGAATTGTAATTTTTTAACAGCTGATTACCTTCAGATGAATTTTAAAAGCCAGATAGTAAACAAAAATAGGTCTCTGTCACTTCATAATCAACATTCACGTTCTCTAGGTGAGTTTCACTAGCATACAGAATCATAAAATGCGCAATTTGCGCACGGGCCACCTCGTATTAAGTATAAAAAGAAAATGTCAGCTGGCGCCTAACAAAGCATTTTAGGACATATTCCCTACCGGGAATCCTACACCTTCAAAGTACTCCCACGTACACAATTCCTTAAGTATTGAAGAATTGTTAATTTATGTACGTGTTCTGGTATTTAAAACATTTCTATTATAAAATAATAATATGTTAAATTTACATTAATACAAACTTGCCCTTCGGGTGATCTCGTTCTCTACCCTCACTCGCCGTCAAGTTCTATAATAGGCCTATGCTTTAGTTTTATCTTACCAATCTTCCCTTAATCCTTTACAGGCTTTTAGCTGCCTTTTTAAATATACCTTATTTCAAGATATACCTTAATTTGAACTATTTTGATTATTTTGACCCAATTAACCATATTATAAAGCTTGGTGATGTACTTTAAAGATACCCTTATAGCAAAACCCTCTTTTATTATGAATGTAACAGCAAGTAAACCACACTATTTGAATGGCAGAGGAGTTGTCCTCATCCAGCATCTACAGAGAGACAAAGTCTCTGCGGCTCTTCTAGGCCGAACACTTATCAATCATGAGTAAGGTGTATCGTGTCACTGACGTGTCTCTGCCGATGGAAGCCCACGGATGCATAAAAGTCTAGTGACATAGGGATGTATAGAAAATAAACAATAATTGCAAATCATGTTAATTTTACATCTTTACTAATTCAAACTGTAAAGATACACATAAAGGTATTTTTAAGATGCATTTAATCGGCGTAGCGGGACGCGGCGCCTGACGGCGCCTAACCACCTCTGAGCTTGACAGTTTTGCCAACTCCAACTGTAGTGCCGAAGGTTATATTGTTATATTTTCCCTTAGCATCTACGAAATAACCCACACGGATGAAGTATTAAAGGGATCAATAAAGGTAACGGCAAAATTTTATAAATGTCTAGTACACTTAATTGAATTTGCTGTATATGTTGGCCTAAGAGTGTTTTTGCAGTCAATTGATGCTGTTCAGATACAGAACAAAAAGTTCAGATTAAGTCAGTTTTTGTCAATGTTATTTAATAACATTGCCTCTATGTGAAAACCCCTGATTATATTTTAGTGTTATGCTTTTAGCGTTTAGTAGTTGAAACGAATTATACTATTTCTATATCGAAAAACTACTTTATTGTAAGATTTCAGTAAGGAAAGATAAATAGCATAATCAATGTGGGGTGTCCGCCGACGCCGAGAGAGCAGACCTGTGCGCCAAAGCAAAGCCTACACCTCAGGCTATGCAGGTAGCCAAGCCGAGAGAGAGTGAGAGAGGGGATTAGCCAGGGTACGACATTGTGTCGTCGCTGCCGCTTGAGGCGGGCGACGACGCAATGTCGTACCCCCGAAAATATTTTTACTGCGCCCCAACGGGAGCAGGTAAAATTCAGACACAAAGTCGTACAATCGAACTACGCACGCGCCCAAAGGCTAGTTTTCGACTGTTCGGAACGTCCCTTGTGTCTCGGATTGGTCAAAGAACCAGTCAAACACTAATAGCCACGCATTGAGCCACACTTTGGTAGTTCTTGCATCGCAACGCAAAATCTTTGATTTCAAGTTTTTAAATTTTAATTCCGTATAAATACAATTTTCAGCTTTTTATGTCCCCTCCCCTCGAAATAGCATAGGAATTGGGGCAATAATTGTGGATATAAATTAGGAAATTATATGGCGGGGGGAGAGGGGCGGCACTTTTTTAATAGCCCAGGGGCGGCAAATTTCCAAATCCGCCTCTGTGGTCCGGCAGGTCTGCGGCCGCGGCTAATCCTCATGCTCATGCTTGTCACGTGTGCTCTTTATTGGCCCATTCACGCTGGCCGCGCAACGGGAAGCTTCGCAAGGTCCTGTCTGGGCCGTCCCGCTCTCCAACTATCCAAAAATAATATACAACCCTTTTGGATTGAGGACAATTATTATGAAAAAAAATATTTCAATCGATTTTAATTATGGAGAAATTTTAATCTGTTTTGGAGTATTTTCATTTTCTCGTAAACAATAATTACACGTTTACTTCGTAGAACCTAAAGCGACCATTAGTCGTTATGATAAAATTCATACTGGCTAATTAGTTCATACGGTCTGTTTTAATACAATTTTTTCAATTCTAAAACCGGAAGGCTAAACACACAAGTAAAATTAAATTAGCACTTTTGTATTACGAAAATTCATGCAATCTAAATTATAGAGTAACACGTGATTTGGTTATTAGCGATCTCGACTCAGTGACAACTTCGCATTAGAGCACTTCTAAATGCCAGATTAATGTTGACATATAACTGACATAATCCATTATAAAATGGTTGACAGACAAATGATAAAATGTTTACTTTGTTATGAAATAATAACAATTTTTAATCGGAAATTTATTAATTAGCACTAACAGATAACTGGAAATGGAGACATCGCTTATAACACTTTCGTTTTATTTGGCTTAAACATTAATTTACTGTGCAGTAGTTGTTATTGATCCAATGGTTGTTATGAACTTTTTGATAAACTTTGTGGTAAGTTGACAATGTTGGATGCCACCTTTAGTGTGTCTGAGTCGAGGAATGAGCCTATCGGTTTAAGCAAAGGTTTGATCCAATTCGGACCAATGTACAGTATTTATAAAAACCTCTCGAACCAAATCTTTTAAGTTTTACGTTTTCCAAGATGGAAGATGGTTTTCAAACCTGTTCAACAGTGCGAAAATGCCAACAATTCTATTTAATTCCAAACACGTATACAAAAGAAAGTTTTACTATTTTGCTGGCCGTTCAAAACACATCCACCACTTATTGCTTCTACGTGTATCTTTGCTTACCGTAAAATATTGAAATGTTTATTTCTGTTTGAAAAAAAACCTGCTGACTATCCGTCAGAATAAAACTGCGAAAGTCTTCAGAACGATCTGAAATGGTTCTGGTTATTTCGTTTGGATGTGGGAGATATCTGTTATCAATGGTCAGTCATTCACTTCTAACATCGCTTGTTTGTTTTTGTCGTGATCACAATGCATAACCTATCTCTCTCTCCCTCGCTCAAGCGATAGTAGTAGCAGTGGGTCTATTATTGTAAATTTAACCTTAATAGTGTGAAATCGGATCGATGATCAATTACGACTGAAAAAAGTTTTTCCACAACACGTTATAGGCGATGGCGGATGAGTACGGTAATTATTTTGAAAGGTAGGCCTATACGTGTGTTTGTGACATGCGTGAAGATCGTAAAGAAACCCAAATGTTATAGTCAAGAACAAGAACTGTTAATTTCTTCCATCCAGCTTGACTGTAAACATAATTATGAACTTGAAATTATTTTAAGTAAATGTATAGCTGTAGCAGTAATATATATAAAATAAAATTCTATATTTGTCTAGAGATTATAAAACTAAATAGTTGTCCATCCGAATCCTACTTCAGAGCTTGAGAAATACCTGACAAAAAATCCTAGTTCGCCACTATTACTGCCATACAGGATTTTTGTTGGGCTCGATAGTAGATTATTTATAGTAATTTTGCATATTAATATGTAAAAATTTAAAATCATAATCCGAAAATAATGTTCTATTGGGTGTGAAAAATAATACTAATTTTTAAATGCGAGACTTCAGGGTCCAAGTTGATTTAAACTCTGTTGTTTTGAAATGTTTGTAATTTTTACTATCAGGATACAGTAAAATCGAATTCCCGAGTCAATCTATATTGACTCCATTGAAACCGAAGTCACAATTCACCTGAGCGCCACGAGCGCCTTTGGTGTCGGAGCCGCCGATCGACAAGTTGCAACATGCTCGCCGGCCGGAACCCGACGCTCTCCACTAACCAGTCTCATGATTTTGAGTAAAATAATAAAAATAATACAAGCATTGAAGAAGATTAATACGTAGTCTGACCTATATAAAATTTTCCTTTTGTAAGTGCCGAGAATCCGTAACCACCTAAGTAAATAACCGTCAATAATAATTTGTTAGGTTTTATCAATTCAATAATGCTATAAATATTATTGATAGTGTTGCCAACTCTGTTGTGAAATAATTTTGCTATGGAGGAGTACACCTCAGCCATGCAACATCATAGTTATTGACATTTGTTAGAATTACCGATCAATTAAGTTTTCCCCAATTTAACACTTGTTTTTACATGACTGCAGAATTTTATTTTACAGACCTTTTTAAAACTACGACTTTATTTTTACAATACAATGTTTATATTAATCCTAATTATCATGGTTAGAACGGTATTTTCAAAATACGCGAGTAGATTCGTTATTGTCGTGTGTCACAGTTTAGGGCTCGTCCTAGCTACTAGCGGTCTACCTCAATAACATGCTAAATTGCTCTATTGCTCAATAAAAGTCACTGGGGTTTCCCTGTTATTACAAACTTATGAATTTTATAGATTCCAAGCCGGGAGGAAATGTGATCAATGTAATTTGATAGCAGTTGTTATCAAAGGGTAAGGTGAAGACAATTATAATGTAAATTGGTTTAGACATTTGTTTTCTCGGCGGGTAGTCTAATGACGGCCTCAGACGAATTAGGCTAGATCAACCGTATCACTATACAAGATGTTTACCGTAACCACAAATTTGTGATAAGACAGCGTAAAACTCTAGCTCAAAATTATCTTCATGCCAGTCACATTTATTTTATGGGTTTAGCAGTGACAAAATTTCCCGCCATTTCATTAAACTAAATCCAGTGAATTTCAAATTGATGTCGAAACTAAGAATTGTATACTGAAACAGCCTTTTGCAGTCACTTCTTTTGAAATGGCAATATTTGACAAAATTGAGTTAGTCTATACAATGTATAAAAATAGACTAGCAAGTTACAAGAATAAATTTAGCACTTTACAAGTAATATTATTCACATTGTTATTAAATAAATATATCATTATAATGTTTTCTGAAAATTATAGATCGTGTGTTATTAAAATCTGGTAAGCATATTTTTTAAATTATTACAATAATTGTAATATGTGTTGATGATTATCAACAATCCAAAACGAGATCCTGTGGTAAAATAGGCGGTATAACGTTCGTCATGCAATTTAAATATTCACCTTTAAACCTTCCATTTAAAGAAAGATAACGCTTAGACAACACTACTGAAATTGTAAATGCCAAACCACATAAAATCTTCTTTTATATTAATTTATAAATGGATCCCAATAATAAAAAAAGAGCGGTTTGTGTGATTTATTTTTTTTAATTGGGTATTAACACTATTCTAATGACTGACCTAGAGCAGTGCAGGAGAAGTCCACGAGGACGCCCCGGTTGCGATGGAGGGTGGCCATGGGGTCGGCGTCTGGTCGGTCGTTCGTGGAGACGCGCGCCACACACCGTCCTACACCGTCACCGTCACTGCGACCTTACCACCACCGCTCCGCGCGCGCGACTGACCGACCGCGACCCGCGGCGCTGAGATTGTGGTGGCGGTGGAGGGGGGAGGATAATTTACCCCCACCCACAGCATCCCGACGATGTTACTTATCCTTACCAATTTGCAACAGGCACAAATGTAACAGATATTTGTAAAAAAAATCTTCAATCGGGCCTACAATTAATTATAATGTTTAAAAACATGCTAACAATCGGAATACAAAACCTATTAGGTATTATTTTTTTCTTCTACCCATAGGATTTTGAAACCTGATACAGTTCTGTTTAAAATTTTGAATTTTGAACCAAGAAAAACAATTTTGTCTGGAACTCGGCACAACAATGTCATAACGCTAATGTTAACGTTTTATGTGACGCAGAATCTGTATAATTGTTATGACATCAACCACTCAGCACGCGTAATAGCTTATTATTTTATTTCAAACCCTACAATGTACCTAACTTAACGTAGGTACATGACATAAGTGCTCGACACATAAGTTACTTTTTTTAACCAGGGCTAAAATATTTTCCATTGTGGAAAATGCTACAAAAACCATAGTCTCTAGCACTATATGAATTTTATAAATACCTAGGGGACCTATCTGAGATCTTAGGTTTAGAGCAAATAGCAAATTTAGAGACATTTCTTTATTGATAGATTGCAGTTAAAAGCTTAAAAGCCTGCATGTCAGTGTGCCTAATGCCTATACGCCTTAATGCAACGACAACGTTTAGTTTAGGTCGTTACGTTGTTGCCATGCAAATCGGCCCAACTGTAAACATTGTGAATATTCATGCATTCATTCGTCGAGATGAAACAAAAACTAACTGACTGTGACTATATACAATACACTATATACTACACTGTACACTATAAACAATACACTACACACTGCGATAATATATATGGTCAAGAGTGTTATATGTTTCTACAGCTGGTTGATGTAACGCATTTAAAATTGGTACCGCCGTATCGTTTACTCGATCAGGTCAAGTAGGGAGATGGCATGTTGGCTATTTAAAGTAAAGGAAGAAGGATCTATTCTAAGAATGGGAAGATAGGCCTACCCCTTTCACTATCAGCTGATTGAACATTCAAATTGATGTAAACAATTGTTACTTACTTTAATGGAGGGGTAACATCCTTCAATCCATTTTTACCTAGGTCCTATGGACAATCATACAGCATCTGGTCTGAACACTGATCAGCTCTCAATGGCGAGTCATTGGCAACGGAAAGCGGTCGCGAGGACGGAACCACGATATTAGCCTAAATTTCCTAAATTATTGAACGAACATGGTAATAAATATTGGCTATCAAGAACGGTTCTGTCCACCTAAAATCGGTCACACAACAGCTTACGGAATACGGAGTGTCGTTTAATGATTTTTGTAAGTAATATCAATGTTATCCGAATGGTCAATTTATCGAGATTTTTACTGTCCCTAACGCGGTATTTTAGTTGTTAGCTTATACTTACACTCAGCACTTTAACTTATATTTTAGTGGCTGTTAAGGTCGGTGCACCCTATGTGGTAGCCCCAGGGCCGGGAAATGTCCAAATCCGCCTCGGCCCTTTATGGGTCTACGTGTATTACTTTACAGCAATGTACTTCCCTTAGTAAAACAATTAGATTTGTAATTCCAAAATCTATTACGACAAAATCAAAGATTACTAAAAGTACTGTATGGCATTAGTAACTTAAATCGTGATCAATGAGCAATCTAAAAGATATCATTCATAAGCTCGAATCAGTGTCAGTCAGAAGCAGCAAGGGTGTGCCAATCTCCCCATAAAGCTATGACGCCAATCCTCCCCAAAATTTATGTACCGGTAAGTATTGTAATCATAATCAAAATCCCCTTTACCATTACCGCGATATACAGGTTTTCAGGCTTAAAGTGTTTCAATAGCTAACATATTTATTTTACGTATGACAGTAAACTTTTCATAGAGATTAAACCCCCCTTAATTTTTATGTTGCTTTTATTAAGTTTGTATTTCAGTTTGTTTAAATTTCCAGCCATTTTCTTAATACGGCGGCCAATATAAAAATTGTAAGTACCAGCCCCCCATTTTTAGCGTCCTACAAAGTTTCAAGTTATTTCCACTAGTGATGAAGGCTGTAGTCCTGTTCAAAAAAATTGAAGAATTTAGTTATGCTGAGAAAAATACACTTCTGACTTTTTTAGTCTACTTTTGAATGCAAATTTTTTACTTCACTAAAGGTTTTCAAGGATAGATTAGCGATTTTTTGTTTACTGACCTAGTTAAACTGATGGAAAACGAAAACAGGATTAGTTATGACCTTTTTGTGCTATTTTAAGAAGTGACAACTGACCATATTCTGCTTCGTGTCTATATAGGCAAGCGTCGTCTGTTTGGTGGGTGGGACTTGGCGACGACGTGACACCTTTATCTATGGTGACACGACCGTGTCATTGGATATTTTTACAAGAAGAACATTATGTGAAATAGCTCCTACACACTTTTTAAAATTTACTTTTAAATGAATTTCCCCCAAAAACCTTAAAACAGTAATGAAGGGCAATAACTACACCAATGAGTTAACTATGCTGGTAGACGTTTTTGCCATGCTGTCGTACCATTTTTACACTCCCCCCCTAAAAATGGTTGAGAAGTATGAATGCCCCCGTAAACAGATCAATGTTGTGATGGGTGAAGGGAGGAGGGGGTCAGGAGGGGGAGAATATTTCCCCTAAGAATATTTTCCTTAAAAATATCAAACTTGAAGAGGAGAATGTTGTTGGAAATATTTCGTCAGCTCTTTTATCAGAGCTGTATTTATTTTTAAGTAGGGTTCTATACAGTAATTTAATAATTTTTGCCTTGTCAACTTATCAAGATTTTTCCTAGTTTTAGGAATCATAAAAATATAATGCGGGAGGGGAAAACAAGTGGTAGTGCCAATCAATGTGATTTTAGGGGGGGGGGGGCACGGGGACACGGGTCTGCCCCCCCCCAGACAGTAAAAAATTCACAATAAATAAAGGAATATAACAAAGTTGAGTGTTCAGAAAATAGTTAAATACAGTATTTAATTATAATTCACTTCTTTCCACCAATCTCATTGATTGTTTTATATATTCCTTATCGTTCCTCATCGCTACCCGTGTGGACAATGCTTCCAGCTGGAGATCAGAGATCAGGTGTCCAAACGTACAACGTTATATACGTGTACAAAAATGATGTAATGGCCATCTAGCAGTTAGGCCTGAATAATGTAGTATGGCTTTGCTAAAACTGACCAATAAACAAAAAAAAAAAAAAAAAAAAAAAAAAATTGTATTTTTCATGACATAAAAACAATTAATATATTTTTTATGAGTATTAAGAATCCCCCCCCCCCCACAAAAAATCTTATGACGCCGTTGGCGTCATGGTCTCCCCCTGTAGCCACCCCTGAGAAGAGGTGGTTTATATTAAACATTCAAGATGGGAATAGAAAATTGTTAACACGTAGGCACAAAAATGACAAAAAATAGTTTGATTGAATCAGCGTTTTGGTGTTTATACGTATTACCAGGGGGACCGAGCTTAAGCTCGGTAAAATTATTACTTTCGTTTCTCACACAAAGCTCGTTCGCTCCGCTCACTCGCCAGGCGGAAGGTTTGCTGCACATTGGTATGATTTTCCTAAAACCACAGGTTAAAGATGTAACACATTGGTTTATTTTATCCTATACTCTTATACGAGCAATGTTTGCTTGTTTGCTTGCTTGCACAATTATCTCAAAAACGGCTCCGACGATTTCCTTCAAATTTTGGAATATGGGGGTTTTGGCCACCAGAAATCGATTGGAGCTGGTCCCATAGCTGGGAAAAATCCGGTTTTTGCTCTAGAGCCCTTCAAAGATCCCATGTTATCCTTATGGAAATTTTTTAACTGAACAAAAATCAGCTGATAACTGTAGATAAAATAAACCAATGTGTTACATCTTTAACCTGTGGTTTTAGGAAAATCATACCAATGTGCAGCAAACCTTCCGCCTGGCGAGTGAGCGGAGCGAACGAGCTTTGTGTGAGAAACGAAAGTAATAATTTTACCGAGCTTAAGCTCGGTCCCCCTGGTACTCTACAGTTATCAGCTGATTTTTGTTCAGTTAAAAAATTTCCATAAGGATAACATGGGATCTTTGAAGGGCTCTAGCGCGAAAACCGGATTTTTCCCAGCTATGGGACCAGCTCCAATCGATTTCTGGTGGCCAAAACCCCTATATTCCAAAATTTGAAGGAAATCGTCGGAGCCGTTTTTGAGATAATTGTGCAAGCAAGCAAGCAAGCAAACAAGCAAACATTGCTCGTATAAGAGTATAGGATTACCGGTAACAATCCCTCGCTAGTCACTAGACACTGTTAAAGTAACCCACTGCGAGGTTGGGATGGTCACATACAACTTGTGCATCACAAACAGCGTTACGAAACCTAATCCAGTAGAACACAGTACGCGATGCTTTTTACGGACGCGACACCTGTCCCACAGAGGACACGACGGGCGATGGAAGAATGAAGATGAAGTTGACAAGGGTACGCGAAGATAAGATCACAAGATCAGAGACTTCCAATCTTCCGACCACATTCAGATGTAAAACACCCGTCGGACCACCAACTACCGACCCCCGCCAGAACCTGCTGCTGCTGGCATCTGCTGTTGTTAGGGTCTACTAGTGTAAAGATCAGACAAATAAACTAGACATTATGAGCCGGAGCCTACACGGATCTCGGGAAATGTAAGAGGAAATTAAAATACATGTTGACCTCCGAGATATGTTATCAATTGTAAAGGAAAGCCAACTATAATTCTTAACTAACTCTTTATAATTTTTATCAGGTTCTCTAAAATAAGAAAAACTACCTTTACTTAAACTATGTAAAAAATTAACTGTTGTATTATCGCAAAAATGCCGGAAAGTAACATAAAAAATGCCGGAAAGTGATGAAAGCTGGTCACGTGTTTTTTGTCCTCTATCTCAAATTGAATTTTAACTAAGTACAATACATAAATACATGTTGAAACCCCTTTGGTCCGGTTCTTACTGTAAACGTATCAATTAAATAAAACAATCCTATTATGTAAAACAATATTCCTAACTAGCTGTTGCCCGTCACGGCTTCGCCCGTGATTGAATTTATTTTATAGGTAATACAATCGTTTTGAAGAGCAACGAAATCTACTTCCTTGAGAATGACATTGGAACAATGAAGTAGTGTGAATGGAGCTCTGAAAGGAATTTCGCAAAACCTGTTCTTAGAGAGAAAAGGTTTCTTAAATAGAAAAGGCCCTAACCTATGAGCAAACAGGAACGACCATGTCAAATTTCAACCCCGTAGGCTCTACAGTCATATTGAAGACATGTGGGTCGGAGCCTTAAAGAACATTAAACAGTACTTTTGCAAAACTGTTTCTTAGTGAACACCTATTAGCAAACCGGAACCTTTACGTTAAATTTCAACCCGTAGGATCTATAGTAGATTTAAGAATTTGTGGGGAGGAGCCCTAAAAAAAATTTGCAAAATTGTTTCTTATTGATCACCTATGAACAAAAAGGAACGTCCATGTCAAATTTAAAACACGTTGGCCCTTGATTAATTTTGAAGTCAGGTGAGGTGGAGCCCTAAAGAACTACAAAAACTATATTTACAAAACCATTTCGTAGTGAGCACCTGTTAGCAAAACGGAACATCCACGTTAAATTTATACCCCCTAGAATCCATGGTAATCTTGAGGTTCTATGGGGTGGAGCCCTAAACGAAATTTTTCAAAATTATTTTTTAGTAAGTAACTATGAGCAAAGAGAAACGTCCGATTCAAATTTAAACCCCGGAGGCCCAACAGTAATTTTGAAGTCCTGTGGGGCGGAGCCCTAAAGAACTTGGAAAACTGTATTTGAAAAACTGTTTCTTAGTGAGCGAGCACCCGTGAGCAAAGAGAAACGTCCATGTTAAATATCGACCCCGGAGGCCCAAAAGTAATTTTGAAGTCCTGTGGGGCGGAGCCCTAAAGAACTTCGAAAACTGTGTTTGCAAAACCGTTTTCTTAGCACCCATGAGCAAAGAGAAACGTCCATGTCAAATAACGACCCCGGAAGCCCTAAAGTAATTTAAAGTCCTGTAGGGCGGAGTCCTAAAGAACTTCGAAAACTGTATTTGAAAACCGTTTTTTAGTGAGCACCCATGAGCAAAGAGAAACGTCATGTCAAATATCGACCCCGGAGGCCTTAAAGTAATTCTGAAGTCCTGTGGGGCGGAGCCCTAAAAGGGATGTTTAAAGCACTTTTTTGAGCACCTAAGAAAAAAGAGATCACTCCAAATTTCAACCGTGCAGGTTTCCTAATTCGTATTTAAAATTGGCCATGTGGATAGCGTTACATTAAAATTTCGAAGGCCTGTGGGGCGGAGCCCTGAAGGAATTTTGTTAAATCATTTCTTAGTGAGCACCTAAGAGGCAAGACGAACCTGTGTTTAATGTTTCAAGTAAATACGTTTGGTAGTTCCTGAGATTTCATGATGAGTCAGTCAGTAATCACTCCCCGTCAGGTTTAGCTTGGTCGCTAAGCTCACTCGCCGCAACTATCCTCTAGTTTCTTATTACCAATCTCCCCTCAATAATTTGAATCAGAACAGCTGTTTACAAAATTAATACTCCTTAATGTAATCATATGTTCCAATACAAAAATGTTGCTTCCATAAGAATAACATGGTAACTTTGAAGACGTGTGGGGCGGAGCCCTGAAGGAATTTTCAAAAACCGTTTCTTAGTGGATGCCTACACCCTAAAAGGAACGTCCATACAAAATTTCAAGGTTCAAGGTCTAGTAGTTTTGGAGATACTCTGATACGTGAGTGAGTGGTATTTGACAAATATATAGTAGAAGATTTGTTAGGAGTACTGTAATAGACTGCTCAAACTAGACTCAAAAATACGAGCCTATCTTTACCAAACCAAAGAAAGTAGCTCAGTAGCTCGTCGCCTCAGTTAACATCTACCGTCTACTATATTATATAGAAGTATCGGTTAACCCATCACCTCGGCTACGGTATCGATAGCAATGGTATTTAGTGCAGAAAGCAGAAGAGGTAAATGAGGTATTCGATCAGTATCAAGTGGGCTGTATGGGGTTTGTAGGCCCCAGTTGTCACCATGGAAGAATGGTAAGATCTTTGAATTTTACAAATATAGACAGATTTTTTTATGGATAAAACCATATGAAATGTATTTGGATTAAAAAGGGAACCTTTCAAGACCAAGTATTTTATAACTTTGGAACACCCTTTTCATGAGAAAAGGCATTGTGGAACCTATGGTGCTACAGCTCTAAGAGATGTAATTATGTTGAGCCTCCGAAAAGTTTCAGCCCAGCCGACGCTAATGACCCTCAGTGACTGGACGAGAATTATGTTCCAAACCTCCCACTCTCCTCAACCTATACACTCCAACACTCGATGCTCTATTAGGCAACATCACTGTCAAGAGAATCACTATAATTTGACCCAATAAAACACAACATTGCTGGCGTTTGTCCATGCCTCCATCCCGTTTTGCGTGATAGTAATATATTACTGTGGCATAACGCTTCTGCTTCTATAGTGTTCAAGACTTGAGGATTATGTTCGGAGAGTAAGGCCCGGGACTCCCCTCCATGTTTAAACCCGTACTTAAATTACATTAGAACAACATATTTATCTTGCCTGAATTTCTAAAGTATTTCATAAAGTTCCAACAATTTTTGTCATACATGTATGTATCTTGTTTATTCATGGCGCCTGCGATTGACGGAGACTTATTAAAGGACGAAATTTTCTCGAAGTTTTACATTCGAACAGTACAACCAGTCGTGTCCTCCTTCTCATCCGTTCCCAATCTCCTACGAAACCCAAATCCGTGGCACCTCATCTCATCAGAATTCCCGAGTGACCCTTATAATCCCCGGTATCTAGGTTACCTCCCATCTCTTCCGTTCCCATTCTCCTCCGAACCCAAATCGGTGCCATCTCATCCGAATTCCTGAGTGACCCTTATAATCCCCTGCCTCTACCTACGTCGCTGTTGCAAGTCCTCCGTTTCTACGAGGCGGCGAAACGTTCCATTTTGCTAAACCATTTGCAATTCATAATTAATCAGTATGTTATTATACAATTACATAAATTCGTGTAAATTGCTCTATTTATCTGCACACTATCGGATTGCTCTAAGTTTTAGGTTAATAAACACAATATGGCTACTGTTGCGTTTACATTAGTATCCACTAGATTATTGTTGCAGCGCTTAACAACCACATTTACCACTTATTAGAAGTATTTGAATTTTGTGTGCTAAAAGCTGTTCTTAATTTTATAGTGGGGGTTTACTGTATCACCCGTTAATCTGAATACTGAAATAAGAATTTTATTCTCTTGTTAGAGGCGTATTGACTGAAATTTCATGGGTGTGCGTATGTAATCTAAAGGAAGATTTGGAATTATAGAAATTCGGCAAATCAACAAATCTGTTACATAATATGACAAATCTTTAAAAAAATCCATTGATATTGGGTTAAATTTTTATTGATACATTCATAGAAGATTCGCATACTTTGACGAACAAACAGTTTAAGCCAAGGGAATTAATAATCATTTGCAGCTGTGAGTGAGAGAGTGCAGTGGTTGGAAAGTGGTGGTGGCGGGAAGTGTTAGGGGGTGAGAAGGGGGATATGAGCGGCGGGGCAGCCGCGGAAAAACGGAGGACTTGCAACAACGTAAGTAGAGGCAGGGGATTATAAAGGTCACTTTGGAATTCGGATGAGATCGTACACGGAGGAAATTGGGAACGGATGAGATAGGAGGTAACCCAACCAGTAACCCAACATTTGTTTTTGGATTAAACCTTAAACCAAACAGTGATACCATCGCTCCGTCACCATGGTATCACCATATAACATCACCCCTGGCTGACTAATTTTCTTTTAAGTTTGGCCTCAATAGTGACTAACTTTCTATTGACACATTTTTTAAGTATGACAAAACAAGTCGATTCCTTTGTTTATAGAACACCCAATCATAGTGTATCCCAACAGAAGTTTTTATTTCTGTACACGTCTGTCTGTTTGTCTGGTGTCTGGTCCATGTCATGTCATGGGAGTGGAGTAGAAGCATCACGCCACTGCAGTCGATGTTGGGCGAGGCTGCGCGGCGCCTGCTATTCTTGTGATGCTGCCTGCAATACATTCATGTCGTGCACTTCCTTTGATCTTAATGTGAGGGCGGAGAAACGAATTTTGGGCGATTTCTGTTCTACGATTAAAAAAGAAAGCCATAATATGAGTAACTGAGAATCGAGAAAATTCTTTTACAGAGTGATAAAAAGCAATTCAAGGAAATAAATTACGAATAGGTACATTTAGTTAAAAAAAATTGCTAAATTTCCGTTTAAAACTTTCATTTTTTACAGTTTAACTATCATTTTTCATCCTTATAGACTCCTTAAAACTATATCATTATATCACTATATCACTATTTTGAGACAGAGACCTCACATAGTGGTTATTTTAACCTGAATATGAATGAGAGATGAGTGTAGGATTGTGGCGCGATCTTGCAGTCTTGTTACTGACTAAGGCCGACATTATCACTAATACTACGTAATTAATTGTAAGTTCAATTTTTTTTCTACTCCACTATTTTAAGCACTGTTCTTTATCGTATTAGTTACCGTATTTTGAGACAACTATAGTCCAAGTAATTTCTAAAACACTGCAGTTTAATATCTCTAATACAAGCTTAAAATGTTTCTGTGGATGGCCAGTGTACCCGTAGGCCTATTTGATTGCTTTGAAAATACCATTATTACATTTTCCAAGTCCCACTGTCTTCGTATAGCGAATTGCATTTGTTGTCACTTTAGTGCTACTGTATTCAGATGCATTTTGTTAACTGTAGACCAGTGTTATGTTATCAACTGTGTGGTATTACGTTACCGAACACCTATATGTTTTGTTTTAATCTCCAGACTTGTCAAGTTCAACTCGACTTTTTTCAAATATTTATTTCAGATTCAATTAATTGTTACTTTATACAAAGCAGAGTTGATTACAGTACACAATCTTACATAACATAATAGGCCATATTAGCAATAGGGATCTCTAGTTAGGGTTGTCCGGGAATACATAAAATGGAGAAATTAAAAATAAAAAAGTTTATTGATAACTAAAATATGACTGCAAAAAATTTAGGAAAATAATTAACAAATTAACAAACTATAGGAAGCAAATCTTGTGATAATTTAGGTTTTAAACGTCCATATTTGGTAGGATGTCCGATGTTGAAAGATTACAGCTAAAGGAATGAGATTTAAACTGTAAATCAAGTTTTTAGAGCAATTCTGTAAAAAAGTTATTGAGTCTAATTAATTTATTTCTAAAATAGTTTAATAGTTTAAGTATGTCAAAGCATAACTTAAACAATTTAACGGAGCATTGCATGCGTAGACTTAGAATAAATTGCTAAAGAGAAATCAGGAGTTTCAAGAAATAATTTGATCACGGGAATAAATATAATTCGGAAATTAACTTATCTCAAGATGAATAAGTTTTGTTAGTAAGTTTTAAGTTTATGAACTAGTAGGCCCTAATCCGCTTGACAGTGACGCCATTATTCTGCTCTGTGACGGGTGAATTGTGCTCTTAGATTTAGCGTAACGTAGCCTTAGAATACATATCCGTAGGGTATTAAACCGGGTGTCCACACAAGAAGTAAACAACTTTGTTTAAACAATACAGTGAAATTTTAATAATTTATAATGAGTAATATACACCAGTAAAAAGATAAAAAACTCAAGTTTTTCCTGCATATTATAGAAGTGCTCAATATGTGAGCCACAGCTTGCTCTAGAGCAGGGATTCCCAACAAAATTTTTCCAAGGACCCCCTCATCTAGTCACTATAATGACAAGGACCCCCAAATTCTTAAACCTAAAGTTACTAATGTTCTCATCCCCCCTCCTAATTATAAAGCGCTTACGATGGTCGGTGTGTTGCCATATCACAGTACGTGAAAAGAGTCAAAATAAGTGTTTATTTTATTTTTAATTTTTTTTACGAATTACGGTTGCCATTTTGAGAAAAAAAAAAAAAAAAACAAGTCGGATCCAAAAATTTGCGTTGAATTTTGCCTGTTTTATTATTGTCCAAAATATGTGAAAAAATAAGTAAACAGTAATATTATAAAATTCACGGTTTTTGTGGAAATAAAAGAGTGCCTCCATCAGTACATTCAGTGTTGGATGCATTATCTTCTTCATCTGTAGGCCTATCAAACGAACAATTTTTAACTACTGTACCGTGTGCGTACTGTAAATTTCCACGAAAAAGAAAGCTTTAAATGCATCAACGGTTTTATAAAACTGCTGGAACTAAAATACTTCATCAGGAGTATGATAAGTGATTGAGATTGAGAGCAGTGTGATTGAGAAGTTCTCCAAGTATTCCTATCCCCAACAGTTCTATAATCCAACTAAAATTGGCCTAGTAATGACAAAAAAGTGAAAAAGATCCTCGCAAATTCAAAATGTCCATACGGCGAATAGAAAGAACCATTATATTTTGGTAGGCTATCATGTAAAACATTTCATTACAGATGAGGCCAGTATAGGCTATTACTATATTTAGTCTGTATCAGCAGTTAAAATATTGTCACCCCAAGTGACAATTTTACCAATTTCTTGCTTTTACCGATTTCTCAGTGTACCAATTTATCATGCCTATGTAAACAACACAGTCTGCTAAGGCACCAACAATACATAAAAAATAAATAGTTGACTGTCTGAAATACGAGTTGGCTTACTTGTTGGCTGCAAGCAGGCTGTGTGCGCATTCTATAGGCAGGCATAACCAAACTATTCGGCTATCTAGTTTCACTGGCGGCGTTACAGTTTGCTAGCATTGGTTGCTGAATAAAGCCAGATGCAAAAGTTAGCATTCCCTAAAGCGCTCAGAAAGCTGAAAAACTTAAATTTGTTACCTACTGTACAAATATATATTTTTCATCACACTACATAAATATATCACCTGTTTTTGACCCTTACTTCTACGGCCAGATACAAATTCGCCAGTGGTTGGAGGGTCGACGAAAAGATACAAATTCGCCAGTTCTTGGAACTAGCGCTCATCCCCTAGGGAACCCAGGAATGTGGCCGGTCCAGCTCTTCCTCACTGGAGTTGAGTGTTGTTCCCGACTTGAGCGAGTCCTAAGCTATATTATTAAATTGTTTTCTCCTTGAAAAATCACATTAAAAATAATATGAGATTTTAATGAAAAAAAAGTTAACTGAACACTTTATGTACATACAGGCCAATGTGAGATTGATTGGTCATTTAATTTCATATAATTAAATAATAATCCTACATAATGAATAATTTATTAAGTGATTAAGTGTCTAGATATGAAACGACTGAACGGATCCTGGCATTTTTTGTGTAAGTACTGATTACCCATGGCCCCTAAAATCTATTGATTTCCGTGAGATATTTAGAACACTCCCTTCGCTCGTCCTATATTAACTTACATTTTAACTCGTGGCTTAAACACTTTCATAATACTATCATTGTATAAACTACTATTAATTTACTCGTGGGTGATGCTTGAGTAACAGCTTACAACATTCCCATGGCGACATACCTACGTACGCACCCACATCATCAATAGTCTATATAACATAATATAATTAATTAATGGTGAGCTAGATTACTAACTACTCAAAATACTCAATATTGTTTTTGAAGATTGTTTGTCGGAACTTTGGTTTCAGATCATTGATTTTTCTCAAGGTGACGTTTGATTGGCCGATTTACCATTCCGTTTAAATATTGCCAGGATAGGTAGTCACCGCCGGATAAACACGTACTTGAACCGGGGTCATCTACTGTTTCACCGCGCCGAGGGGCTGCCGGCGGATTCCTGGAACTGGCGAATTTGAATCTATTCGTCGACCCTCCACCCGCTGGCGAATTTGTATCCAGCCACTTCTACTAACGAAACACCTGTTTTCTCGGTCTAGGCTGGCAAAATTGTCCGGCCTTGGCCGGTAATGGAGACGGTAGCAAATAAATCTAGAACATAACAAGGTAGGTGACAAAAATAACAACAAATAAACCAATCAGTGACATAATTGGTAGTTCAGCTGATACTAACTGTAAACTATATATGACGTACATGGGAAAATGGTGTTTTCCCCTTGGAATCAGCTGTAGTTGTCACCTACCGTTAGAATATTCTAATGTCGGTGCCCTTAGCTGATGTGAAGGGTTTGCCTAGCAACCAGAAACACAAGCAGTACGACTCGCTAGGCTGGTTGAGGTTATGTTTTGTTTGTTATGAACGAAAAATATTTTTTTTACTTGTTTAGAATTTATTGAATTGTGTGGTGTGATGAAAAATATCGTTCGTAACTCGGCCAAAAATGTTTGCCTGCTCTCGATCGTTTCTAACGATCTCGAGGCATCAAAACCCCATTTTCGGCCCTTGTAACGAAATATACTATTTATTCCAATTTTTAACTATATCTTGCGGACCCCTCTGGCATGGCTTGCGGACCCCCAGGGGTCCGCGGACCACTTGTTGGGAACCACTGCTCTAGAGAGATCAATTCTTAAGTCTAATTCTGACCAAAACTGAACATCAGACGTCGCTGGTCTTCCGGAGCTCTTCCCTTTTCTCAAGCAACGACTCATTTTGAATTTTCGATGCCAATCGTATATTGATTTTCTATTTGGAGGGGTTTTACGATATTTTGTCTGAAAAATGACGTTGAACATTTGTAGCAGATAGAGTCCTTTCAAATACCAACACAGAGAAAGACTTTTCAATAAGCGTATTAACCATTTTCATCCAAATCAATAAACAGGGACCTTTGCCACATTGTTGGTATTGTTGACAATAGTCAGCTTTGTGGGAAATAGCTATTTGTGTAATAAGAGCGTAAAGTACGTCATTGCCACTCAAGAATAATTATGGCCGCACGAAGCGTCAGCTTCGTGCGGCCAAACAATTCGAGAGCGGCAATGACTATTTGCGCTCGTAATACACACAAGATTTTTCCTACCATCATAATTGTTACATATTACATGTTTTATTGTATACAAAATGTCACTTAGATTATTTTTTATTTGTTTCTGTTGGAACATAATGTTAACTATCAAACATAACCTCAAACTAAAAATAAGCAATTACTAAACGACAACAATGAATAACAGCTGTAGCATGGTTTATAATAACAGATGATTTAAAATTGCTGTTTGATCTAGCGTGCGGTAAAGAATCATTGACGCTCTAGAGCGGGAAAGGAACCGAAACCGGAAATGAACTGTTTTGCATAGGGGTTACAGGTGTGGCAATGCAATTATTTCCATGCAGTGGTAGGAAAAGTTGTTTACTTCTTTTGTTATTTTTTTTGATATCATTTATCTTCCGTATGATATCTTATATTAAATAGTTGATATTTCATAAAAATAAAGTATAATCAAAGGTGTAACCATTAGTCTAACGATTCAATTGATCTAATATATTTTTATGTACATTTAAAACTGTTACAAGTTTTAAGAAAACTTAATTAAAATGTTTACACGTCATATTTACATTTTAATAATACTATAATAATTTATGGCTTATTCGGTGATAGAAAATCGGTTTTACTCAAAAATAAATGTTTGCCACTATGTTCATCATGAGGAAATCGCCACCCAATGGACGGTGCTTCCAGCTGGAGATCAGAGATTAGATGTTAAAACTTACTACCTACAACATATACGTGAAGTCTACTAAAATAAGGTAATGGCCATTTAGCAGTTAGGCCTGTATAATCTAGTATGGCTTTAGTACCCTTACTGAAATGGCGACCTAACTCAATAGACTTGGCGTGATGACACTACCTAGTCTGTACATATACTCTTTACTTATTATCAAACAAAATCTTCAAATGTTCAGTCTCAGGGCTGATAGACACGCATACAACACTAGATTTAAGTACATGATTGATGCAGAATTTGTTAGGTTAAGTAAAACTCAAAAGAGCTTCCTAGTCTCAGGTGTTAGACTTTTTAATAAGCTTCCACATAGTGCCAGAGTTGTGTCCCATACTAGATTTAAAAATATTTTAGAAAAATATTGGATGGAAAAATGTTTTTCATCACTCCGTATACGAAAGTGACAACTTGCCGTACAGCTCAGACCTTGGAAAGTAGTCATTTCCCAAACTGTCACCGTCAGCTGATTTCACTGACCTGTACGGAAAGTAATGTTTGTAAACATTACTTTCCGTCTAAGGTAAACAAACTTTTCCATACAGAAACAATCAGCTGGGTTTAAAACAAATTAAATTTTGAATTCCAGCTTTGTTTACTTTGTCCAATGGCGAAGAATTTACAAAATAATCCTCCTTTAAAACTTCCACATTTATTAATAATTGCGTCGTGATGAAAAGTATCGTTCACAACTCGTCCGGAAAGCCCATTTCCAGGTTCGTTAGTGTTTTCCACGCTCGGCTTCGCCTCGCGCGTAAAACACTATCTCGCCCAGAAATGGGTCACTTTCCGGACTAGTGGTGAAATATACTATTGGGACTACAACTATGAGGATTTTTTGATGCCAAAAAACAACTGATCCTGAATCACGATCCAGATATCGTTGTCCGTATTGACCGTGTAAGATTCGCCATGTTTAAGAATTGGTCAAATTATGAGTATGATCTTTATGGAGCAACTACTATTCACTAGTGCGGACGTTAATCCCACCAGGGAATATCGCATCCACAAGCCATCGCTTATAACTTTCCACAATTCGTGACCTCAATTGTTACCTCTTATTGTTATAAGCAACTGATAGATATTTCAAATATATAGCAATGTAGCTGATGTTTCAATTAAGTCATCTTGAGTTATGTATTTCATGTCATAATTGATGTAAAAATGGAGATGTCCGTTGAAATAAATAAATAAAATAAAAATAAACCTCCAAGTCGCTGGAATACAGGACGCCGCCACCGTTCCAGTCTTTGCTTCACTAAACACAATAGGCGTACTCTATGTGGTTCGTATTCAGAAAACCTCGTTGATTTGGTAAAAAAAGTCGACGGACAACAATACCTAAAAAAATTTGAACGTCAAGATTGCATGGATTCAGCAGCAAAGCCTCAAAGCCTGCTTAAATCAAACAAGAAGAAGAAAATTACAAAAACAAAAACGTCCAGCGCTCCAGCAATAATAAACATAACCTTATTCGTTCGTTTTTAATCTTACTTACTTTACTTTAATTTCAGTATTAGTTGCTGTACCATTGACTATGATTACGGTTGTACAGTAACGAAATAGAACTAAATGTTTTTGCTAGGCTCCACAGCATTTATGACAATGCAATAAACTTTTTTACCACTTTACGTCAATGATAAAATCGTGCAAAGTGTGATTTTATGTTTAAACTTATCTGAAGTGTCAAGAAATTTGGACTAAGCCTTAATAACTTTTTGAATTAAACTGTAGGCTAAATAGTATAATTTTATAATGAGTAATATTTATATTCAAGAACCTCCCACCAGTGGCAAGGTAAAATAGCCTTACACTAGCATTACTTGTAGAGATGCAGGGTACAGTTTCATATAGTGCCCACACTAGGCTTATCAAATGAGATTAGACAAGATCAAAAGTGTAATTGACCAGATGCTGTGACATGTACACACTGATACCCAAATACTTAGGCTTGCCATATGTCTACGTTTTACTGGAACAGTCTTGGTATTTTAATCTTGTCCCGGTGTTCCGGCTTTTCTGTCCTGGTTACGGGAGGGCAAAAAATTGAAAGTGATACTAAGGAACTTCACTTTTCATCCGAAAAGTTTTGGACCTAGGCCTAAGGAAAATTAAATCAATTTGCGGGTACAGTTTCATATAGGCCTAGCGCCTACATTTCTACCGAATGAAAATAGGCCTATCGATCAATACGATCGATATATCGCATCGAACAAAATATCGATACGTCACATCGGATGAAATATCGATTTATCGCATCGGATGAAATATTTTAAACATATGTTTTTTGAGATTTTTTATATTTATTTACTAAATATTATTGTTTGTTTATCTAACATTTAAACCAAGATTTTACTTGGTGATTTCATATTCAGTATTGATAGTTTAGTTATTTTGATTATCCTCATGAGTTTCAGAGAACTTTCTAACCTATTTATAACAGAAAGTTTATACAAGATAGGCCTAGTTGGGTCATAGATATGAGCAATGTGATAGATTTTTACAAGATAATGAACTGATACCGTACCAAAGAAAATGATGTCTGAGCAGTGTGGTGCATGAAAATGAAAATAAATATAGTAGTGTTAGTGTTCAGTTTTCATGTTTAAAAAAGAAAAATCAACCATTATATAACTTACATTGACTAATAAGTTTTTTGAGGTAATTAGGTTTTGATCAACATTTTAACTATTGTACTTTTTAGCAACAATATACCAAATTGTGAATTTTGATGTGTAAACATAGTTACCTATATGATTAGATACATACATAGAAATTTTGACCCGATGCGATATATCAATCGTATCGATCGATCCGATGCGATATATCGATCGTATCGATCTATATTTTCATTCGGTAGAAATGTAGGTGCTATATGAAACTGTACCCTCAATTTGCCTCCACTGTCGGTATCGTGGATATAAATAGGAATATAGGCCTAGTTTGTCTCAATTGTTATTTAGAGACACCAATGAATATATTTAATTCTCTAGCCGATCAACATAAAATATATCGTCGTCTATCACTTGTGGTTAAAAAATTATTCCTTACAATTTTTGTGTGCGCTTGCCTCCATTCCATGGGATACCCTGTTGAAATAATCACACATAAAATACTTCAGCAATAACTCATCTGTTTTATTAAACAAAATCAGAGTAGGATAGTTCACATACAAAAATAAGGCAAACCAAGTAAACAACATAATATGTAAATAAATAATCAGTAATAAAGTATGAACAGCTGATGTAAATTTCACATCATCTTCCCCACTTGGTGTTGAAAGCTGGTAGTCATTTAAATACAAGGGGCGCCTCCTGCATCTCTGGGGCCGGAGACAAGGGTTAGCAGAGCTTGGTGGATTTCAGTTCACTTGCAACTTCTCCTCTCCTGAGAATCACTTTGAGTGTCCAAAGGCTGAGATTCATGAAGTTGGATTTCAGGTGTTTCAACATTACTGTATGTATTTCTTGTGATATATTATCTTCAGGCGTTTTTGTTTAAAGCTGTTCATGATGTTCAACATCTTCTGCCCGTTGGGGTTCGTGATGATTGACTTACATTGGTGATGAAGGGATCTCTCCTCTTGGCGCCAAGTGACATAATGAAACGGTTGTTTCATTGCCATTGGGTAATCTAACGTACGAGCGTAGAGAGGATTCGCCTCTAGAAGAGTAACTTCTTCTACGACAGGATCGTACTTAGAAGCGTTATTCTCCCTCTTCATGAAGATAGGGCCAGGATTAGACAGCCAGGATGGCAGGGAAGAACCGCAGGAACTTCTCCGTTGATGTATAAATAACCGCTCATGAGGCGTCTCATTAGTTGTTCCAAACATGGAGTACCAAACAAATAAAACAACTGTGTTAAGCATTTAATTACTGTAGCAGAAGATAGGCCTAAATCAGCACATGGGAAAACAAAAGGGTAGGCCCTATCTGAAATATTCATCAATTACTGTCAAGAAGTAGCGATTTTTCGAAGTTGATGGCAGAGGTCCTTTAAAATCTTAGTCTTTCAAACGGTGTTCTCGCTGTAATGGTTTCTTAAACAATGAGCGATCAGTATTTGACATAGGCCTAACTAATGTTTCAAGAGATTTCTGTTTTATTTTTGTTTTATGTGCCTAACCTCTAAAGAGTGTGATCATGTGTGTGAGAATGACGATTTTAGATGGGTGGCCTGGCGGTCCATAACCTATACATTTTTGACATTTTCATTATTGTAATTCACCAAATTTAAGTTGGTCATGGATAAAGCAGTGTATGCACCGATTGTAGTTCAGCCTTTAAACTATGCATGAGCTATTTAGAACACTTACCTCACCATTGTTCTAACTTACACCCCATCCTTGGCTTCAGGATATATAACTATAATATAATCGATATAATACATTTGTTCCATAAACCAGTATTAACGTATATTTAAAGGTAACTTATTATTCGGTTTAACTGACCTTTTTTGTTATCCGATCATAGTCAGTCTAGTAGGGGTCGGTTAAAAGAGCTTCTTCTAAATGTTAATATTTCAACTGCCGTACCAAATGGACACATTACAAAGATAGATATCATAGAGAGCTGAAACTAAAATATTGGGAACATAGATAAATAGCATTGAAGTTATTTAGCCTAACAAAGTTTAGTTGCCATATTCTAAACCAATATACTGTAGGCGAATTATAATGCTGGCTATGTAAAGTAGTATTGCTCTGTCCTAATATTCTAGGCGAAGTTGCAAGTTTCTACATCCTCGCCAGAAACCTAATTAACCTAATTAATTATATATTTTTCAGGTTCTACTGAAAACAACTGTGGGAGATATTGATATCGAACTGTGGTCTAAGGAGGCCCCAAAGGCTTGTCGGAACTTTATTCAACTCTGCTTAGAGGGCTACTACAATGGGACTATTTTTCATAGAGTGGTCAAGGGTTTTATTGTCCAAGGAGGTGACCCAACTGGAACAGGAACAGGGGGCGAATCTATCTATGGAGAGCCTTTTAAAGTAAGTTGCATGCAGCATAGCATCATAGAGTTTGAAATATAGTAAGTGATTCAATTCTTGAAATTCTGCAATTCTATTCTGCGATTTGCAATTCTTGTTTAGCGTGTTGTAACCTTGAAAAGGAACCTCATGCGGAATACTCGGCATGGGATTTCACAGCAATAGAAAGCCAGCTCATCAGTGTTTCCTAAAGCAAGTACTGTATTTTGCCTGATTTTTGGGGATTTGTGAGGAATTTAACTGGACAATTCATGTATTTTAGGAGACTATAAGTTAACGTTGATGGGATATCCATTAAACTGTGACCAGTGGCGTATCTGATTTTTTGGGCACCCCTACAAACTCATTATCGGGCCCCCTTCACCACGTACAATTATTGCCATACCATTTTCTTATATTACAACACCACAAACGCGACTCAACATGCACTTGTCAAGATTAGTGTATGTTCAGTATGCCGAAGCCGATATTACTCCCGCTCCGCCATTTACTTAATCAGACAGTGTAACATTGGCTCTAAATGACTCTCGATAGGACCACAGAAAGGCGGTCACTACCTTTTTAATTAATATCTTAATTGGTATTTTAAGATATTAATGATAATTGGTATTTTATCATATCGTCTGTCAACGATTATTGCCTCGCAGAAAGGTGGCCACAGTAGCACGGGATCACGTCTAATGGCCGTAATTCCCATTTAATATCGACAATCTATAAATAGTCGCTATGGACGTGTTACGGAGATGTTTGGATATCCAGAGTGTCAAATTATCGAGAGTGGTGTTGAGATTGTTGGTGTTATAATTTACATGCAATTATCTAACTAATATTTTGTCCAAAACAACTACTGCTCTTTAGATGTCTCACATTGTTTAATGGCCTGGCTTGCACCCTAGGCCATGGCCTAGGTTGGCCTAGTGGATAATCTGGGCCTGGGTCTGAAAGGCTAGTGAGCAAATCAAACTAGCTTGTTTTGAACAAGAAACAAGCCTTTTTGCATTGGGCATTTGACCGCACTGTGTGTAACTGACATTTCTATACTTTTCAAGCTTACCAAGAAAATGCTCGACCCCCAGGTACTGTATATAACTAGTGCAGTAGTCATGAAAAAATTGAATGAACTGAAATTAAATTCATTAGAGATAAGTTGAACATGGTCACACTGGTTTCCTCTTTTTAAGTGTTTAATCGTAATAGGAATGTGAAAGTGTATCATAACCTCAGATGCCTAACAGATTTGACATTATTGGATGTGAAGGTATCCTATTCGAAAGTTATACATTTATAATAATACTTTGTGAATATTACTTTACCTAACATTAAAGCACAAACAAAAGTTGAAAGTTATTCAGGTCATTGTTCTTGGTTTATTTTAGTATTAATTATTGCAAAAATACTGTACGTAATTCATCTAACCTAAAGGGACGTGAATGAGTGGTGCCCAGCCGGCCCTTACCGTTCACCAAAGGGTGTGCCTACTGCAGGTTGGGAACCGCTGCCGTAGTTACAACCCCATCAAAATTGAATATATTTATATATATATAGGTTGAATATACAGGGTGAACAACGTAACTGTGCCACCATTTGCATATCCTAAACTATGAGATTTGGAGAAAACTTTAAATGGGGAACATCACCTATATTTTTAAGGAAATAAAAAATATGAATTTCATTTTTTTCTGAATGGCCGCCATTTTCCAATATGGTGGCCAACTTTAAAATTTCTTATGGGACAAACTATATTTTATGGTGGTTTTGAAATGTGCATGGAATTTTAAAACATTTTTATTCTTTGACATTTTTCTCTAATCCTATCGGTTAGGGAGCTACAGGTAATTAAAGTTCATTTTTAGATCCATAAGAATAACATGGGCCAAACTTTATCTGTCCATAACTACGAAACCATTCAGTAAAATAAAAAATACTCAAGAATAAAAATGTCTTAAAATTATGTTTTAATGCCATTTTTTCATAATAACATCAATTTTTATTAACTTTTATTTTTTGGCCGCCATATTGGAAGTAAGTTAATTTATGCGTAAATGATAATTTTTATGTGTGAAATGTTCTTCAAACATACTTTAAAGACATTTTTATTCTTGAGTATTTTTTATTTTACTGAATGGTTTCGGAGTTATGGACAGTTAAAGTTTGGCCCATGTTATTCTTATGGAACTAAAAATGAACTTTAATTACCTGTAGCTCCCTAACTGTTAGGTTTAGAGAAAAATGTCAAAGAATAAAAATGTTTTAAAATTACATGCACATTTCAAAAACACCATAAAATATAGGGTGTCCCATAAGAAATTTTAAAGTTGGTCACCATATTGGAAAATGGCGGCCATTCAGAAAAAAATGAAATTCATATTTTTTATTTCCTTAAAAATATAGGTGATGTTCCCCATTTAAAGTTTTCTCCAAATCTCATAGTTTAGGATATGCAAATGGTGGCACAGTTAAGTTGTTCACCCTGTATATGTAGTATTAAGTTGGTCTGTTTTCTAGGAAATCCTGTAATCTGTTTTAATAAGTTTAATATTATAACAAGTACAGTTTTTGGGGTTTTTCTCTTAAAAAATATTCACATAAAGTTGCATAATAGCCCCGTTGATTTTTGTTGTCTCTATACTACCTACTACTGATCTCTTTCCTTAATGAGTAAACACAAAATAAAGTACATCATGAGTAAAGAAATGGAGAGAGTACAAACAAGAAAAAAAGGAAGATCATTCATAAAAACTTTTACACGCCCTTAAATTTAAATAAAAAAGATTAAACTGTTTTCAAGAATAATTAAATGTTTTCATCCAGGATGAGATCCATTCTCGGCTGCGGTTCAACAGACGTGGGTTGGTCGCCATGGCCAACGCAGGCAAAGATGACAACGGGTCACAGTTCTTTTTTACACTGGCTCCCACACCAGACTTACAGAACAAACACACCATCTTCGGGAAAGTCACCGGAGAAACTGTATACAACATGATCAAACTGGAGGAAACTTTGGTAGACCAGGTGAGGACGGCTGATTGCATATATGCAAATTTTTCATTGTGTGACATATTTAACTAAGACTTGGGAGTACAGTGTTACAATTTAAATATCTCTTAATATTGTCTTTACTTTCTGGGGGAAAGTTTCTGGCAGAATGATTATGCCTGATAGACTTTGAATCAAAAGTCAGTGTTGTTTGTTCAAAAGCCCACTAAACTCAGGAAACTGATTTAGTATTACTGTCTCTTTTTTCATATGTGACCCCTTTACTTTAATAAACAACAATTTGTACTATAGTATGTATAGTAATAGGCAAAGCAAAGAAAAAGTTCCCTGAACAATAAATTGTAGTAAACTAAAAAGTTCTCTTTATGGACTTCGGCCCTTGCTGGGTATTTCGTTAAGGCGAGGGACATGTGCAGGGGTGTATTTACATATGGGCTAAATGGGCTATAGCCCATGGCGGCAGAATTCGGGGGCCGGCAAATTAAAAAAAACGGCATTTTTTAGGATTCAAATTAAAAAGCTCAAATTACTGGGGGCGGAAATTTTTTGGAAGAATTGTACAGAAAAATTTGAGAACCGAGAGTAACTATTTTCCTTTTTAAAGAGCTTTAAAGAGGAGCTGGGAGAACTCAGCACTACGTTGGTTTGTCACGGTAGCGATCCATGCGTCGGCACAAAGGAACCATCCGCCACCTCGCCACCCCCTCTTTCTCCCCCCGAATATACATCTGCCCCCGCCGAGCTGCACCAGTGCATTCGGGATGGGTGATTTGAGGTTATGCAAGGTTATGTGGCAGAGGTATTTGATACTGCTATTGACACTATTGTTACTTCAAACTTTAACGGGAAAACACATAAATAGCCGTAATTTAGCTATTGCACTTAATCTAATACTTCATTTTAAATACTGTAGTAGGCCTACCGTAATATGGTTTTGTATCTAGAATAAAATTAAAATCACCATGCCGAGACCATCTTGCTACACTCAGACGTGTCTAAAAAACCAAAAAACCTCAAAAAATTTACTGGGACTGGGAACAAAGGTCACAGTATTCTGCCCTATTCCACCGGCCGTGAACTACGCACACGCACAAAGGCTAGTTTTTTACTGTTCGCAACAGCACTTGTTATTGTGTCTCTGATTGTTCAAAGAACCAGTCAAATACTAATAGCCATGCTTTGAGCCACACCTTGGTAGTTCTTGCATCGCAACGCAAAATCTTTGATTTCAAGTTTTTAAATTTTAAGTTACATATAATCACTATTTTCAGCTTTTAATGTCCCCTCCCGTCGAAATAGCATAGGAATTGGGGCAATGATTGTGGATATAAATTAGAAAATTATGGCGGGGGGGAGGGGGCGGCACTTTTTGAATAGCCCATTGGCGGAAAATTTCTAAATCCGCCTCTGGACATGTGTGACGAGGTTGCCGACCTTCAGGAAGCAAATAAAAGTGTGAAATGAGGCAGATGACGCACTATCAAGAGACAAATACTTTTTATTTAGTATAATTTTAGTTAAAATTAAATTTAATCTATTTAAAAACTACAAGACGTAAATCTTAATAGATGGTCAAAGTATAACAACACTATTATCGATATATAGGCGAAATCCCACTCACTGACTGACTCATCACGAAATCTCAAGAACTACCAAACGGATTTAATTGAAACTTTGAACATAGGTTCGTCTTGCCTCTCAGGTGCTCACTAAGAAACGATTTTGCAAAATTCCTTCAGGCTCCGCCCCACACGTCTTCAAAGATACCATGTTATTCTTATGGAAGCAACATTTTTGAATTGGAACATATGTTTAGATTAAGGAATATTAATTTTGTAAACAGCTGTTCTCATTTAAAATTTATTGAGGGAAGATTGGTAATAAAACACTAGACGATATTATAGAATTGCGGCGAGTGAGCTTAGCGAACGAGCTAAACTTGACGGGGAGTGATTACTGACTGACTCATCACTAAATCTCAGGAACTACCAAACGCATATACTTGAAACTTTAGACACAGGTTCGTCTTGCCTCTTAGGTGCTCACTAAGAAACAATTTTGCAAAATTCTTTCAGGGCTCTGCCCCACGGCCTTCTAAATTTCAATATAACGTTATCTATATGGTCAAATTTAAATACAAATTGAGAAACCTTCGGGGTTGAAATTTGGAGTGTTCTCTTTTCTCTTCGGTGTTCAATAAAAAAGTGCTTTGAACATCCCCTTTTGGGTTCAGCCCCACAGAAGCTCACAATTACGAGCCTACGTGTTGAAATTTGACATGGACGACTCTTTTTGCTCATAGATTATTAAGAAACTGTTTTGCAAGTATAGTTTTTGAAGCACTTTAGGGCTCCGCCCCACTGGACTTCAGAATTACTTTAGGGCCTCCGGGGTTGAATTTTAACATTGAATTTTCTTTTTGATCATGGGATCCCCCTAAGAAACGGTATTGCAACTATAATTCTAAGCTCTTTAGGGCTCCGCCCCATAGGACTTCAAAATTACTTTTGGCCTCCGGGGTTTAAATTTGAATCAGACGTTCCTCTTTGTTCGTAGTTACTTACTAAGAAACGGTTTTACACATATAGTTTTCTTTAATTCTTTAGGGCTCTGCCCCACAGGTCTTGAAAATTACTACTGTAGGGCCCACGGGGTTGAAATTTAACATGGACGTTCTTCTTTGCTCATAGGTGCTCACTGACAAATAATTTTGCAAATTTCCTTTAGAGCTCCGCCCCATAGAACCTAAAAATTACCATAGATCCTAGGAGGTATAAATTTAACGTGGATTTCCTGTTTTGCTTACAGGTCCTTACTACGAAATGGGTCTGTAAATATATTTTTGAAGTTCTGAAGGGCTCCACCCCACATGACTCCAAAATTAATTCAGGGCCAACGGGTTTGACATTTGACATGGACATTCCTCTTTGCTCATAGGTAATGTCCATCAATAAGAAACGATTTTGAAAATTTCCTTTAGGGCTCCTCCCCACAAATTCTCAAAACCACCATACAGGTTGAAATTTAACGTAAACTTTCCGTTTTGCTAATAGGTGTTCATTAAGAAACAGTTTTGCAAACATGGTTTTTGATGTTATTTAGGGCTCCACCCCACATGACTTCAAAATGATTGTAGGGCCTACAGGATAAAAATTTGACATGGTCGTTCTTATATAGGTTCTCATTGCCTTTTCTACTAAAGGAAACTTTTCTCACTTAGAACAGGTTTTGCAAAATTCCTCCAGAGCTCCACTCACACCACTTCATTGTTTCAATGTCATTCTTAAGGAAGTAGATTATTTTGTTGCTGTTTAAAAAGATTTTATTACCTATAAAATAAATTCAATAACTAGCAACAGCTAGTTAAAGTATAATTACAAAGAGTTTATAAGAGTTAATAAGTTTACATCACAACTTATTAAAATGGTTTTTGTAAGATTAAAGAAATAGACTAGACTAACTTTTTAAGCCTAAAACAAACCGTTTCCATTGAGTTTTGTTGGCAATGAGTTTGAAATCCAAATAATATAGGCCCTGCAGACAGCTGACAGAAAAAACCTTATAAAAACAAATCTGTCACAGGCAGGGGCGGCGACAAATTAATTCAGTAACATAGTAAATTAAATTACAGTCAAACACACTTTAAAAGGAAATATTACCAGGATTACGCTTATTCTGCGCATAAAGGGATGAACGGGCTACAGATAAGTAACCCTAAAGTTAAGGAAATTCTAAGAAATAAAATACGAGGGCTATTCAGAAAGTAAGGAACGTTTCCGTCTTACGCCGTTAGGCGCGCGAGTATCGCCTATATTAGGGTATGAGAGTACTCGGGGCCTCAGTGGCTATCCAGCCGTGACACTAGGAGCATCATCGCGCTGCTAGTTTTCTTTATTTTTAAATTCAAAATGGCCGCTCCCGTAAAAAATCCCGCCAGTTACGAAGTGCGATCGGTAACACGGTTTTTGTTGGCAAAAACCTTAAAACCGGTAAAGATTTATCGAAAAGTGTGTGAGGTGTATGGGAACAATGTCTTGAATGAAAGTTTTGTGCATAAGTTGTGTATTCAGTTTACAAATGACCCAACCAATGTTCTTGATGAGCAGTAGAGTGGACGACCGAGCATTGTGACTGACGAACTGGTCACTAAAGTTGACGAGAAGATCCGTGAAAACCGCTGCTCCTCCATAACGAATTTTCCGTTATCTTTCTCTCAAGTTTCACGGACTTTGCTGTGTTGAAATTGAAAGAATAAAAATCGATAAATCTCTATCGGTTTTAAGTTTTTTGCCAACAAAAACCATGTTATCAATCGCACTTCGCAACTGGCAGAATTTTTTACGGGAGCGGCCATTTTGAATTTAAAAATAAAGAAAACTAGCAGCGCGACGATGCTCCTAGTGTCACTGCTGGATAGCCACTGAGGCCCCAAGCTCTCTCATACCCTAATATAGGCGATACTCGCGCGCCTAGCGGCGTAAGGCAGAAACGTTCTTTACTTTCTGAATAGCCCTCGTCGAACAAAAACCTATATTGTACTAGGACACAAAGATAAATTCATACACCGACTAAAATTTGCATTAGGCTCTTTAATTCAAAGTCTTGAAAGTAGTGCAAGAAAATGAATAGCCTTATATACTAAAACTACTTACAAAGAAATAGGCTATTTATTTGGATACTGTACCTTTTCATATTTATTTAAATTATATTTCATAGTGAGTTACCGTATGATTAGTATGACAACATAACCTTTGCCATGAACTGGTTATTTATTTCATGAGTGATTTTTGTCGTTGTGTGGGATTGCCGCGATCACTAACTGTCCATTGATTTTTAGTTTTTTTTTTCCTTTTGGAATGGATTTGCCAGTCTCAACATTTTGTACTGTGTCCTCGAGGGCACAGGGGTATATGTCCCCCTTGTCCCCGCCCACCAGTACGGGTCTGTTTGGAATAGGAGACAACAAACAAAAAACCTAATTTATTCCTAAATAATAAATCACTTAAAGCCGCATCTCCACTGGCCGAACATGTTCGCAGAACAAAGTTCTCTCGAACTTTTGTTTGTTTGTTGTGAACCTCTTAGAATGTAAACCATATGGCCGGTAATTCTTTGTTAGGAGTGTTTGTTGATTTTTGTGTTCGCCATACAAGTTTGCCATGAATGTTTGGCCAGTGCAGACGGACGCGGCTTAAGCTTTCGATACTTCCGTTTAAATTTTTATTTAGGAGAAATATTGATAGTGCAGAGCATGTGCACATCAAAAGTATAATTATTTACTCTTTTAGGATGACAGACCATTATATCCTCCGAAGATTAATGGGACAGAAGTTCTAAGTAATCCTTTCCCTGACATTGTTCCAAGAGTGACTAAGAAAAAGGAGAAAGAAGATAAACAAGACAAAAAATCTAAAGTTACTGGAGTCAAGTAAGAAAGCATATTACTATGTAGTTTTATATGTAATCAAGTTTTAGAAGTAAAGTTGATCTATATTTCTGCAAAGGAGGAGATTTTCACTCATAAGTGTGTTTTACTCATTTTCACTGGTGATTATATATCCTATAATATCCAAAAACATAATGGTTAAGTTGTTAGGCTAATGTAGTTCTTATGAGATTGAAGGTTTATCAAACCCAAAATTATGTTCAAAAATGTAATTTATTAAATCTAGGCCTAGTGGTTAAAATTCATCATTTATATTTTGTAAATTTTTTAATCATAGCAAAAAACATAAAATTGTTAAGAGCGTTTTCAAGTTTTAATTTCATCGCTTTTGCAGAGAGAAATTATTTAAAAGTTAAATGTTTATCTAAATGCTTTATTTGACAACTCATTACAAATTATTTTAAATAATCTAAAATTTCTAAGATCCAAGATCCCAGCAATCCTGTTAGGCCTAATAAACTTTATGAATATAAACAAATGTTAGCAAATACTGTGAAATACTTGGATTAACTGGAATATCTAAGTTACTCTAGTATGATATTCCTGACTAATGTTGGGGACGACCAGTGTGGATTATGGGGAATCTGGATAAAGCGGAGCAAGTCATAACATCAGTCACCATGGAGAACAGTTATGGTGATATTCACTTTATTAGTTAATACTCAAGTTAAACCATCTTTTGACTGTTAAAAATATTCAACATCACCAGTCTGAATTATTCAGAGTTCAGCTTTAGCATATAAAGACGGTCAAGAGTCTGGTATGTTAGAACAGATAAAGTGGCAAAAATAAATTTGTTACTGTGCAGAAACTACAAACTGTTGTCATTTGGTGAAGAGGCGGAGGAAGATGAGGAGGAAGCCATCGAGGTGTCCAAGAAGTTTGCTGGAAAGAGCAAGTCCACGCACGACCTGCTAGCCGACCCCAAACTCAGCTCCACTCCTGCTGTGCTGCAAGGAGACGTGAAGCACAGCCGGGACTCCAGCTCCGATGACGACTCTGACGAGGCCAGGTCAGCCAAGTCATCATGGAACACTGGAGACTCAGGCTCTTCAAATCTAGTTTTTGGTTCTTTTTACTCAGATGATTTAGGTTCTTTCCTGAGAACATGTGAAAGTCTGTGCCACAGCTGTGGATCATAAGCACTGGTTTGTACTGCATATATGAGGCTCGTCCAAACATATAGTACCAACCTTCCCTCAGGGCAAGCTCAGTTTTTGCTGGCAGAGGCCTTCGCTGTGTGGGCTATGGCGCAAAAAATCTTTACTTTAGTTTAAATTTATTCTCTTTTAAAATATTAATAGTTCATCTGGATGAACCAATGTTTTAAAAGTTACTTTTTCATTAATTTTATACGAAACTTTCTTGAAAAAACACTTTTCTTAATTCTCTTTCAAACATTGTCCCTCATCATCAATCGTTCTAAAATTCTTGTTTTTAAATTTTTCTTTATTAGCGAATTTCCCTATAGGGAATACGCTATTACGGTAGTAGCCATGGTAAGACCTAAGCCCGGGACCACTTTACTTTTTCATTTTGAGGTCCCCAGAAGCCAAAAACACCATTCGTTCATTTTCATATATATGTATATATATATCTATATATCTATGTGTCCGTGGTACTGATAACTTTTGAAGGAGACCTCCGATTCTGATGAAATTTGGTATGGAGGTGTAAGACCAGGTCTATTTTCATGAGTTCAGCATTGTCGGGTTATGGGAACGGGGTTTTATGGGGTTTCAAAGGGGTCAAAAATGGGTTTTTGGCATTTTTGGACCTTAATTTTTTAAATTCATCAATTTTAACTGAAATCATTTAAAAGAGCTTAAAAAACAAACAATTTGGTATTTTGAATTTTTATCGGGGGCAAGCCATTTGGCCGAAAAGGCGTTTGGTACCCAGTAGCCTCGAACACACGCCCAACCAATCAGAGACGAGTAGCAATTGACCCCCCAGTCGAGACTACAGCCTGTATGTTTCCCGGTCAGGTGTGCCAACGTTAAACAACAGTGACAAAACACGAAATAACTCAATGCAATGTTTAATTAATCTTAACGATTATTATTATTATTATTGCATACGTTATTGATATTTAAACACATATGGATATGTATTAAATTTAAATAAGGTACAGCAGTTAATTTAATTGGAGTTTTTATTTTAGTTACTCACAGTAATACGGCGATTGAGTTGATTTAAGCCATTTTACTCAGCTTCAAACTGAATTTTGTTACAAAACATACAAATAAATTATTTGTTTATTGATGTTTTACTCCTATGAGTTTTATTTGTTAGTTCAATTGCACCAATTTTATTAGTCTAAATAGTTTCAGTTGGGAATTTGAAAGAAACACGTAGGCTAATAATTTTTTAAGTACCGCTAATGTATATTTATGGGTCGGTTTCACAAAATGTTTTAATTTCCTGGAAGAAAAAAAAAAAAAAAAATAAAAACTAACTTCTTTATAAAAAATTAATTTTTGGCCTAATCAATTGAACATACTAAACTGATCTCAAAACAAAAGCAGCTAAGGTGAATTTTTATTTTTTCCCCAAAAAAAGTTGTTTTCTAATGCAAAATGGACACAAAAATACAAGTCGTTCACGCAAACTCCTGTGTTGCCGTAAACCACAAAAAAAGAAAACACTTTACCTAAAATAAAATTGCTATCTTAGTAAAATATATGTGTTTTATCACCAGCAATAATCAAAAAGGATATAATTCTATATATTTACGATTTATCACGATTTACTACGTCACTCACGTGAGCGACTTGAGCGTGAGTGACTTAAAATTCCACATCTAAACTCCAATAGCCGGCAAACAGCCGCATGTAGGCCGGTTTAATTTGAGGTTAGGTTATGTTGTAACTCTTCTAACATAAATATGACTTTTTCGTGGGTAACATATTCAAAATTTTGTGCGATATCAATTTTTTTAAATAATGGGTGTAAATATAACGGGTATAAATGCATTTTTTTGGTATCAAATAATACCTTCCTGGTATCTATATGCAACTGTATAAGTGCATTTAAATAGCTATTACCGATATTGTCATAAATTTACAACGGGGAATGTGTTTCTTATAAATATGCTGAAAATTGCTCCATAAATCTAACATTTTGAAACTATTTAACCCCAATAACGGTCAGAGAGTTTAAAATTAATATTTTTCCAGTCAAACACCATTAATAGTATAGATAAAATCACATAATGTAACTCCATTACCATATTTACACGTTTTAAAAGCGAATATAGGTATGGAAACCGTTGCGCCTTAAAATCTACGACGGTTAGGCCTACATCGCCATACCTGTGACTAGGCCTATGCTAATTACTTTTAACACATACATGAATAGTCTTTTTGAATTAAATGAAAATGTGTATTGATGAAATTCAAGAATGAAAGTACAAAATTTTATACATACCCCTACCCTATGGCTGAAAACAGTCAAATTTCAGAAAAATCCAACGGCGACTTGAATGGTCTCATTACCTTGCCTCTAAAATATCAACATATATATCATTTCAACTGGGTGTACACCATCCTCCATGGCATGAACAAGTATAATAAGTTATTTACCGCTTCAAATATGTGTCAAAGGTATGGGCGACAATTATACCGCTAGCAACATTCAATGCCCAACGGAATTTTAGCGGCCGACACAGCGACACAGAAACACTCTTGTTTTCCTCCATATACATACCAACCTTCATTATGACTTAAAAATGGCCATTCCTCAACATATTATAACACATACGACTTATATAACAATATAACACAATATAACAGTATCGTTCAGAAAATGTATGTTAGGGCCTAACATTGTGAACAACTCACCTGGTGTTTTTTAACTTGTAGGGTGTAGTCAATTTACAATTTGTCAATTAATGACAATTGGATATTAATTACTTTTCATATCAAACTGTTACAAATCTTTATTATATTCTTCATAACTTAACATTGAATGTAAGCATACACCTACGTCAAGAAAATTCATTTAGGGCCTAATTAAGGTAAGCAACTAACTTCTCAGGTGCTATAAAAAGTAGGCTACTAATCTACTCCAAATTATACACAGATATTTAAAAAAACATTGTCTACGACATACATGGCATGTTTAGGTATAACAGTTTGTTTTAGAATTATTATACATAGTGATCTGCATAATGTAACTTAGGCCTACATTTGGTTGTCACAACAATCACATAACTTGTAGGCTTAAACATGTAGGAATATAGTCCCCTTCTTGCGTAGTCAGATGGACTATAAACTCTTATGTGATCCACCCAATGACATTTTTCAACTTTTTCCCGAATGCCATTGTCTTTATTAATTCTCACCACACATAAGGTAAACATCAGAACATTTTATATTAAATTAATAGATTTAACGTGTTGCGACAAATCTTAGCAAGCCTACAATTTATTTTTCAATGACATTTTTTCAAGTGTTAATTTATTACGATTTTTTATTTACTCTGAAAACTACTCAAATTATCTGCAACTTATTTGTAACATTAATCAGAAGTTTAAAGAAATGCTATACATCGGAATAAATAGGTTTGATTTCAGACCAAGCCTAAATATAAGTTACGATTTATATTGAAATATTGATTCATAATTGGGAACATTAATCAATTTTTGCTCTTTTGTAGACACATATTTAAAAGTAAAATAATATATGTTTAATTGTACAGAAATATCATCAAATAATTCTTTGAACTTGTATAAAGGCCTTTTTCCAACAACAAAAACAAAAGTATAACACGTTTTAAATAGTAATTGCTAATTAAATATCTATATTTTAAAATGTCAGTTTTCGAGTTCGTTTATTAACATGAACAAAAAATACTAGTTGAGTAATTTGTTTTTTATAAAGAACAATGGTTGGCAAAAGAGATCCGTGTTTCCAGTTTTGAGTAACATTATATTCGCGTATTTAGCTCTTAGCCAATGGCGTTCGACCAGTACACAGCTCGCGCTCCTATTGGCTCATACGGAATTTCGCATTAAAAATCCCAAACTGGGTACCAAACGCCTTTTCGGCCAAACGCGAGGATCCCATTTTTATCATAGCATAACTGGTTACCGGGCAAATCCAAAAATGTGTTTTCCATGTTATTCTTATGGGAAATCAAGAAAACCCTATATCTTGCTTATTTATTGACATAACTTAATCAAATTTGGTATGTACATTATCTATATAAGGTTTAACTTATACTTGCTTACAAAACCCATATGGCGGCAAACCTACATACCCCCATGGTCTTTATGGGGAAAATAAAAAATTGCCAGAGTTTGATACAATTTTGTGTTTACATTCACCAATTATTGATTAACTTAGATTTTCTAACAACACCCAATGGCAGAAAACCTACATATTCGATCCTATGGTGTTTTATGGGGAAAGTAAATAATCTGAAATTTCATTGGAAATTCGCTGAGTACGCAGGTCTGCTGCGATGGGGGTACTATTCACTAACTTCCACTACTTAGAGTGAATATTTTTCTTACAGAGAGAGGGTTGACAGAATTAAGGAAAAATTGTCAAAGCAAAAAGTCAAAGAAACTCCAAAGATTGAAGATGATGAGGAAGAAGAATATGAGTTTGGAAAGGAGAGGAAAGAAGAACTGAAGAAAAAGGCGTAAGTTTTATGTTTTCCATTAATTAATGGTGTCTGTAAAAACAATTTGGTACAAAAAGTAGTATGTTGCCAAGGCATCTAGATCTAGAGTTAATTAATAGAGAGAAGGTGTCTCATAGACAAAAATCAATGTAGCTGTGCATTGCTCGACAGCTGATTAATTTATACCAATTGAAGACAGCTTTCAAAAGTTTTGAAATATTTTGACTGTTAAGATTAACCTTTGTTATCGGTTATAAATTAACATCTATTAATAATCTTACTATAAATCCAATACATCTCAAAATATATTTAGCCTAATATATTTTTTGAACACTGACACACTATATGGTTCATATTTTGAGCTGAGTTTGATGGATCACATGAGGTGTAGCTTTGTTAATGACAAACAGCTGCTAAATCAATGTATGTATCAACGGATCAAAAGATTCATTTGTCAGTTGTGAAATGAAATGAAATGAAATACACTCATTGGTAATGGTAATACATTAAAATGAAAGCTACACTCTTATGCAAAATATATTTAAAAATCGAGCCATCTGATCTACGAAAAAATACCACTGTCTTAACGTTTGTGATAAATATAATAAACCCAGCCTACTTTTAAAACCAAGTGAGGAGAAACTATGGTTGTTTTAAATAACTTAGCTTGGTTTTTTTTCTTCCAATACACAATAATTGGGTGATATAATAGTTTATCGAGATACATAAAATAGTTATTTCCACTATCTACTTATTTTTTATATCACTGTTTGTACAAATGAAAACTAAACAATACCCAATAATTATTTTTATATTTTAGAACAAATAAATAAAAATGTTGGTCTAGTTTTAATTTACAGTTTGTCTTTGAGGGTTGCTATAAGAAAGAGAATAAAAGATTGAATTTCGTACGAAATATGAAGAAGCAAAATTCCAAAAAGATATCTATTTTGATAATACTAAATAAAACTCTGTAATATACTCAAGTTTGATATAAGCTCCTAATGTGTGTATTACATGTCTAAATTGTATAAATTTGACTCACTTCACTGAGTTCTTTCGTACATTTCCAAAGGGTGATGTAAACCTGCTATTTAATCTAAACATTGGATTTTCAGTTGTTTTCAAAATTCTCCTCAGCATCACATAAATCTAGCTTTAAATTACGCTCACAGCCCTCACTCACAGTACACATTAATGCCACAAATCACTCACATCCCTGCTGTTTTACACCTTCTTTATTTCATACACAAGAATATCAGTTTTCTAAAAAGTCATCCTTTATGGTACCGTAATAAAGAATTATATATAGGTTATAATTATTTGCTGTTTAGATAACATTAAAAAATCAGGATAGGTTTGTTTTAAAATTAAGGTTATTTATGTTAAACAAAACATAAAAACAAAATGATGTCAACAGAGCATCAGAACACCTGGCACAGGCCAAAGGGGCTTATAAGGCATTGCATGTCTTGGCCCCTCCCTCCTCTTCATTAATCCTAAATTCCTTGGTAAGTTGTAATGTTGTAATGATAAGGGGTGACAAAAAAAATCACATCGATGAGAAAAGTTAAAATTAAAAGTTTGTTATTTTGTGTATTTATTTTTTATTATTTTTATTTTAGGGAGGAGCTAAAACGAGAATACAACTCACTAAAAAAGGATCTTCAAACAAAACGAAGAGACACTGAGAAAGAGAGAGTTAAGGAAAAATCTCCTCCAAGAAAAGATCAAGTTGATGGTGCAAAAACTGAGTATGACAAAGAAATACAAGAATATAAAACAAAACAATCCCAGATACCAAAGAAAGGTTTGTTATGCCTTTTTACACCTATTTGTTTATTTTAAAACTACATGATAAATTTTCCTGTTTTAAAACCATTCAAAGAGAACATGTAACATTTTTATAGTATTGACATTTCTTCATTTAATAATTAACATATTGTTTTAGGAGCGTCGAGAGAAGCATTGACTCTGTCTTTATTGGAGAAGTTCAAAAATAAGTTGACCTCTGTCAAGCAGAAAGTCACTGAGGAGGAAAAGAAAGATAACAAAGAAGAGGACGATGATACTGATGAGAGTTGGTTAGTGTCGTTAATAAAGTGTATAATTTTGAAATGTGGTTTTACAGTAGGTACGGTACCTGTTCTGACCAATTCATATGAGTAATTTTAGGATGACCCAATTGTAGCATATTTATGCTATAATCAGAGCATCTTCATGAAAACACACAAATAGCTCAAAATACCTTCATCAATAATTATTAAAAATAAAAAAATAAAATACATAATACAAACAGGTAATATTTAAACACCAAAATAAGTAAGACTTCTTGCATGCTGAACAGCTGGTATCAGACAGAATTTCCTCATCATGTTGTCAACCTGAAGATCTGTACTCTTTATCACCAATGTCTGGTACAATTTCTTTGGTTATTCTTTACCACTGAATAAAACAAAATGTGGGAACTAAAGTTCAATTTTTGTATTCAACAAATCTGGTTCATTATTTTCAATTGCATTGTAGTTAGTGTTGACGAATGTATTGAATTTTGCTTCGCAAGGCGCTTTTCAGATGTAATAACAAATTTAAAAAAGAAGTACAAACTTTACTACTGGATAAAGTGTACTACTGTATTGATGATTAAATAAACGATGTATTTATCTGATATTGTCTGTTAGAATTTAGTTATTTGACAAAAATGGTTACACCATTTACTTCACAGTAGTTTTAGTATGATCTGACTTGTCACCTGTTTCACCAGCTGTGTGGAACCAAAAGAAATATTTTGTTGACTAATAAAGAATTTGAATTTGAATTTTCATAATCTGGCAGGGATGCCCACCCCCTCCCCCCCAAAAAATGTAACACAAGTTAGTGTTTGGCTAGCACTCTCTCTCTGCTACTATATACTAACATTTTAGAGTACAAGCGGTTGATATAATTTCATTAAAATATTTTGAGCATCAATAGAAAAATTGTTGGTTTTACCTATCGTGATTCATCTTTATAAAATCTCAAAACAAATAATGATGACTTAGGTTATTTTACTCTGTAGAAATTGTGTCAATAAACACCCCTGATTTCGGCCTGCTGCAGTTACATATAATCAATTTAAAACATAATTATCTTAGACTTAGTGACCTTTAGACTTATGTAAGATTTAGTTTACCAAAAATGATCAGAACCCAAAAACGGACCACATTGAATTTTGTAATATATGATAAAGGACTACAAAATGTAGTTATTAGAGGCAAATTCCTTTCTTCTAGAAACACAATGTAAGGAAATATAAACCAGAAAAAGAATGGTGGGCCTGAGAGGCTGATGAAACTGTAAATGTCAAAATCTATTAATTTAGTAAAATTTTTTTTATGTGATTGTAACACAAAGATTCATATTTGCCATTTTCAATACGGCTAGGCATTTTTGCTAGGTGATATCACTTCAAATTGAGATTTTTAAATTCAATATACATATTGAAAATAAAAATCTCCTCAATGTACCACATCAAAAACGCATTGTAGGGGTGCCACCGTCTATACAAAACCATTTTAGATGTCGCAGTGAACGTGTTAAAAATTCCAGAGTACATTTTGGGTGATTTGTAACTTTAAACAATAAATTAATGAAATGCTCACATTACTTTTGAAAAATATTTAATAATTTATCTACTTTATTTTTAAACCATATTTTAATATATGATAGAACACGATAACTTAATTAACAAATTAAAGTAAAAAAAGAAATAATATTTCTCTGGACTGATCTGAAAACTATGGGTAAACTTTCGTCTAGTATATTTAAAACTATATAACTTCAACTGACAAAAATTGTTGTATGATTAAAGAACTATAAAATAATTATATTAAAGCCCAGTTTTATGTAAGGTACTTTATACTTCTTAGATAGTATTAATTTAATCCTGAGCTGTTGTTTATAATTTAATTATTTTATTAATTTAAGGTTTGCTGCTATCTTTTTTTATCTCCCTCATATTTCTGTATCTCCTCATACAGCGTGGTTGAAAAGTCCCGAAACGGAGAAATATATTTTTTACCATAATAGATAAAGTAATGATACTTGGTATATCAATAATAGCCATAGATAATAATAAATGTCTACTTTTTATGCTATAAAAAAATTAAAAACAAACCTACTCACATATCCTTACTACTTCCCCTTATCTTTACTTCCTTATCCTTATCCTTGTATTACTTTCTTATCCTTTAAGACAAAATTCTTAAATATAGCAGCATATATCAAGTTTGGTATCAAATTAAAGGCCTCACTTAGCAGAGTACAATGCCGCAAACTATACTTCAAATGGATGACCGAGACGGAAATGGCAGACAAACAAATTTTCCATTAAAATCATATAAGTAAAACTTAAAAATGCAATAACTTTCTTAATACTCAAACTTTTGACGTCAGGTTTGTTGCTTATTCCTCCAAGTGCAAAGACGTTTAAAATTATGTATGATGTAACAAGGGAAGTTTCAATTCACACACCCTTTGAGGGATGTCCCTCTAAGAAGTCTTACAGAAATCTGCTTTGGCATTCATCAAATCAAACATAATCTTAAACGTCTTTACATTTGGAGCAATAAGCCACAAACCCGACGTTAAAAGTTTGAGTATTAAGAAAGTTATTGCATTTTCAAGTTTTTACCCATATGATTTTAATGGAAAATTTGTTTGCCTGCCATTTCCATCTCGGTCATCCAAGTCTAGTTTGCGGCAATGTACTCTGCTAAGTGACGCCTTTAATTTGATACCAAGCTCGACCTATGCTGCTATTTAAGAATTTTGTCCTCGTGGGCCAGGGAATAAAAAGTTATAATACGAGTAGCTTAAAAAATAGACATTTAAGGCTATTATTGATCTACCAAGTATCATTACTTTATCTTTGATGGTAAAAAATATATTTCACTGTTCCAAAACTTTTCAAGCACACTGTATAATTGCTTCCCTCCAATCCTCACCAAATTAAAAAAATATCCGCTGAATTGCAAAAGTCCCCTGTAAATTTTTGCTCGATAGCGCAAACTGTACTATTAATCCCCCCCTCCATAACCACCCCGGCCTCCATGTAATTAATGAGGTATAAAAGTGTACATGGGAATCAGAGAGGGAACAGGAAGTAAACATCCCAACTGTTAGACTCATGACTGAATTTGCGTTACAGGATGATGTGACGACAATAATTTTGGAATACTATAATATGCCTATATAATTTATTTACAAACTTAACCGTTTGTCTCAAGTTATTCTAAATATTAATTTTTTGAACCGTACTGTAATAATTATGTTTGTTTCATTTCATACATTGTATTTTGAGTGTTTGTGCAAATATTTGAAGCTTTATTTCCTGTAATTATTTTCACTTCAATAAGTTGACTGTTTTATCCGTTATTTGAAGTTTGTGCTTCTTATAAAAAAATAAATAAATAAAATAAATAAAAAATTGCCTTGTATTAGTTAATAAATAATATAAAATAATATAAATAAATGACTTTCTTCAACGACAAAAAAGGGTGACTCACGGCCCACTCTGCTTCAGCCGTATTGTTCTACATTCGCCCTGCCTATCCGCTGCCTTCGTTTGGATGAGCGAGATTGTAATATATTTGCACATTTGTTGGATATCTAGCGCTGAACCTCGATTAACCGTCGTCCTTGGAACCGGGACTATAACGGTTAAGTGAATAGATGAATAACAGAACCATTATAAATCTGTACATTAAGCAGTTTTAAAAGGTTTTGGAACAAATGTAACTGTCCACAAGTGAATTACAATGTAAATTTACAACTCATGGTCATTGACATTGCATTCAATCAAAATGACACATACTCTTTCGGCACGGTTTCATTTACGACACATCAAAAGTATCAAAAAGTGCTTTTATGCAGTGACGATAACAGATAGTGAAGGATAAAAGAGTGATGGTTAATCAAGGTTCTACTGTACCCAAAATGTTATATCACTTATTTTGCAAAAACCAATAAAATTCAGAAGCTTCTAGCTTCTAGCATAAAACATCTTACCCAATGTACTTTAGTGATCAATCCAAAGTAATAACATGATATTACATGTGCAGGATGGCCCATGAACTACATTTTGAGGACAAACTTCCAGTTTTGGCCAAAGATGCTAGCACAAAAGATGACGACTGGTTTGAAATCTCAGACCCACGGAACGCAATCACCAAGCGAAGGAGGGAGGCCAGCAAGGACCAGATTGGGCAGAAATCTCGCAAGATGGATATTCTGGACAAGCCACGGCGGACAAACTAGTCATTCACATGTTGATGGTGATGTGTGTAAATATGTATTGAGCAAACAGCATCTATTGTAAAGTTTCACAATTAATTGTTATTAGTTTTTAAGTTGTCAATATTTAATTAAACCTGTTAATTAATTAGTAAAGGTGTAAGTCATTGTTATTAACCAACCGCATGATTGTGTCTTATAAAGAAGAATGATTGTTTGCAAGGTTCAATATCTTTACACCCCAGAGTCTTTTTTTAAGTAATAATTTTGTAAGTGATTTTTATTTATGTGGGCCTTTCACAAATTACAGGATGATGAGAGGGAAGTAAAATTAAAGGCTTTGGTCTCAAATCAGCAACATCTTTGAAAAGTATTTTAAGTCAGAAATAATTTAACACACTCTCTATAGTAAAACTATTGTGATTTTAAAAAATCTGTATGGGTTTTTTCATTAGAGCATGTTGGATTTCAATATGTGAGTTGTATTATGAAATTTGATTAAGACAAGGTAATGCTATATTACAATGAATTGGGGAAAAATGCTTGAGTAAACACTAATTATATAAAACTATGATTGGTCAATGCTTAAAGAATTGAATATGCTTATGGAGCATAGAAGAACACCACCCTTGAAAGATAGATAGCACCACAAAGATGTAATTTTAATTTAATTTTGATTTCGGTTTATGTTGATTGGTTGAATGGAAGCAGATGGCTGGAATAATTTTGCAAAAGTTTGTTATTGTTTTGATTTTTTGTGAACAAATGTGTTCATCTCGACATTTGAGAAGTCGAAAGACCACCTTCATTGACAATAAGAAGTTATTTATTTATTTATCCATAGAAAACTCCATTGTACAAATGCATACAATGTATGGCAGACAAGTAATAATATAAGGCTTATCATGATGTCTACAGTACATAAGTTAAATTACTCAGACTTAGGTGCAAAAACAACATGCGCAATAATCTACAGTAATAATGAAATTAATTGCAAAACAATATAAATTATGCTAACAAAATATAGACAGCATGACAATACAGTAACAACCCTAGCATAAGCGCATTATCTTCCTCTGGTTTTCGAGCGGGGGTAAAAATAAAATTTTAACATGGGATTTCCCTACTCCCACACTTGATGTGGTTCTTTATACATCAGATTGGTTGACAAATAAAGAGCTGGCATTAGCGGACAAAATCACCTATATTGGATTAATTCATTTACTAGGGGTACCAGAGCAGCGATTGCACCACAACAATCAGATTGGGTTGACACAAGGCGGACTACAGTACAGGCGGAATAATCGGAGAGATGACGTCACAGTAGTAGATGGGCCAGCTGATCCGTATTGCCTAAAGCGGCAATAGGAAAAATCTACCCAATTTTCGGAGATTTTTTTGGAAGTTGGATAAAATTTGTTTATTTTAAGGGATGTCCAGGTAATTATTAGGGGAAATGCATCAGAAGTCTATCATTTCAGATCATTCGGTCCATCTAGTAGTGTGACATTTTAACACGAGTGGTGGGGGCATTTCTGTCTGATGTTTAGTTGGTCTTGATTGACTGTTTTTATTCTGCTTTAAACATGTGTTTTTCAGTTGTTCAAGTTTTAGTACCCATATAAACTGCTGATTTAGTTCATGATTCCTGGGTGAGTCAGTGGCGTAGTGGTTAGCGCGCTGGACTTTATGACCATGGCAGCTATGTCGTGGGTTCGAATCCGCGTTCTGCCAGTGACTAAAGTATCAAAAAAATACAGCAAGATTAATTTACAAGTAATACTAAAATCATCTCATTTCAGTACCGTTCACCTTGTACTGTAGCAGCTCACCCCCTTACTTTATCTAATACAATCCATGCACAGATCAATAGTCTTATGTGGACGGGGCAAAGTAAGGCAAAAAAGGTAAAACTCTTAAAAAAATCATTATGCTCCAGGTTAATCTTATGAATAAAATGAACTTTAAGGGTTGCCCTTTCCCTTTAGAATACGTATATTCAAAGTATAAAACCTTATTGCAAAAGTCAGAACTAAGTTAAATTTTTTAACACCTCGAAAAATAAAATTTCTACAAAAATAAGGGTGGAATTGTATAACACAATTTTTAACTCCTTCACATAAGGATGTACGGTAGATCTGTAAGTGAAATTTTTCAGAAAGATTGTGGGCTCTTCTTAAATTGTAAAAAGGCACAGGTGGGTTCTCATCAACAACTTTGGTTCCAGGGAGAATAAATCAGAAGCTTCTGAAAAATAAGGTATACGATTCTGCTTTATTTAAATTTGTTTTGGTTTACTAGTTTAAATTTTTTGTGTTCAACACTTTGATAAAGAAAGTTTAACAAGTATAAAACAGTGCTCGTGCAACTATGACTGTTAATCTACGTTAAGCGTTTTTTAAATCTTAGGATCAGCAGTTATCATATCTCAACACCTTTATCACCTCTAGACACACTGTGCATTGCATTTGTTATAATTGACTGAATGAATCCTTATGAATGAGTTTGTAATTTATACAATTATTAATTGACAAATAAATTAACTGTGGAATATAGGGTGTTTATAAAAGAATGCCGAAATTTCGAACTTATGGTTCTGAAAGACTTTTCAAGATAGCCAAACGATTTAAACATCAGTCTTGAGTTAAAATAAGTAAGTTTTGTTTTTCGTATTGTATGGGATCAAACGTTGACATTGGGATTAAACGCAACACGCTAAACAACAGATTTTCAACTGGTTGGCAATGATGCGCATTTCGCTGGCAAGAAATCGAATACCACTTTCATGTCTGCAGAGCAACAAATGGGGCTCTCATTGAAACGTATAAAGCTATGAACAAAACTTGTTTATCTCTACAATTTGATATTCTAATTGTTTAAGTACCTTTAAAACTCTTTCAGTAGTGCCCGTTCAAAATCCTGACATTCTTTTGAACACCCTTTATAAATTAATAGTTCACATTTGAATTAATGTTTTCAATAATGATTGTGCTTATGAGTTGGTATCTTTCAACATTGTTTCTTTTGCATAATAGAATTTTCATTTTAGTTTAAAAAGTTAATTATATACTTATTCTTTAAAATTATAATATTTTGGTAGCCAAATAGTTTTTCTAATCAACAGATATTTAGGAAAAGAGTTATGTATTCTTTGGCTTTACCGTAACACCCTCACACTTTGCTATTGTTGGCATGACATTTCCAGGATAAACAAGAAAATATTCTGTAGAAATTGGCTTATTGAAGGAAACTGAGGTGAAACTTTCAATTCAATAATGTAAATGTTAAACATAAACCTGGGTCACACCACTCATTGACAGAAGCTTGAAGTTTGAAAATATAACAAACATTAAATTTTGTCAACACTTATTTGCAACTCTCAAGGGATTAACCTTGTACTGAAACGAGAACGCAATTAAAGTGCTGCAAAATAGTTCAGTGATATGTCTAACCCTGAAAAACAGTAACTCATTCATCATACCAAGCATAACATTTAAGTTTCCTAAAATTTGTTTGAATGCATGAGGAAGATAAATCATTATAGCTTTAGTCAACAAAGTACAATAAATTTACTGATTGTTGGCAATTTTTTAAAATTTCTTAATAGGGGTTTCAAAAGGGTCAATAATGGGATTTTTGCTTTTTAGGACCTCAATTTCAAAATTCAACCTTTTCAACCTACACCGTTTAAAATAGCTTAAAAACTAAAATTCTTTATTTTGAATTTTTATCTTGGCTTTTCAGGTTTGGAAAATCCAAAAATAGGTTTAGCATGTTATTCTTAAGGGAAATCAATAAAACCCTATATATCGCTTATTTATTGGTATAACGTGATCAAATTTCGTATTTACGTTACCATTAGGTAGGGCAACTTATATTCACTATAGGGTAACTTATATTTACTTAGAATACCCATATGACAGCAAACCTACATACTCACCCCTGCGGGGTTTATGGGGAAAATGTTAGAATTTGTTTAATTTATTAGATACCCACATTGTCATAATACTACATTTACTTACAACATCTCCATGGCAGAAAATCTACATCCTCATTCCCACAGTGTCTAGGGGGAAATAAAAAGTTGATACTGAATTCTGTCGGAAATTCGCTTAGTCTGCAGGTTTGCTGCGACGGGGGTATTTTTATTTTTTGCACACCTATGCATGTAGGCGTAAAATATTTCTATTTAAAGCTTCATAACATTCCATGATAAATTTTAATAATAAAATGTGTTGAATAAAATCTCTAATGGAACATTATTATGAGGCTTGAAATAGAAGTGTTCCATGCATAAAAAATGGGTACCGTACAAAAAAAAATTTATTTGATTGGTTACTATAAAAAATAGTCAGTCAAGATTTATTGTACTTCATTGATGTGCTGATGTAGGGATTAATTTATGTTCATGCATTCAAACAAATTTTAGGGAACTTGAATTAAACATATTTTATTTTTTGACATTAACTATTCTTTTATACCTGGTGGTTGACATAAGTGTGCCAGTTGTCTAAAAACTATAAGTGATTTTAAAATATGAAATAATAAATTCATGTACTTATGGTTTTGCAGTTTATGGTGATTAATTTTTTTTTAAGTCCATAATTTTTTCTATATGGTGGCCAACACAAATATTTGAAATACAAACTCATTATTATTAGGTAAGTTGGTATGTCATTTTTTTATTGTATATTTACTTTTAGTCTAAGACATTTTGATTCTCAAAATCTAACAGTTTGGGAGCTAGAGTTTTTCGTCCCATATAGAATAACATCGGGCAAACTTTGATTGCCTATATATCCTAAACCATTCCCAAAATAAAATATACTCAAGGATAAAAATTTCTTAATATAATGTTTTAAGATAATTTCTTTCATAATAACATCAAATTTTTCAAATTTTATTATTTGTCACCCATGTTTGAAATAAGTTTATTTATACGTACAGTAACTGATAATTTGTATGATTGAAATGTTCTTAAAACCTCATTTTAAGAAGTTTTGTATTCTTGAGTTTGTTTTACTGAATGGTTTCGGGGATTTGGTCAGTTAAAGTTTGCCCTATTGTTAATGGGACTAAATACCCCCCGTCGCAGCAGACCTGGGTACTCAGGGAATTTCCAAATTAGTAATATTAATTTTGACAGATAAACCTGTAACCCAAATATCATCCCATGCTTATAAATAGAAAAATAAATGCCTATCCTCCTTATGATAAATATAGGAAAAGAGTATGCAGGTATGCTGCCATGGGGAACTCTAAAAATAGGTTTTTAGCAGAAAAAATATGAAGCCATATACTAAGTTTCATCGATATCTGTCCATTGCTAAAGGAGTTTGCCTATTCTCTATATGGTTAACATGGGAAAAGAGTATGCAGGTTTGCTGCCATGATAAGCACAAAAACCAAGATTTTTTACCATAAATGGATGAATCTCAACCAAATAAAGCTGAATACCAAATTTCATCCAAAAATATTGGTTAATAATTGAAATAGTAACACATTTTCATTCTCCATAAGATTAACATTGGAGCACCAAAATACAATGTACTTACTGTCTTTAGACTATTTAATATCTCGGAAACCAATGGAGGTAGAGCAAAGCTTTCAGATACGAAATTGTGTGTTTTTTGAGCTTAATCCAACGGTCAAAATAAAAATTTAAAATTTTTAAAATTTACATATGAAAAATGCAAAAAACCCATTTTTGGGGTACAAAACCCCCCAAAACTACCCCTTCCGGTAAGTCGATATGTCTGGTTTACGGACTCGTCCGAATAAATGTAGGATTACACATCTCTTCCAAATTTGATGTCGATCGGACCGTTTTTACGAGAGTTATCGTGTCTAATGATACATACATATATGCATATATATGTATGTATATTTATGTATGACTATACATACATACATTGCATATATATGTATGACTATTTTTTTTTGGTCTCTGGGCACCTCAAAACGAAAAAGTAACATGGTCCCAGGCTTAGGTCTTACCATGAGACTTACGGTAATAGCTTATTCCCTATGGGAAATTTGCTAAAATGAACTTCAATTGCCTCTAGCTCCAAACCGTCAGGTTTTGAGGAATATGTCAAAAAATAATAAGGTCTTAAAATTATGTATACAATCCAAAAATGTATAATATGGTAATAGAGGGTTTGTATTTAAAACATATGAGTTTGCTGCCATGCATATTGAAAGAAAGGCAGACTTTTTGTTAAAAATTTAATTCGTAAAATGTAGAACCAAACATCCACTGGTGTTACTATTTAACTTTGTTCGATATCACTGTTTTCAAGTAACACAGCTGGCACACTTAGGCCTATGTCAATAGTGCATCACTTATAGACCGATATAGGTTTTAAAGATAGACAAAATTAAGCATTCATTTATAACTTGGGTCAAGATTGTAAAGAATGCTTTGGAACAGATGAGTTATACAAATTGTATTGCTAAAATATTATCAATAAAAATTTGATCTTTTTGAAAGTTTATTAGTAGACTAAAGTAGGCCTACTGGTAATCTGCTAAGGTCTATACTATTTTAATTTTATGATTAGGGGCTTTGCCCCCATAGACCACTAGTAATTTTGATAAACCTGCAAGTAAAAGTAAAATTGGTATAACAGAAGTAAATTTTGTACAGTTTTGAACTTTAGGCCTGTATGATAAAAAAAGCTTAACAAAATATTCATATATTTAAGTAAGCCATTTTTTCTTTTTTTTTTTTTAGAAACAAGGCCATCTAGACTTATAAACTAAAAAATGTTTTCAAAACACACACTACCAAACAGGAAATAAAAACCCCCTTCAAACCCCCACAGCTAACCATACAATAAAAAAATTACTGTAATTTAGATTTATATTTTGTGCTTTATTGTTTCATATCAACGTATTTTACACAAGGAAAACATTTTGCCAATCAATCAAATAATAGCTGTAGGAATGACTTGGTGTTTATGGCAATTCCTTTGATAATAAAACCTTTCTCAGAAAAAAAGTCTCTAGGAAAGAAGTATTTTTTATTTTTAGGATTGGTACCGTATCGATAGTTAGTAATCATAAATAATTTTATTTAAATGCTGGAAAATTATTGGACTAATTAATCTTGGATGAATAAAAACTTTCACTTATTAATAAAAATCTCCAGTGCCTTTGGTCTGTAACATTTTTTTATATTTTACTCTGGGAGGGATATTTCGCTGTTCTTTTAGTATTGGCCTATTCTTTCAAACCTAAGAAGGTAGGCTTTATAATTTACTTTATTGTTACAGCAAATCAAATATACAATTCAGTCCTCATCAATATACAAAAATAGAGATCAAAGCGATCTGAATGGCAGTGAATTGACAATTTATTGATAGCAATCCGCCTGAAACCGCTCTGGGCATCTTCAAGGCCGTGTGATAGCCCCCCACCTGATCGTCGCAGCGCCTCGACGCTATCAGCATCAACCGAGAGTTCCTCAGTTGGTGGCGAGAGCGCGCGGAGATAGGACGCCGAGAGACACACAGAGTAACACAACATGGCCAAGTGGAAGAGAGTACGCTCCTACTCGTATTCTGGTGAGAACAGTTATAGTAATTGTGTACCGAACCTTATGTAGAATAGAATGAGTCCTTGACTTGATCTTTTTTTACCGAAATTCATTAGGGGCTATGGGTACAGAGTTGAAGTATCAACTACTTATTTTTTTTATCAGTTATTTTTTTTTTTACTTATTTTTAGCGAATTTCCCATAGGGAATATTAGCGAATTTCCCATAGGGAATAAGCTATTACCGTAGGTCTCATGGAAAGACCTAAGCCCATGACCATGTTACTTTTTCGTTTTGAGGTGCCCAGAGACCAAAAATAATAGTCATTAAAAATTTTATATATATATATATGTATATATATATATATATATATATATGTATATATATATATATGTATGTGTCCCTAGACACGATAACTCTCGTAAAAATGGTCCGATCGACACCAAATTTGGTAGAGATGTGTAATCCTACGTTTATTTGGATGAGTTCGAAAACCAGACATATCGACCTACCGGAAGGGGTAGTTTTGGGGGGTTTTGTACCCCAAAAATGGGTTTTTTGCATTTTTCATATGTAAATTTAAAAAATTTTTAATTTTTATTTTGACCATTGGATTTAGCTCAAAAAAACACACAATTTAGTATTTTGAAGCTTTGCTCTATCTCCATTGGTTACCGAGATATTACAAAGTCTAAAGACAGTACATTGTCTTTTGGGGCTCCAATGTTAATCTTATGGAGAATAAGGATGTGTTAATATTTCACTTATTAACCAATATTTTTGGATGAAACTTAGTATTTAGCTTCATTTGGTTGAAATTCATCCATTTAAGGTAAAAATCTTGGTTTTTTTTACTTATCATGGCAGCAAACCTGCATACTCTTTTCCCATGTTAATCATATGGAGAATAGGCAAACTCTTTTATTTATGGACAGATATTGATGAAACTTACTATATGGCTTTATATGGTTGAAATAAATTTTTTCTATGCTAAAAACCTACTTTTAGTGTCCCCCATGGCAGCATACCTGCATACTCTTTCCCTATATCTTAAGGAGAATAGACATTTATTTCCCTATTTATTTTGCACGTGATGAAATTTTGTTTACAAGTTTAGCTGGTCAAAATTAATATTACTAATTTGGAAATTCGCTGAGTACGCAGGTCTGCTGCGACGGGGGGTATTTTTCTTTTAAATGCACCGTCTTGCCCACCCATATTCGACAGCACAAAATATAGCATAGGCTACACAAATTAATATCCTTCCAATCACACAAAATGAAAGAGTTGAGTTAAATAACTAAACGTTTAGCATAACTGGATTTTGGTTGCAGGAAGTAAGTTTATGTGATTCTCAAATTAATCTTGATGCGTGAAGGTTGGTTACTTAAAAATCGTTGGGCATAATAAATAATCAGTAATTACTTAATTTACCATTTACCATACGGCGTCTTCTCCACAATCCGAAGCAATGGGGAATTAATAATTGTATTATATAGAGTCAATCTACATTCCATTAGGCAGATATATATATATATATATATATATATATATATATATATATATATAACAAACCCCTGCATCTCTCATTGTCATTAGGGTCACTGGTCACACTATATAAATTTCTAATAATAGTCTGTAAAATAAGGCAAAACATTGGGGCATGAGTTTCTTGGCAAGCGCCGCCACGGCCACATGTGAGAGTTTCTGTTATGTATTTTTTACTACTTATTTTATACTATTTTGAATCCCTACATAGGAGTTAACTAAAATTTGTGTGCTTTTCATTATAAACAGTTCCATACAACTTTAAAATATGATAGGCTACATAAAAACCCTTGACCCCGCAAAAGTGATTGCAAAAAGTCTTAATAGTCAGAGTACACTAGCGCACCAGTAAATTTCAACTACTTATTTAGATTTTAAATATTTTCTCTCTGCTTTGTTCTTTTCATAAAAATGTTATTAGACTACTAGCCGTTGCCCGTCACGGCTTCGCCCGTGTTGAATTTGTTTTTTAATCTCTTTTAAGACCTACGAAATCGTCTTCCTTGATATATACATTAAGATTAATCCATTGAAATCGTGTGAGCGGGGCACCTATGAGCAAAGAAGAACGATCATGTAAAATATTAACCCCGTAGGCCATAGAGTATATAATTAATTTAATTTAATTTTTAAGTCCAGTGGGGCGGAGTCCTAAAGGGTTTCAAAAACTATATTTCCAAACCCGTGTCTTGGTAACTTCCTATGAGCAAAGAGGAACATCCATGTCAAATATTAACCCAGTAGGTCATAGAGTAATTTTGTAGTCCAGTGGGGTGGAGCCCTAAAGGACTTCAAAAAGTATTTTTCCAAAACAATTTCTTAGTACCTTTGAGTAAAGAGGAATGTATACGTCAAATTTTAACCCCGTACAATCTATTGCAACTTAAAGGTTCTGTGGGGTGGAGCCCTAAAGGAAACTTGCAATATCGTTTCCAAGGGAATGCCCATGAGTAAAGAGGAACGTCCTTGTCAATTTACAGCCCCGTAGACCATAGAATAATTTTTAAGTCCAGTGGGATGGAGGCCTATATGAATTCAAAAACTATATTCCCAAAACAATTTCTTGGTGACTACCTATGAGCAAAGGGGAACATCAATGTCAAATTTCATCCCCGTAGTCTCTTTAGTAGTTTTTTAAGTCCTGAGGGGCGGAGCTCTTAAGGAGTTCAAAAACTATTTATGCAAATCCGTTTCCTGGTACCTTTGAGTAAACAGAAATTTCCTCGTCAAATTTTAACCCGTAGGACCTATGGTAACCTAAAGCTTCTGTGGGGCGGAGCCCTAAAGGAAATTCGCAAAATCGTTTCTTGGTGAATTCCCATGACCAAAGAGGAACATCAATGTCAAATTTAACCCAGTAGGCCATAGAGTAGTTTTGAAGACCAGTGGGGTGGAGCCCTAAAGGACTTCAAAAACTATATTTCTAAAACCGTATTTGTTCAATTTATATACATTATATGAAGCAAATCACACCCCATTAGTTTAATAATTTACTTTCATTATCATATCTTATCAATATTTGTATTTTAACTCACATGTCATTGTTTATAACATTCTTTACTCTTGTTTTGAATATACCTCCATCTCATCTCTCTTTTCAAGGTCTTAATTTCTTTTTAATAGTTTACCTCAGGTCCTTTGAGTATTTTTATTGGTTCCCCTCCAGCATCTAGTATCTTAGTGAATAAGCTATGAGCAAAGATTACCGTCTATGCCAAAAATTAACCCTGAAGGCTCTATATTAATTTTGAGGTTATTTGGGGCAGAGCCCTGAAGTAAATGTGTAGACCACTTTTTATTGAGCACCTATGACCAAAGATATCACTCCAAGTTTCAACCTCGCAGGCCCTATAGTTTATAGATTCGTTGTTTCTTTCAATTCGTATTGTAATTGGCCATAATTGTAACATTATATTGATATTTCGAAGACAATTGCGGTGGAGCCCTGAAGGGATTTTTGTGAAAGCGTTTCTTAGTGAGCACCTATGAGCAAAGAGGAACGTCCATGCCAAAATTCAAACCAGTGTTCCCTAAAAGTAATTTTGAAGTCCCGTGGGGCGAAGCCCTAAAGGTGCTTTACAAAAGCGATTTTTAGTGAGCACCTATATGGGCATAGTGTATCTTCCATTTCAAATTTCAACCCCTTAGGTCATCTGGCTTTTCATATTCGTTGTTCCCTAGATTCATATTTAAAATTGGCCATAAGAATAACATTAGACCAAAACTGAAATCGTGTGTGGCAGAGCCCTGATAGAATTTTGCAAAACAGTTTCGTAGTGAGCACGTACATATGAGCAAAGAGGAACGTCCACTTCAAATTTCATCATCATAGATCCTATAGTTTTTCAGATTCGTGTTTTCTAAGTTCGAACTAAAAATTAGCTATGAATAACATTATATAGAAATTTTTAAGTCCTATGTAGCGGAGCCCTGATGGAATTTTGCAAAACCGTTTCTTAGTGAGCACCTATGAGCAAAGAAGGACGCCCATGCCAAATTTTAACATCGTAGGTCCTATAGTTTTTCATATTTGTTGTTGCCTTGATTTGTATAATATATTGGCCATATGAATAATATTACATGGAGTAACATTGTATAGAAATGTTTAAGTGCTATGGGGTAGAGACCTGAAGGAATTTTGTAAAACCGTTTCTTAGTGAGCATTTTTTACACAGAGGAACGTCCATGGCAAATTTCAACCCCCTATACCCTATGGTTATAAAGATTCGGTGATACTGAATGAGTGGTATTTGACAAAGTAGACTAACCTAACCTAAACTCTTAACTAATAAACATTTTTACACAAGTTAAATTGTTTACAAAGATAAAAATATGGTCATATGGTTACATCATATCCTTTAAATGCAATGTATCTAGAACAAACCAAGGTAGGTGACACCAACAGCTGATTGAAGCATTTTAGAGTATCTCCTGCACCGTTGACGTCATGTTGTTTATCTTGACACATGAGTGGTTTGCTTTGAATATTTTAAGTGCTGCCCCTTTGACGTCATCGATTTGGTTATTGTTTTTGTTGATGGCACCTACCTCCTTCTCATTGTAGATTTCTTGCTTTAAATGTATTATTTCACTAACATCTGATAGCTTTGAATCTTTAATAGCTAATTACATCAAATCTTTGAAGTCGTGTGGGGCCGAGCCCTGAGGGAATTTCGCAAAACCATTTCTTAGTGAGCACCTATAGGCAAAGAGGAACGTCCATTCCAAATTTCAACCCTGTAGGTCCTATAGTTTTGGAGATTCGTTGTTTCCTAGATTCGTATCTTAATTGCTCCATAAGAATAACATTGTAACGAAATTTTGAAGTCGTGTGGGGTGGAGCCCTGCAGGAATTTCGTAAAACCGTTTCTTAGTGAGCATCAATAAGTAAAAAGGAACGTCTGTACCAAATTTCAATCCTGCATGCTCTCTACTTTTGGAGATTCGTTGTTGCTTTGGTTTGTATTAAAAATCCCCCATAAGAATAACATTGTAACGAAATTTTCAAGTCTCGCGGGGCGGAGCCCTGACGGAATTTTGCAAAACCGTTTCTTAGTGAGCGTTTTTGAACAAAAATGAACGTCCATGCCAAGTTTTAACCCTCTAGACCTTACAGTTTTGGAGATACTCTGATACGTGAGTGAGTGGTATTTGACAAATATATAGTAGATTGTGCAGCTTTTAAGCTGAAATTGATTTTGTAGCAAAAAGAGTGGGGAAAACATATTCATTCGATAATAGTTGTATAGGCCTACTTATAATTATTATGTAATATCTCAAATGCATTTGTATGTTTCTAGAGCTCTAACATTAACGAAAATCAATATAGCCTATGTAACCCATCAGTTATAAATATTTCAATATTACTGTATTATGATAACGTAACTTTTGGCTTTTGAATTCTTAAGAATTTAACATTTTTATTGCACAAAGAGGTGTTGATATGTACCCATACTTTCACCTCTTAGACAATTAAAATTACAATGGAACAATCCCAAAACGATGGAAAAACAAGAGTGGCAATAGCATGTAAAGCCAACAACTTTTTGCAATTTTTTTTAGGTCGTGAGCGCCGGCCAAGCAAATTCCAAGCAAACTTTGTTGCCCACCACGAAAAATTTCATTAATTTCCCAACTATGTTAAAGTATAAAGTCTACTATAACCTCATTTGCTCAGTCGATTTTTTAAAAGAAATTAGCAGCTTCTTTTGTACTTACCAAGTGTTATACGTTACTCGGCGGCGCGTGGAAGGTACAGTATTAAACAAAGTAAGTGGGTGAGCCGCAACAGCCAAATTGGGTGGTGATGGTACCGATCAAAACTATTGGGAGAACGGGAGTTTTGACATCGATGCGATGGTTTAAAAGTTCGTCATAAACACACCCATCAGCCACTCTAGCGACTCAGCCAAAACAATTTTGATTTTGCCATAGATGCTTAATCTATGATTTTACTTAGAATATTTTCTTTTTTTAGTTTTCTTTTTAAAGGCTCGACGTATTTTCTTCTTTTGCGGTACCTAGTTACCAGGACTAATAGGTAAAATTGATTATTTAAAACAGAAAACGTGCCAAATAACAATAAAAACTAGAACGTACGATGCCAATCTTTTCATCGTAATTCTGGTGGTCGGAGGACACTTTTTGTAAAACGAACGAGGATAGAAAAATATTGGTGGATAAAAGAAGTAAAGATGCTATCTGACGCCAACTGCCCTCATAGCAGCACCAGAAGTTGGCGAATTTGGTTTTGGACGAATCAGTTGCTCTACGTAGCCTATATACTTGAGTTTTCTGAATTTGCTGCTACACTTTTTAAAATTGACTTAGAAAACTTTAATTTTAATATCTGACTGGTAAAACAGCAAACCAGGTATCCCCACACCGCCTACTGTCACCCCGTTATACCATCAGGATGTTCCGATGCGTGTGTTTCGTCTGGCGTTTTCATTTTCAATCACGAATGTGTTTTAAATTACACCTTTTCATTGCATTCTCAACAATAGACTGATTGCATACAGTTTTGTTTTTAATTTTTATGTTCTAGTTTCGTTTTGAACTGATGGAATTTGCCGAAACTCCCCATAAGGAAACATCACATTTAAAAACAATGTGAATATTTCATTCGATTATTATAATAACCGGCTTAAATAAATGGTAAAAAGACAAAAAGTTGTAAAAAAGTTTGTTTTTTTTACAATTTTGCTAACTAAAACTATTTTTTCAAAATATATTTTTACTAACAGAATAAATTCTCATTGGTTTCATTAGAAAAGTAAGCGGAGGAATACTAAATAGCATTTTTTTAGCCAATGTAGGCCAATGATGTTACAGTCAAATTGGATTTATCGATCACATAAAAAATTATTATAATAGAGTTGCTCGGTTGTAAAATTGTTTATTTTGATACCGCAAACTAAATTAAATCAGAAATTGACGTAGAACTTCTTTTTAGCTGAGGCAAGATTTTGTTCCTGGTTCGTACAATGAAAACCGTGCGTTAGCCTACATATAATTGGTCCAGTAAAGAAGTTTCCAGTAGACATGCCAGTTCAACAACCCGCGGCGTGTTATCGTGTACAAGCCACCAACAAGGCATTGCCTAATAATAGACAACAAGCATTTATCAGCCACTCCAAATGTTATACCACTTGAGGATGGTAAACTGGATTGCCTCTGCCTGTGCACTAAAATGCCGAATACTTGTTTACAATACAATGTACTCCAATGGTACCTTATCATTCACAAATGGTCCAGCTTGCTATCAATATAAATATATTCTATGTGTTTTTAGTTTTTATTGAAAGTTAAATCTAAAAACTGCTGAGCACCCATTCAGGGCTTGAGCGTGGATAGAAAAATCAAACACGATCTAGACCCAATGTATTTATGTGATCTTAACCTGCTTATGTTTATAATTCTAAGAAAAACACGTTTTTCCATTGTAAGACATGGCTGAGATGAACTGATAGATAATCGGGTTGAAACTTAATTTGATTGTTACGGTAAAACACACATTTTGCATGCTAGAAATATCGAAATACATAAAAGGGGTCTTCTTTTAAGCGCTCTGTCATTCTACATTTTCAGTATAAATATGTTTAACATCTAACGGCTTAATGTAGATATTCCATTATACTCGTCAAAGTTTGCCAAGTTTGAAACAGGACTCACACTATACATAGGCCTATACATAATTAGCTTTCGACAATGAAGTAAATGACAGCGAGAAATCTTTCAGTAATTTTTGTTTGACTTTTTAAATCCTTAGATTGGAGACTTTGAAATCAATCATTGGTTTGAGGCCAGGGACCTCGCACGGCGCCACAGTGATGTCGCGTATGCTGCCGCTGTCCATAGGACGCGTGTCTGTGGTGTATTTATAGAGCCACACGCCACTACACACTACACTAGCTAGCGGTGGTGAATTGTCCCCGCGGCGCCTCCATACCAATAAAACCACCTGAGGGACTGGCAGATTGGCACGTGTCCACACGTCCACAGTATCACAGTTTGGGCCCCTGCGACACAACAAACAAACAATCCGCCGCTAGTCGCAACATACATACAAGATGTTGCAAAAATAGAAAATTTCATAGTTAGTATAGAAAATGACCTTCCGGGTCTTCCGAGACGAGATCCCATTTTACCATGAGATCAAGACTCAGAAAGCGGGACTTTTGAGACGGCCACAAAAACAATAATGACAAAAACAGTTATTCTTATTAAAAAGGTGTATTTCAACAAAAACAGTTTCCGGTAGGCCTATGGCAACCGAATATCTGACTTTCCCATAGTTGGATAAGAGAGTTGAAGTAAAACACAGAATGACGCAAACTATCGAGATGCTAGGTCAAACTGTTATGTACATACATTTATAAACTATAACTTTTAGTTGTTGTTCATAGGGGTTTCACTTGTTATCGTTTGGATGTTAAAATCCAAAATAATGAACTTTCAGATTTTTTTTTTATAGCTACCACGTTTTAATAGTTATGTGTTTACATTCGATAAATTGTGAAATAATTGATTTTTAATTTTTCATCTATTGTTTTAATGTTTTTGAGTGTTAGGAAAACAAGTCATCAAACCTATAAGGGTTTAGATACGTCCATGAATAACTGTAATATAGAGTCACTGTAAAAATTCAATAACGACAACATACGAAATAATTCAATACCAACGTTATTAATTTTAAACATATTCGGTGTCTATTTGTAGCCAAAATTGTTGGCGCATGCTGCTCCTCTGGTCTCCCCTCTCTCTCGCATTACACTTAGCTGTTCGACGTTAACAGTTAATTACTCGTGTGAATTATTACACCAAAGTAATAATACAATTAAGAGTTTTCAAGTTACAATTGATAAAATTATAAAATGTCAGTTTGATTGTAAAAAACTAAGTAATTAAATAGAGTTATTTATGATGAAATATTTCAAAGTATGGACAAATGTACCAAGGTTGTCCAAGGACGGTACTCGCCTTGATATACACAAACATTACTACATATTCAATAAAATCTGGTTTGACTGATGTCATATTATTTATTTGTTTGTCTGTCTGTCTGAGTAACCTCATACTCAAACGGTAAAGAATCACAGCTCTCACCTACCCATCATTCATCTGTTCTAGTGATACATTTTTCACATTGAAATAATGTCTTTACAGTATCTTAATACTATGAATTGCTAATTGATTGAAACCGGATCCAAGAATCTATAAATAGGTTACGTAAACGTTGAATGTTTCTTTACTTATATGATTATCTTTAGTAAGCGAATTGTGAAATGTTTATGTGTTTCGAATTCATTTACCTAAGAAGTAATGAACGAGATATGAAAATAGCCTATGCATCCTCGAGAATGATGGTGAGGTGTTCACGTAGTCGAAGAAAATCAAAACACTTTAAAGTAGTCCTAAATGCCCTTGGCTCTGAGGATTTGTATTAATAAAAACCAAACAAGATCATTTATCTTGCTGATCTACGCATTAAAAACGTATCTTGCCACATAAAGTTGCGTCACAGTAATGGGATCAGCAGGCCAGGCACGTGTATGGTGTGGAACTGCCTCTGGATATCCGTGGAGAGGCCCGGGCGGCAACGTGAGCCAGTGTTGATGTCCGCCCCCCGACCTCCACACAGAGGCCCATTCACGGTCCCCAGATACCGCTCCGCCAATGCTACATTTATTGACACTTAACTGATGACGGCTTATCTGAAATTGTGGTTTGAAGCAGTCGCTTCATTCTCTAGAAACCACTTCTGGGATCTGAACGCGCTGTATGGCTTGCTGTAACGCTTCCTCGAGAGTTGAAGATATTACCGGTTGGATTGCGATGCGAAGTGAAACAGGTAAGATTTTACTGCCGGTACGTGCTAGATGTCGAGTTGCGTCGATGTTGAGCGATATGCTGGTGACCGTAGCTGTAGGGGACGTGCACGTGCAGTAGGCCTACGTGCCGTACGTGTAAACACACGGCGTGTGATTAATTGTTTATTCTTGTTTAGTCTTGATGTCATTGGACAATAAAGACTCTTACCACACCACTTTACTAAAAGCCGAATCAAATTGTATTGACACCATATTGTGTTTTTTATGTTCATGAATAAAGTATTCTGTATTCTTGCATTGGCTATGAGAGAGCTGTAACTGTAACAATCATCTGAGTAAAAAATGTATATATGGGATTGATGCACTTAACCAATAATGGCTCAAAATCCAGATTTCCTTTACCGACCTTGACATAAATTATGTACAATTTTTTTTCCATAAAATATAAAAACAATTGCAAACTTACTTTTGGTACATTATCGTCAAGGCACTAACAATAATTTATTCTATGGAAATTATAATATGATGTTTATTACTATACCACAGATATAAATATAAATATAAATATATATATATATATATATATATATATATATATATATATATATATATATATATATATATGTAGGCCCCTATATATAAATAATTGTATTATTGTAAATATTGTATGTTATGTATATATAACTTAATACAATTAGTGTTACTGGAATTTTATTCATTGCGAAACCTCAAAATCTACTCCCTTCACTAGTATGTTTATTTTAGCTCATGGAAAAACTTATTTCGCCAACGAAACCTATATAATAATTTACTGGAATTTGTGCATGTTTTATAATGGGTTACCTATTTAAAAAGTGAGAGTCGAAAACAGGTGATTTTGATGTAGTGTGATAAAAAATTTATTTTGTGAATTGTTACAAAAATGTCTATAGGATCGTACAGAACCGCATAAGCTACACAGGTTCTCCTAAACGCGATTGTAAAATCTCATAGAGTAAAATATATTACACAAATACAGAAAACGAACTTTTTCATTTCTTTAAGCGACGTAGTAATCTTTTGTGATTTAAAATAAAGCATAAATGCGATTCATAACATTATGTATTAGCATTCTAGTACTGTACTAAATGAAACACTTATAAAAGCACAAAAACCGTAATGTTGTCTGTACTTATTAAAGAGAAACGTTTTATCAATCTCTTTTGAGAAGCAACAGCTTTAATGGGCAAAGGTGTTTATATTAAATGTGTCATTATCATTATATCATATGAAACCAGTACCATTGACTATTTACACCAACCCGAATATAGTTAATTCCTATAACTTCCAAAACACAAAAATATATCATTAACTTGATTATTTGGCGCAATGCTTAAAAAAGCAAGTAAGCAGAGCAGGACATATCTCCATGGGGATAAGCTGTCACGGCATAATCGTGTTTGCCATGATAAAACTCGGGTCATATCGACACTGTAGCAAAGGTCGTCAGCGTTCAAATATAAAAGTCTAGAGAGCCATATCCAGCCGGCTGTCTGTGCGATGGGTCTCAGTTAATAAGTTAAAATATAGATTATGGCTTCTCGCTTTTTACTTTAAACTTTACTATCGGTGATGTTATAATTCGGTGAGAGTGTTCGATCATTAGCCTAAAGTTAAAGTTAACAGCTCGCGCGTTGGTCCTCGCATTTGAAGTGCAGTGATAACAGAGATGAAAGTTAAAGGTTGGTGCAGCTTTGGTATAACACCATTTCGTGTCTTTTTGTGCTACAAAAGAAACTTTTTGGAGGAGGGGAACCCCCCGTGATTGCTATTAATTGTATTTAGACTATAATTTACCTTTGTAATGCCTTTAAACTACTTTACTGTGACCTAGCAACTATGTTAAGGATTATTTAAGGACGTTTAAGCACACAAAATTAGGATAAAACATTATTGCTAAAAGTTTGACACTGTGTGATGAAAGGTTTGCATGTCAGAAACTCTACGAAAAAAGTATACTTTAAGTGAGATCAAACTTAGAAGCCATTTCTTCTTTGGTTTAAGAAGTATATTATATGCACTATTTTTATTTAGAAAAGATCACTTACCTCCTACAACCGTAACAAAGATTATCTTGTTGGAAGACATGTTCATCGTTGTGGAAAGAAATAAGCATGCTTCTCCAGTTTCTACACTTATCACAAAGAATTTCGCGTTTTCCGCACAAACATCACACAGCATTATTTCTATTTATAACCTAAAATCTTCGTAACTCCAAACTTATAAAGACACAACGGATTCACTTTTGGCTCTCTTCGACAATTTTGATCTGCGGCTTTATGGTCATCATGGACTATTTAACAATTTGCGAATGACATTCCTGAACTCTATACACTATCTCCGTCTAACACTAGGGGACCCCGGTGTTTTCGCAATATCTCCAGGCCCTTCACGTCGTCACGTTGTCGCGCGGTCTCGTTAGCGGCGGCGTGCTGCTGCTGTTATCAGATGATTGATACGATATCAGCTGCTCGCCGTGGCGCGGGTGTCAGTCGGAGATGATGCATCGACACAGACAATCCATCGCGTCCGGCGTCAGTGACGACAGCGACGACATCGCCGAGATTCAGAGTGAGTCCAGAAATTATACCTACTGTAGTCGTGCCGGGGTTTGGAGAGAATCGATGAAGATATATTGATGGTATTTGGAAGAAACGCAGGCCTAAATTTTGATCAAGGATAAATTTGTTGGATTGATAACGTTGTAGGATCAAGGCTATGCACCGGCTTCAAGTTACCGTACCAACTACCAATGACGTTCAAATTACGTTGTGTATGTTCAAATTGAGTGTACGATAAACATCGACGTGTTAGTTGCTTTGTTTAGGTATTGTAACTGATCTATGACTGATGAACGAGCGTTAGAACAAGACGCGTATATAATCTAGTAAAAGTGTTCACTCATAATTATACTGTACAGATTTAAAATATTTTTAATTTCTGGAACCTGTTGTATGGTTTCCCTGAGTTAAATAAGTGCAAAAAATGGAATATACCATTGGAAGCAACATTAATCATTATAATATTATAAATCGCGGCTATTATAAATCACAAGTAGTGGCAAAGTAGGGCTGCTGGCTCAGGTCAATGACCCCTGAGGAATGCTGACGTCACCAAGGTCACTGACGTCACGAATGACGTCATCGGTGACGTCATCAATGACGTCATTTCTATGACGTCATAGGTATGACGTAATAGAAATGACGTCATGACGACATCATTACCGCTGACGTCACCATAACGACGTCATTGACGTAATTAAGGTCAAGGTCACGCGGAAAGACAAAAAAATTTTTCTTTGCACTCTTGTGGTTCCTAGTATTCGGCTGTGGAGTGAAAATCCACGAGAAACCACAAAAGTGCAAAGAAAAATTTATTTTCCTAGCGACCAGACCGAAAAACCTACCAAAAGTGACGTAAGGCATTCCTCAGAGGCCATTGACCTGAACCCCAGCAACCCCACTCTTAAAACTAAAAAAATAAATAATTTTTATTTCCACTTACCCACTGGAGAAACCCGAAGCCCAACTGGAAACAAAATTGCGAACAGCCGACGGTGGTGGTGTCATCACCGCGCGGGAGCCGGACGCCGACTGACCGGACAGCACCGCGCCGTCCGGGTACCAGACCGCGTGGTGGGGGTAAAGTGGTCAGATGCGAAAAAATAAAAAAAATTATTTTTTCCAACAACTCATCCGAGTTTGTTCTTTTGCTGGACCTCCGTTACTTGGAGTGGAAATTTGTCAAGAAAATAAATTTTTTTAGTAATTTCTAAGTGACCTTGGCACTTAGTCTGGAATTGGAGTCACCAGCGTTATTTTACTGGCAAAAGTTAGCTCGTCTAAAAGTTTTTGAAACATTTTATCATCCATAGTGATCTTGGTGTCCCTTGAGTAAAATTTTGGATTATTCCTAAGGCAGCGTTTCATTTTTGTCAAAGTGGAAGTCTTGGACACCTTAACAGAATTATTTTGCTTGGCCAGCAAAAATTTTACTCTTAATAATTTTTCTCGCAAAGTTTCAGCCATAGGTGTGTCTCACAGTAAGGTTTGAATAAAACTGAAACACTTAGTCCAGTGTTGTACCTTAGCTGGAAGTAGTGGGGGAACAGGGCTATAGTGGGGGAATGAGTAGTGGAGGGGGTAATGCGGACTATTGTTGGCAAGTGTAGAAACAGTTTGCTGGGAACTGTCCAAGGAGTAACACGTACTGTGCAGAAAAATGAACCGAGAGACTTGTGTAAAATTTAACTCCAAGAAATATTTAATGTAAGACTAAAAGAGGTAGAGCCAAATGAAAAATAATTTTGTAGGAGACGGGCATGGATCAGTTTTGTAGTAAAGTTCAAAATCCACTTGTGTGGAATAAAATTAAATTGTGAGCGAAAAATATTTAGCCACACCTGCAAAATACAAGTGTAGGAAAATATTAGGAGACCTGTATAGCTAAATAAAAATAATTTTGTATGAAACAGTCTTCCAGCATTTCAGTTTCTAAGTCTTAACAAGTAAGGAATAAAATATTAAATAAGGAGTGGAAAATAATTTGTTAAGTAAATGTAAGTGTAGCAGTGTAACAAAAATTAATTTGGTGCAAAACAGGCTAGGTTCTGTTTTGCTAAGTTTATTAAGAAGGAAAAATAAAAATTTACTCACAGAAAAGTCCCGAGGTGGCGAGGTGTGGCGTGTTTGTTGGCTAGCAATAAACTGACTTACCTTCTGTTGAGCTACATTTGGCCAGTTGGCCAAGAAACCAGTCTGTTATATAAGCATTATGTAACCGTCTCTGCCGGCTGTGCTGAATCCGGCAAGCTAAAATATTATTCTTTAGTACACCTGACTTGGACTGAAAATATTCTAAGTCCCAAAACCCCCCCCCCCGGCCCCGGACGAGAAGTGAGCCCCCCCCCCCCGGGGGAGGAGGAGGTGGCATAGCCCGAGGCGTTGCCATACCTTGACACGTGTTGTATAATGAGATCCGGTTAGTAATGTATTCAGGTGTGGCCCTTGGAGATTGTCCAATGCCGCAAACAAGTACGTGTCGAGGTCTGCCTGTTTACGTAACCAGGTCCGGTTCCCCCACTCCTGACCGGCTCAGCTTCGGTTCTCTGAGGCTTAGCTTCCTCGCAGTTGCTTTCAAACACTTCAGCTGAGTGGTTGAAGCTCTGCCCTACAGGATTCGCAATGTAATGTTGGCGCCGCATTATATTGGGAATTCTTTTCTAGTCTAAGGCATGGCATGTGTAGTGTTAGGAAATAATTTTATTTTGTGCTTGCAGCTTGGTGCTCGATGTTGGTTGTGATTTAGTGAAAGTGTTGTGCAGTGAAAAATATTTGTGTGTGCTAATATTTCCACAGGTTGGTGTTAGTCTAAGTCTTGTGTTTAGAAAAATATTTCTTTGTATTAATCTTCCACAGGTTGTCCCTAAAATTAGTTTTTATAAATTTTTGGCTTCCTTAGCCTATGTAAATAGTTATACTGTTAAGTTTGAGGCTTTGAAGCCTCCGTAAAATTAAATTTTTTTTTCGAGGCTTAGCATGCCTCAAGAATTATTTTTTACCAACAATAGTATGACACTTAACGAGCCTGGGGGTTGGCCCCTGGGGATCCACCGTTAGGCCTTGTGCCAGCGGCGCTGCTGGACCTCATCACTCGTCACTGGCAACATACGGGTGGTTGGCATCCTTCAGCACGAAGTGTCGGCCCTGACACTGACCGGTACATTAGGCTTTATGTCAGTGCATTGCATTAGGCTTTATGTCAGTGTACTGGTTAAGATGGGGCCCAGGTCATGATTAGCATGACCTTATGATTCCCATTGGGAACCAAAATTATTTATCATGTTTCCCTTGTGGAAACTCAAAATTAAGTAAAAATTTTTTATTTTTTGTAACATGAATCCCCCTATGTTTAAGTTTTGTGTTGTAAAATATTTCTTTGTACTAATCTTCCACAGGTTGTCCCTAAGAAAAAATATTTTCTAAATTCGTATATTGGAGGATTAGCCTCTGTAAATTGGCAGTTAAAGTGTTAGGTTTGAGGGTTAGAAGCCTCCGTAAAATAATTTCTTTTGGAGGCTTAGCATGCCTCAATAATTATTTTTTAACAACAGTAGTATGGTGCTTAACGAGCCTGGGGGTAGGCCCCTGGGGATCCACCCTTAGGTTTTCGGACCAAGGGCGCTGCTGGACCTCATCACTCGTCACTGGAAACATACGGGTGGTTGGCATCCTTCAGCACGAAGCATCGGGTCCTGACACTGTCCGGTACGTTAGGCTTTATGTCAGTTTATCGGTTAAGATGGGGCCCAGGTCATGATTAGCATGACCTTATGATTCCCGTTAGGGGAACCAAAATTATTGTAGCATGTTTCCCTTATGGAAACTCAAAATTAAGTAAAATTATTTTTTATTTTTCACCTCCCCCTAAGTTGTGAGATTCCCCCGAGGCCTTTGACCGCCGGCGGTCTTAGGCCTCGGGGGAATTTCTTTTTAATTCTTGGATGACCTTGACCTATATTTGTGTGTGAATAAAAAAATAAAATAATTTTTGTTCCACATGTAGTCACAGTCAGCCAACACTTGGCGGATTTTTGCCAAAGTCCTGAGAGCTCGCAGGACTTAGAGCGATATGCGTTAAAGTGTTGGTTGTCTGGGCAGTGGTAAAATATTTTATTTGATATTCACACATAAGTAAGGGTAGCAGCCATCCAAGAGTTAAAGTCCTAGGGGTAGGTGACCCCCCCCCCGACTCCAGACGGGAAGTGAGCCCCCCCCTCCCCCCCCCGAAATTTTTTTTTGGATTTTGACTTTGACCAAAAATTTTTTGCTCCGGACGAAAACTGCGCCCCCCCCCGAATTTTTTTTTTTTGGATTTTGACCTTGACCAAAAAGTTTTTGCTCCGGACGAAAACTGCGCCCCCCCCGAAATTTTTTTTTTGGATTTTGACCTTGACCAAATTTTTTTTGCTCCGGACGAAAACTGCGCCCCCCCCCCGAGGAGGGAGGTGGAGGCCTCAGGTACTTTTCCATTGGCACGTTTGGCCACTTGGTTACATAAGTAGATCCGGGTATTACGTAACAGACTTGTTTGCCCCCACCACATAGTGTGCTGGAATATTCCAATGGGTCGCGAGTTGCTTCATTCTGCTTTCAGACTCGCAGCCTGCTAGCCGACTCTACACCGCTCTCGTGACCATGGGTGTTCGCATCAAGAATTATCCAACTGCCTCGCCTGCTGTGACCTCCGCTCCAATGCCGACCACTTCGCCTGCTGTGACCTCCGCTCCAATGCCTACCGCCTCGTCCCTTTCAATGCCGATTCTTGATGTTTCGCAGATTCCACTGCCGCCAGCCACGACTGCTTCGCCTCAAAAAATTATTGTGGACCTGAGACCCGGCGCTTCCTCTACCATCACTGCCAGCACTACGCTTCGCACAATTTTAACCACGGTGACAGCTATGTGTACTGTGACAACACCAACAGTCACAACCGTGGCAAGTGGAAGTAGTGTGGATCCCGGCCTGGTAACCATCAATTTGGACTCGGACGAGGAAATCTTCGAGAAGCCGAAGGAACGGAGGTCACCTTCCAAGCCATCTACTCCTATCAAAAATTATTTTTCCACCTTTGATCCTATCTCTCCCGTCCATAGCCCTTCTAAACCCGAACTAAATTTAACTTCTTTCCCTTCCACTTCCAACGACCTTCAAGTGGAGCAACCCACAAACAATAAAGTAAGTAAAATTAATTCTGGTCTGAAAAAAACAGTAAAGAAGGCAGCGGCACCGAAACGCCAATGTAATTATGTTTGGATAACTGGAGCGAAAGTAAATCAAAAATGCACCAGGTGGGCTGTGAGCGGCGAGGAGTTGTGCCGCTATCACTTCGACCGCAAAACAGCATCCAATAGGAGCACTCTTGATTCATGTTCGCTTAACATTGCCCCTAAGATAACCACACAGATTCCCAAGGTACGTTATCAAAGACTCTATGCTGGTGAAAAATATTTCTTTCGAGCACACGTTTGTGTCAAACCTCACCTGTTTTTGATGAGGCATAAAGACCAGAACGTTCATGTAAGGGTTGCTAAAAAATTCATTGTTCCTAGATTTATGACCAACAGAGGGTACTTGATACGTGTTAAAGTTTTAAACAAGCTGAGGACTGTGTGGCGTTTGCAGGAGTAATGCAATCAGTAAGACTGTTTGTTTAATTTTCTAAATTTTGTTTTCCAAACATTTCCCTTTTCCAAATTAAAGTTTATTAAATTTTGTTTTTCCAAATTATTTCTTCACCCTCTTGAAATAAGGGAGGGGGGTATTATATAAATGAGCTATTAAAAAAAAAAAAAAAAAATAGTTCATTTATATAATATCTTAACCTGGGGATAATGTTTTTTTTCTTAAAAAAAAAAAAAAACATTATTCAGACACGTCCCAAACCAGTGTCCTGGATGGTGAAGAAAAGTTATAGCAAAAAACTTTTTTGTATTAAACTGATGTTTAGCTTCATGGTAAACCAGTCAATGATCATGTGACAACAGGGTTCCCCCACCATTACTGAACTCCTATACCCACTCACTGAGCTCATTCTGCCTTGAACGTTTCAATTTGTCAGACGTAATGTGCAGTATCAATCCGTTTGTTGGAGACCTGGAATTGCAGCGTTTACCATCGGGACATGTATATGCTCCGATGCTGGTGGAATATAAAAATTATTGTTCACCTGAACAACAGGTGTCCCCAGAACCTGGACCTTCTAATGATGGTGAAGAAAACAGTATTTTGAGGAGTGAGTTGGTCAGAAATGTGTCCCCAGAACCTGGACCTTCCAATGATGGTGAAGAAACTAGTATTTTGAGGAGTGAGTTGGTCAAGGGTGAATTGGACAGAAATTTAAAAAGTAAATATATGAAACGGTTGGCGGATCAAAAGCGTAACTACAAGGAGCGAGCGGCAATGTTCCGTTTGCAGTTGTTAGTGCCTAAAATCAGCAAACGTTCCAGCAAGCTCGACACCCTGACAGCCGCTTCTGATTACATCTGCTTGTTGGAATCAAAAATTAAATTTCTTGAAAGACAACTGCAAAATAAAAATAATAATTCTGAATATCTAGTGATTGGAAGTCCTGAGCAGGTTGATGATGGTAATGAACAAATTTTAGGAATGTAAGTAATAAAATTTTTTATTTTGTGTGAATTGGACTTGAACACGGACTAGCTGTTTGGTATGCAAAAAAAAAAAAACAGAACGGGGGATAGAGCACTCTGTGATACTGGAATAACATATGACTTAGTGCTCTATCCCCCGCTCACAGGGTAATTTTATTTGACCTTGACCCACTAAAAAAGTGGTGGGGGTAATTTTAACCAAGCGTTGGGTTTTGAGGAGGTTGCTCAGTCTCAGTTTAGCGTAGCCAGGAGACACACACTTCGAGATGACTCCTTCCAGTCTTCAACAATTGTGTTTGGAAAAAATTTCTGATGAAACTGAATTGTTCCGTTATGTGGTGTATCAGTCTGGTGCACCACCAAAAATTAAAATTTTAATTAAGGAGTTTGATTTTGAAAGAAATGGTTACACCAATTATTTTGCGTATGTTTTTAGAAATGAAAATCTTAAGTTTTGCAAAGACTGTGGTTTTTTTTGCGTGTGAGGACATGACAGAATTTGTAGAAAGCGGTGGCTACATGGTGATGACTGGAATTTCTAACCTAAAAAGAAATGAAATACCGCAAGAAAGGTGTGATATTTGTGCAGCTTATTTACACGACTGGCATACGTATAGCAGAAACCAGGTTGAGCCAAAAAGAAGTTTATTATTTCGTTGGCCAGGGGTAGCTCCTAGGTTTTAGGTGTAAAAACAAAATTTTACTTATGGTATTTAATGTATTACCTTGAAAAGTGGCGGGGGTAAGTTAATATATACGTAGTGGAAAGCATCTGTTGGATTTATTCTTTGCAGAGCACTTCAGCCAGCATCATCATGGTAAGCCATTGTGTGGAGTTTGTTCTGTTGGAGGAGGACCTGGTGGAGATAGTGGAGCTGATTGAAGATACAACCAGGAAAGGAACAATAGAAAATGTAAGATGTGAACCTCAGGACGAGAGGTCACAACAAATTGTACAAAAATTTATTTCCAATCAGTTAACTGACAAAACTACAAACTTTGAGTTCGTAAAGTATTTATTTGATAACAAAGTAAATGCAAAAATGGCAATATTTTTTAAGAAATGAAAAACTTATTAGTTTTTGTTATACGAGCTGGACTTGGACTTGGACTATGATATTTTGGTTAACGGATAACGTGGTGGTGGGGATAGTTTTTGTGTATATAATAGGGTTGTGAACAGCAAAGGTGAATATTCAATCACGATGCCTCCGAGGGACAACACCGTAGCAGCACACAAGAAAATTTTACTTATTTTGCCAGAAATTCCAATAGAAGTAGTTAACCAGGAGGAAGAGGAAGAAGAAGAAGATGTAATGGAAGAAGAATTATCCGAAGAGGAAGAGATGGAAGCAGGTGAAAATAATTTTGCAAATACTGATGGTGACAGTTTTGACATTGATTTGTATGCTGATGAAACATTGGAATCATCCGAAGAAGAGGACAATAAGGAAAACATCACTCCTCAAATAAGAGCAGTATTGGATAAAATGTCATTGTGCAAAAGACTTGTGATGTGTAGCAGAAAATTATTTTTTGATTGTAGTGACGAGGAGGACAGTAGTGATGAATATTCACCTTTGTAAAAAAAAAATATTATTTAGCATTTAAAAACCCAAAAAAATATAAAATGTTAAAAAGAAAAAAAAATAGAGCGGGGGATAGAGCAGCAGATGCTCTATCCTCCGCTCAAAATAATAATGTCCGATGACCTTGACCTACTTTTGTGAAATAATTGTGGTGGGGGAGAGCATTAGTGGTGGGGGAAACGTCATATATACGGGTAGTCAAGCCTCAGTCTCATTTGGTAAGAAAGAGGGAACGCTGGATCGGAGGTGATGGTAAGATTGACTTTATAGCAAATACTTTAACACTGCAATATGTTAACAGGTTGTCAATGGTTAGGAAATATTTTTATTTTTAGACTCGCTAGTTTGTTTAATCTTAAAACTTTAAATATATTTTCTTTTGGTCAAATGCTTTTGCCATACTTCCTACACGCTAACACTCATATAAAGTACAGGATTAAGCTGATCTCTCGGGGAAATACTATGTAGCCACCTCACATTGGTTATCGGAGTCGCATAGTATTGGTGATTTATACAACATAAAATTTTTTTTCAATATGTTATATATCACCAATTCTTATTCGAGTCAGATAACCAATGTTAGGTGTCACATAAGTATTTCCCCGCGAGATCAGTCTTAATTCTGTACATTTTTTGAGTTTTGGCGTGTGGTAAGTGTGCTAAAAGCATTTGCTCAAACAAATATATTTAAAATTTTTAATTTTAAACAAGCTGGATGGTAAAAAAATAAAAAATATATAACTTTTGAACCTGTTTACATATTATTGAAAGTATTTGTTAGAAAGTCGATCTTACTACCATCTCTTATCCAGTGTTCCCTCTTTTTTACCATATCAAAGGTGGCCTTGACCTATATTGATTCTAAATGAAAGTTTTATAAAGAATTTATTATATTTTTGTTCTGCGCATGCGCAGAAGGAGTTTTTCCCAAGGTCACCCCCACCACCCGTTATAAAAGGAGGTCGGCTAACCCAGCCTCTCATTATTGGATAAACCTTCGTGGAGTAAACATCCAAACGCTCTTGTGGTAAAAATGCTTCTTTGCCACATTTGTGGGGAATTTTTCCCTGATGAACATATTTTGCAAATCCATCTGGAATTGCATAAAGAAGAGGACAATGTGCAAGTAAGTGAACACGATTTGGACTCTATTGAAAAATTTTTATCAGAACATCACAGAAGACTGGACGATTGGGAAAGCGAGCTGCAGTTGCTGCAAAGGAGGAGGCCAACCGTCATTCAGTTTGGAGGCGCCGGAACATCAGGACTTGGAAGGAGACCTACAGTGGACATGGACACGGACACGGACTCGTCGGACTCGGACTCGGACATAAACATGGATTTGGATTCAGAATCTGAAGGTAATGGCATAACACAACTACGCACTATAGCATTGGAAGGACCTGTTGTCACACACTTTACAATAAATAATGTTCAATTGGAATTACAAAATTTTATTGACAGTGCAAAACTTTTAGTTAGTAAAACACTAAAGGAAGAGCTTAGAAGATTAAATTTTTTAAAATTTGGACTGGTATTAGACGCTATGTTCACAAACACTGATGGAGAAACATCACCAAGAGGATTTGTAACTAAAAACCGTACTTTAACTTTTGCATCCAATATTGATGATATAATTGTGGAGTGTTTGGAAGAGTTATTGACGAAGCTTCAAGAGCATGAAGGAAGGGGATCTGGCTGGACGCTAACATCAGTGGAAGGTATGGATTTAAGAATTCAAAAGCATGGGTATGGTATGAGGGGGAGTAGTTTCATCCCCCTACCAAAAAAGTTCCAAGAAACCAAAGCGTGTATAAATGTAAAAAATTTTGACACGGAATGTTTTAAATATTCAATGCTAGCCAAATATGTTGTAAATAATACTTGTAGACCCGGTGTTGAATATCAAAATGTACAAAATAGATATAATTTTTGTGGTATGGTTTATCCTGTAAATATTAAAGATGTATGTAAATTTGAGAAGCAAAACCCCGGAGTCAGTGTAAATATTTTTGGGCTCGATGACGGCAATAATGTGTACCCACTACGGGTTGTAAAGAGAGAACTTCAAAACCATACGGATTTATTGTTGATTACAAAAGGTGAAATATCTCACTATGTATATATTAAAAATTTTGATGTCTTAGTCAACAAACAGCTGTCTCGTATGAAGTGTAAAAAAACTTTTTGCAAAAGATGCTTCTGTTTTGTAAATAAGGATATAAGGAGAGGTGGTGCCCAGTGGTTGTTGGAACATCAAAGGCTATGCAATGAAAATTACGAGTGTAAAATTAGTTTACCACCACCAACCCGATCTGTTGTACAGTTTAATCATATTAACCACCAGTATAGGATACCAATTGTTGTTTATGCAGACTTTGAGTCTACACTTGTACCGCTGGAAAACCCTGACGGTGAAATTACTAGAAGAACCAAGTACCAGATGCATAAACCAAATAGTTTTTGTTTGTTGGTTAAGTCTACCTTATCTGACCAACACTTGCAAAATTTCGGACTAACCACAACACCGGTATTGTACAGAGGTGAAAATCCTGCTAAATATTTTGTAGATACGTTGTATGATATAGCTAGTAAGGTGGATCAACTGTATGATAAAAATAATATTGTTCCTATGTTACCCCTTGAAGAAGAGGAGGAAATTCAATTTTTCAATGCTACATCTTGTTATATATGTAATAAAGAATTTACAGTGGACAATTATAAAGTTCACGATCATGACCATCTGACCGGATATTACAGAGGACCAGCTTGCAATGCATGTAATTTAAATTTAAAACTTCCAAATTTCATTCCAGTTGTGTTGCACAACCTTAGCGGGTATGATTCCCATTTTATAATACCGGAATTGGGAAGAGACACAGGCAAGATTGATGTGATAGCTCAAACTTTAGAACATTATATTAGTTTTTCTAAGAAAATTGGCAAAATAAAATTAAGATTTGTTGACTCATATAGGTTTATGCCATCAAGCCTTGCCAAACTAACTGACAATTTAAGACGACAGGATTTAAAGGAAACAAAGAAAATCGTACCTGCAGACAAATTGGATTTAGCATTAAGAAAAGGAGTGTTTCCTTATGACTATATTACAGGAATTGAAAAATTTGAAGAAACCAGACTACCACCCATTGAAGCTTTCAAAAGTAAACTGACAGACACGGAAATTTCAATTGAAGATTATAATCATGCGTGTAACGTCTGGAATGAATTAGGTATGCAAAATCTTGGTGAATATTCAGATTTTTATGTAAAATTGGATGTAACACTATTGTGTGATGTTATGGAACAATTTAGGAACACTTGCTTTGACGCCTATGGACTGGACCCCCTTCATTCGTTTACATCCCCCGGCTTAGCATGGCAGGCCATGCTAAAATCTACCGAGTGCAAGTTGGAACTGCTAAACGACATCGATATAGTTTTGATGATTGAATCAGGTGTACGCGGTGGATTAACACAGGCCGTTACAAGACATGTGAAAGCTAACAATAAATTTCTACCAAATTATGATGAGACTAAAGATTCAATTTTTCTTGGATATTTTGATGCCAATAATTTATACGGTTGGGCGATGTCCAAACCCCTTCCGTATGGCGACTTCCAGTGGGTAGACCCGGACAGCATCGGGGACATTATGCAGATCCCACAAGATGGACCGACCGGCTACATTTTTGACTGCGACTTCGAGTATCCAGAACACCTACACGATCATCATTACGACTTGCCACTGTTGGCTAAAACTGAAGTATCACCGACAGGAAGATGGCCCCAGGAAAATTAATGATGACATTAAACAACAAAAACCGTTATGTGGCGCACTATTGGGTTGTACAACAAGCGTTGGAGTTAGGACTGAAAATAACAAAAATTCACCGAGTATTACAATTTTCTCAATCTTGTTACTTGAAACCCTACATAGACTCCAACACCGTGAGGAGAGCAGCAGCCACATCAGCTTTTGAAAAAGATTTTTATAAACTGATGAACAACTCAATCTTTGGAAAAACTTTAGAAAATAAGAGGAAACACAAAATTGTAAAATTAGTAAGTGATCCAAGAGCATTAGAAAAACTTGTACAAAAACCAAATTTCGGAACCACTATGATAATTAATGAAAATTTAGTAGCGGTAAGCATGAACAAAACCAAGATTGTTATGGATAGACCGTTGTACATAGGGATGTCAATATTGGATATAAGTAAAACGCATATGTATGATTTTCATTACAACAAAATGGTACAACATTATGGACGAGAAAATATCGGAGTAGCCTACATGGATACGGACGCACTAATTTATTGGATCAAGACGCAAGATATGTATGAAGATCTTCGAACGTTCATACACAAAAATGATTTTGATTTTTCCGACTACCCAAGAAATCACCCAAACTATAATGAAAATAATAAGAAAGTTTTGGGCAAATTCAAAGATGAATGCAACGGAGCTAGCATGGAAGAAATTATTGCACTAATGTCAAAATTGTATTCTTTCAAAGTGTATAAGGGAGAACAAGAAGAAACATCAACCACTAAGAAAGCAAAAGGTGTGAAGACAGGTTATTTAAAGAAAAATATAAACTTTGAACACTACAAAAACTGTTTATTTAACGACACCACCTTAACAGCAAAATTTAACACCATAAGAAGTGAAAAACACAAATTATACAGTGTTACAGAAGTAAAAAAAGCACTATCGGCAAATGATGACAAAAGACATATCATGGATGATAAAATTAACACTCTTCCTTTTGGCCACTACTCTCTTAATCCTATCAACGACTAACCTATTCTTCGTCCCTCTTCGACCCTCTACGACCTAAATTCCTTTTCCTTCCGTAAAAAAATGGGGAACACGGCAAGCCCAACGCCGTGTTCCCCATTTTTTACATCAATTTGAATGACCTTGACCCAGTTAAATATGGGTATAATAGAAAAAAAATATTTTTACTTCATCTACCGAAGAGGAAGGATAAAATTATGGATTTAAAACAAAAAATTGTTAATGAGCTTCATAAACCGGCTAGAAGAAAATTTCCCCGAAGAAATACTGTTATAAAAGGAATGAATGATCTATATCAAGCTGATTTAATCGAAATGATTCCTTATAGCAAACAAAATAAAGGATTTAAATATATATTGACTATTATCAATTGTTTTACAAAGATGGCAGATGCTTTACCGCTAAAAGATAAAACCGGCAAGAGTGTAACAAAAGCCATGGAAACTGCGATACAGAGAGACAAAAATACCATAAAACATTTACAAACCGATGATGGTAAAGAATATTTCAATAAAGAATTTTCAAATTTAATGAAAAAACACGACATAAACCATTATTCCACTAATTCAGAGGTGAAAGCATCAATCATAGAAAGATTTAATCGAACTTTAAAAGGTGCTATGTACAAGATGTTTTCAAACAGAGGATCGCACGTATGGATTGATATGTTACCAAAACTAATAAAAGATTACAATAACAAGTTCCATAGAACAATTGGTATGAAACCGAACCAAGTGACTAGTAAAAATGAAAAACTTGTATTAAAACGTATAAAAATGAATACTAAACCAAAAGTTGAAAAACTAAAGCCTAAAGTGTTTAATGTTGGTGATAAAGTGCGAATAAGCAAATACAAAGGTGTATTCAGTAAAAGATATCTGCCTAATTGGACAAATGAGGTTTTTACCGTATTTAAGGTGCAACCTACAGTACCGGAAACTTACATTTTAAAAGATAATAAAGGACAATTGCTCGAAGGAGGGTTTTATGGACATGAAATGTTAAAATCCACAGTAGGTGATGTATATCTCGTTGAAAAGGTGTTACAACGGAAAAAAGATAAAGTTAAAGTGCGATGGTTAGGATTTAATAAGAGTGAAGATTCTTGGATACCTAAAAAAGATCTTATATAATGATGGAGCATCATTTTAGGTTGAACCTTTACAAAGGATGGAGATAATACCGCAAAAGGATAGTTTTCCTATTAATAATATTGATGAACTCACGGTGGACAATTCAGAATTAAACAGTGGCAAACATGGTGTTTTATTACCAAACACGGTGCGTTGTCTTGTAACCGGTCCATCAAATTGTGGTAAAACAAATGTAGTATTCAATTTGATTACAAACCCAAAAGGATTGCGTTTCAATAACTTGTATGTCTTTTCCAAATCATTACAACAACCCAAATACCAATTATTAGAAAAAATATTTAATAATGTGCCAGAAGTGAAATATTACAAGTTTGATGCAAGTGAAAGCGTAATGCAACCGCATGAAGCTAAACCATTTTCAGTTTTTATATTTGATGATGTATCCTGTGAAAACCAAAACACTATCAGGAGTTATTTCGCTATGGGGCGACATAACAATATAGATAGCATTTACATAGGTCAGACTTATAGTAAAATACCAAAACAACTGATAAGAGACAACGCAAATGTGTTAATTGTATTAAAACAGGATGAAACTAACTTAAAACACATATATTACGATCATGTCAATGCGGATATGTCATATGAACGGTTTAAAGACATATGTGGTAAGGCTTGGGCTGAAAATTATGGATTTTTGACAATTATGAAGGAACAACCACTAAATAACGGCCGATACAGGATAGGTTTCGATAAATTTATATTAATTCACTAACCACTATATCACACAATCATTCTTGTACAGCACGTCTTGCTACAAACATGGTTAACCAAGAAAAGTTAGTAAAGGAAATTAAATCACTAAGTGATTCTATTCGGGCTAAAAACAGAGCGTTAAAATTAGGTATCAGCGAAAGGGAGAAATTTCTCGAATCTACTTTTAAACCTATTACTGAACCTTTGAAACAATTGAACAAAAAATTGACTAAACCTTCTTTTCAAGGTGATATTATTGCGCCGATAACAGAATATGAAAGGGAAAGTGTAATATCAGAAGAAATTAGCGATGAGGACCCGGAAGCCTCCATATTTAGTGATACAAGGGCAGAAAGAGAAGATGTATATGCTGGTAGTGAAGAAGAAGTGGTATCTATAGCCAGTGAAGAAGAAAAAACAGAAGGAGAACCATCAAACATAAGCTTATTGGGTGAAAATATTCATACGAAAGGACCTTTAGGAAGAAAATACTTGTTAAAACTGTTAATTGGAACTGATTCTACTAAAAAATACCACAGTTATGGAGCAAGAATGTCCAAAGAAGGCATAATGATTGGTAATAGCAAATTAGATGTCGATGAATATGATAATATTCGCGTAGGTGATCAAATATATAAGGGAACAAGGGGACTATTTGAATTATTATTTCAAAATAAACCTTTAAAAGCATTGGTAAAAAATGATGATTTGGAAGTGTATAGCAAAATTTTGGAACAAACTAATGCATATAGAAGAAATTATTTACCTGAAGCACCCATATATAGAAATAGATCTGTAAAATATAAAGATTTTGTTTCCAAATTAATACCAATTATAAGAAGAAAACCTGTAAATACCCCCCGTCGCAGCAGACCTGCGTACTCAGCGAATTTCCAAATTAGTAATATTAATTTTGACCAGCTAAACTTGTAAACAAAATTTCATCACGTGCAAAATAAATAGGGAAATAAATGTCTATTCTCCTTAAGATATAGGGAAAGAGTATGCAGGTATGCTGCCATGGGGGACACTAAAAGTAGGTTTTTAGCATAGAAAAAATTTATTTCAACCATATAAAGCCATATAGTAAGTTTCATCAATATCTGTCCATAAATAAAAGAGTTTGCCTATTCTCCATATGATTAACATGGGAAAAGAGTATGCAGGTTTGCTGCCATGATAAGTAAAAAAAACCAAGATTTTTACCTTAAATGGATGAATTTCAACCAAATGAAGCTAAATACTAAGTTTCATCCAAAAATATTGGTTAATAAGTGAAATATTAACACATCCTTATTCTCCATAAGATTAACATTGGAGCCCCAAAAGACAATGTACTGTCTTTAGACTTTGTAATATCTCGGTAACCAATGAAGATAGAGCAAAGCTTCAAAATACTAAATTGTGTGTTTTTTTGAGCTAAATCCAATGGTCAAAATAAAAATTAAAAATTTTTTAAATTTACATATGAAAAATGCAAAAAACCCATTTTTGGGGTACAAAACCCCCCAAAACTACCCCTTCCGGTAGGTCGATATGTCTGGTTTTCGAACTCATCCAAATAAACGTAGGATTACACATCTCTACCAAATTTGGTGTCGATCGGACCATTTTTACGAGAGTTATCGTGTCTAGGGACACATACATATATATATATATACATATATATATATATATATACATATATATATATATAAAATTTTTAATGACTATTATTTTTGGTCTCTGGGCACCTCAAAACGAAAAAGTAACATGGTCATGGGCTTAGGTCTTTCCATGAGACCTACGGTAATAGCTTATTCCCTATGGGAAATTCGCTAAAAGAAGATTAGTAGCATCCACTTTAGATTTAAGTTCCTCAGAACCGAGAAAAAGAAGCAAATCAGTCACCGGAAAAGGGTTGATGAAGAAACTATACAATACAAATGTAATTTATTACAATAATATCAATAAATTGGTGGATAGAATGAAACTAATACATGAAGCCAAAGAAGCGGGTCATACTGGATTGGAAAACGAATGGGTGGCTTTAGTGGATGAACTTAGAAACCGCGGGGTAATCTCATAAAAATGCGTTACCCCCTAAAATGCTATTCAGTTGCACCATGAGTGTCGACAAGTTCGGACGGTATTCCTCGGATGGATTATATTACGCGAATAACTTGAAAAGAGGTGCTGGTTTACCACAAACACCTGAAGGAGATTATGATATTAGTAATAAAAGGTTAAAAAACATAAAAGATCCCACGGATGAAAACGATGCAGTAAATTTAAAAATAGTAAAGGAAAAGATATCACCAACATTAAGACTACAAAATAACACATATGATGCAGAAAATCATAGAATTATCAACGTTGATAAACCAAATCAAAACGGTGATGCAATAAACAAAGGTTATTTGTTATCTGAATTAAAAAATACGTTAAAATTCAATGGAAAAACGTATAGTGCTAACAATAAACGTATATCCAACATAGATGATCCTAAAGATGAAAAAGACAGCGTGAATAGACGCTATTTACATTCTTTAATACCTGAAAAGACAAAAGATGGATTTTCTTTTTATAAATTTGTTATTAACGATATAGGTTATCCAAAAACTGAAAACGATGCTGTAAATCTAAAATATATTAAAGATCATTGTATCACACGTGATGTAGGGGTTATAGATTGTTTTGGTAATTGTTTAGCAAATGTAAAAGATGGTTCGGCTCCATCGGATGGTGCAACAGTAGGTCAAATGAAAGAGACTTTAAAACAAGAAACATCTGGATTTGTAAAACAAGACCAAGTGGTATCACGGCGGGGGGATTTGTTTGTACAAGGAAATGAAAAGTTTACATTACTTGAAGAAAAGAATTTACTTATTGATGGACATGTACCAAAGTATAATGTTTGGGATGGTAAAGGAAAACAATTAATAAATATAGCTCCCGCGTCATTGCCTGGTAATGTTGTTACTTTTGAACAGATAATACAATTAGAGCCAGGTGGACATAGATGGTGGAATTGTGATAACAAACGATTAACAAATGTTGCAGACCCTGATTATGTAGATAATGCTGTAAATGTTAACTTCCTTGTTAAAGTGATAGGTAATATATTATTTGATATGCATAATTATATTGCAGCCGGACAATATAAACCTGTTGATGAAAAACAGAGAAATACATGGATAAAACAAGAAATTCTTTATAAATATTTTTTTAATAAAACAACACAAATATTAGGATCCACACTTTGGGGTCCTTTTACTATTTAATTGATCAAAATCATAAATAACTTCATTTATGTTCAACTCGTCGTAGAGGTAACACATAAGCTGTGCATTTCAATTATAAAAGACAATCATGACATTTCAGTACATCAGTCCATATCGAGACACTGTAAGGAAAGGAGGTGGGATCACGTCCACAGCGGTTTCTCTATTAAGTAAAGCTTTAAATCGAATTCCAGTAGGATCTGTCGTAAATAGAGCAATAGACGCTTTACCATACGAATTTCACATACCGGGAGGTTATCAGTATTGCGGACCAGGAACTAAATTGAAAAAACGACTGGAAAGAGGCGATCCAGGCATAAATAAGTTAGATCAGGCTTGTAAAGAACACGATATAGCATATTCCACATTTAGCGATACAAAAAATAGATCAATAGCTGATAAAAAGCTCGCGGATATAGCTTGGCAACGAGTAAAGTCTAGTGACGCTAGTATTGCAGAAAAAGCAGCAGCTTTAGCGGTAACAGCAGGTATGAAGGCTAAAACAGCGGTAGGAGGTGGAAAAAGGAGGCGAAGAGTGAAAAGGAGATCGGCAAAGACAAAACATGGAGGGAATATTAGAAGAAAACGACGTTCCACCAGAAAGGGTAGCAAAAAACCAACAGTATGGTCAATGGTAAAAAACGGAGCAGGTCTATACCTAAGACCGTATCGTGCATATTAAATAAAAGAAATCAATTAGTAATACCACATAAAGCGTTAACAAATATTGAATTATTTAAATACATTTCATGTTTAAAAATACCTTTTTTTCGTGGTGTCTTTATGAAAGATGAATTACCAGTTAAAATGTGGAAAAACGAAACCGGCATTGTAAATTTAGACAATTCAGAAGGTCCTGGCACTCATTGGGTTTGTTATAAGAAATTAGGTGATAATATTTATTACTTTGATAGTTTTGGCAATTTACCACCACCTAAAGATCCGAGCATTACTTTAAATCTGCTAAAAACATATATTACAACTATAAAAGAGAACAACCTGATAACACTTTAATATGCGGCCATTTATGTTTGGAATTCCTAGCTAAAAGTATCAGTCACAATTGAGATGTCTTCCTATACGGTACCATTAACAGGAAAATCGTCCACTTGGCGAAGTATCCTTTTTCCAGCGTTACGCTTGCAAGAAGGAAGATTTTGGGAAGCGGCACTGTTGGATTTTACAACTTACAACTCTATTCCCAATGTTACGGAAGATAAAAATAACTTATTGCATTACTATAAAGGAAAAGATGCCAGTGGGAAGTTTACAGACTTAGAAGTTTGCAGTTTACCCACAGGTTCTTATGAAATTGATCATATTAATGAATTTTTGCAAAATAAAATGGGAAAAGACAATATAACATTAAAAGGTAATAACAATACGATGAAAGCTGAAATTAACTCCAAATATTATATAGATTTTACTCAGGAACAATCAATCGGTGAATTGTTAGGATTTCCCAAAGATAGCCCAATTTTAGAACCAAATCAAACACATTCCGGTAAACAAACTGTAACTATACTAAAAGTTAATAGTATAGATATAACTTGTAACATTATACAGGGAGCTTACAGAGATGGAGCAAATACTCATATAATACATACTTTTTACCCGAGTGTACCTCCAGGATTTAAAATTGTTGAAAAGCCACAAAACCTAGTATATCTGCCGTTGAACACCACTTTCATTTCAGACATCGTGTTGAACGTATTGGATCAAGACGGTAACTTGATAGATTTCCGAGAAGAGCCAATTACAGTTAGATTACATTTAAAATCGACACTTTAATACAAAAATCATGGGTTTATCATTTAAAAGTGGACAGCCTACGGGAAACCGCATTAGTAGCTCTTCAGCTGTGGAGGAGTTAACACGCGAGAACATTCGTTTCTTAGAAAAGATTGGTTTAAAATTAACCGATTATGGATATACTGGATATAGCGCAGGGTCCGACATTCGACGAAACACTATGGGAAAAAGAATATCACACCCACAACCCTTACACTTCATCAAAATTGAACAATAACGATGAAATTCGTATTCCTATACAACATCAAGACATTTACACACTACCATGTGAAAGTTACTTGTATATCGAAGGAAAAGTAACAAAAAAGGACGGTACTACTACTGGTACAACAGTTCCATTTATAAATAACCCTATGGCTTTCCTGTTTGATGAAATTAGATATGAAATATCAGGTGTAACAGTTGATTCCACTAAAAAAGTAGGTATTGCAACAACTTTAAAGGGGGTAACATCTATATCACCTAATGAAACCAATTTACTTCAACCGGCCGGATGGGTTTTACCTGAACATGACATAATCACTCCGAATACAAAGGGATATTTTGATTTTCATATTCCATTACGTTTGTTGCTTGGATTTGCTGAAGATTATAGAAAAATAATATTAAATGTTAAACAAGAATTAGTTTTGTTGAGATCTTCTAACGATAAAGACATTATTAAAGCTCCAGATGGTACAACGGATGCAAACCTAGAATGGAAATTAACATTAGACAAAATTGTATGGAGAGTTCCACATGTTAAATTAGCTGACGAACATAGAATGCTACTATTAAGGAAGTTAAAGGCTGATCGTGATATTGTAATTCCTTTTAGAAGTTGGGAATTCCATGAACATCCAAGCTTGCCAACTACAGATCGTCACACTTGGACTGTTAAAACATCTAATTACGTAGAACGAGCCAGGTATATTATATTTGGTTTACAAACAGATAGGAGAGACAGCATCACAAAACATGCAGGCAAATTTGATCATTGCAACTTAAAAAATATTAAAGTTTATTTGAATTCACAATTTTTCCCCTACGACAATTTAAATGTGTCATTCGCTAATAAAAAGTACAGTATATTATACGATATGTATGCGAGATTCCAAAATTCATATTACGGTAAAACAAATACACCTTTACTATCACCAGAAGAATACTTAGATGGTTACACAATAGTTGTAATTGATTGTTCTAAACAAAATGAATCAGTAAAATCATCAAGTGTTGACATAAAGATTGAAATGGAGTTTAATGCAGCTATACCTGCAAATAAAACTGCATACTGTTTAATTCTACATGATAAAATTGTAACATACACACCTCTAACTGGAATTGTTAAAAATGTATTGTAAAAAACCGGTTTTGTTACATTCCGCGAGTATAAAAGCGGAGCGTGCAGGCCGCTCCTGATCAGTTTGTTGCCTGACGTTGTATGGGTAGCATCATCTTCAATATGGCTTCTACAAGTGGTACAACCGAATGCGATATAGAAAAAGAAATTTCAGAATTTTTGGACATGAATGAACAGCAACACGTCACAAATCAAGAAGAAGAAGAAAAAGGTAAAAAGAAAAAATATTTGTCCAAGAGGAAAAGAAATATGGAAGAAAATATTTCACCAAATATTTTGATGGAAGTATTTTTAAGAATTTTTTATCCAATCTCTTCAAGTTTGGATAAAAGTGTTTTAATTGGAGTTATGAAATCAACCGACTATTCACCTACAGTAATTTTAACTCACGGAACAAAAATGATTTTGTTTACAGCCAATGCTTGGGAATCTTTTATGAAACACCTCCATTTGTTAGAATGTTACTTTAATAGCAACATGTTTGGCAGGAAAACAAAAGTAGGACTATTGGATTCAGACTTGGAAATTGATATTATTAAACACAGAGGTGAACATCAAATGAGATTCAGAGATACGACCAAACATGACATAAAAATTCAACTGAACAGAGAAGAATTTTTTATTTTAACATGTGCAACTGAACCAATAACAAGATATTTAAGACAGCTAGTATTCTCCAGTTCAATTATTAAAGATTATTTAACAGACACTTTGGACAAACAACCGGATGCACCAATTTTGTATGGACCTGTGGACACTTCAATATTCAACAGAATTCCTCATGAAGTTCAAATGTGGAGACAATTGGAACAATATGTGCAAGAAAAAAATAATTTTGTAAAATCGGATGAAGAAACACATTTCAGTGATGAAAAGGATCAAAGTGATGATAATGACAACAACAAAAATGACCAGATGGAAAGTTAAATAAAGTTTTAAAATTTTTCACAACACTTTACACTTGAATTGGCAAATTTTCAATAAAAAATTAAAAATTTTGTGGGGTTAGGCCTACCGGGGATGGTGCCCACGTTAAATATACACCAACGCGCCTTTAACTGTACGGCCTGGCATAAATACATGCCTACCGTGGTGTGGAAAACAGTTGACCTTCCGACACCGTGATGGATAGACTGGTGACCTTTCAAATGGACATGGAAGAAGAAATCAAGTCCAAACCGGGTATTATTGAATTTCAGGCGTTTCGTGGTAACGATGATCGGTTCATTATTAAAGAACTAGTATTTTATGATATAGATAAAAATATTCCTTATACATTTTTATTCAAACCACCATGCTCTTTTTCTTCACTAACCACCAAAGCCGCAACAACAAACCGATGGACTTGGAAATATTTTCATCACATCGATTGGTATGACGGTTTTACCAGTTATTCAGACTTGTATCATATTATGCATCAATTTTCAAATAAATTTACTAATATTTACACAAAGGGACTTGAAAAGAAAAGATGGATAGAACAATATACATCAAATCCAGTCAAAGACGTGCAAATTGATAAAAATTTTAAATTTATTTCTGAAAACGTTTGTATTTGCACACAAAGCGTAGAACATGAAAGGGACAGGCACTGTGCATTAAAAAACGCTTTAAAATTAGCTACTTACCTGCAAGATGGAGAAATCGGTGGTGGTGGTGGGGGTAACGTCGATTATAAAAGCGAGGAGCAGACCGAGACTTGGCACGAGTATTACTCGAGACTCCGAGACGACAACATCTCAGAGCTAGAAGACAGCGAGGACCTCTAGAACAACCATGGCATCCAACCAGTTTCTGCAGTCTTTGGTGGAACAATTCAACGCCCACTCCAAGTCTACAATTTTGCCGGTAAAAAAATGTTCAGAGCTGAAAGATGAAAAACATTACATCATACATGCTATGAAGAAGATGGAAACTACAGTCGGCGAGGCAATCTGCTGCAGCTTGAGCGAAGCTCCATATACACCGGGAGATGAAGCAAAATTTCAAATTTATTTGCCAAAAAGATTCGTCCATCTGCTACAAAACGAAGACTTGCGCTCCATTCAACCGGGATGCCTCTACTTGGTGTCCCACGGATCCAACGGCAGCAACTCCACCGAGCTGACCATCCACATGGCCGAGAAGCAGCAGTGTTAAATAAAATTTAAATTTTTCTTGTATCTGTTTGTATTCACTATATAATTTTTCTCATGTAATCTTGTTTGTACTGTATTAAATAAACATTACCAAAAAAAAAAAAAAAAAAAAAAAAAGGCAATATATCAATATGTGAAACAAATAACAAAAGGTTTCACATATTGATATGTTGCCTTTTTTTTAAAAAGCTCTGGGGTGGCCTTGACCTTTGACCTTTGCATAAATTAAACAAAATAAAAATATTTTTCAAACAGCAATGTGTGTATGTGTGTGTGTGTGTGTGTGTGTGTGTGTGTGTGTGTGTGTGTGTGTGTGTGTGTGTGTGTGTGTGTGTGTGTGTGTTTTCCCCCACCATTTTGGGTTACCAGCATACAGACTGCAAAGAAGTCCAGTTTAATTGCAACTGTCAAACCATGAGCACCCTATTTGAGCTTTGTGTAAGAAAAATTATTCAAGATCAACAGCTATTTAGCCATACTTTACGTTCCAACGCTCCTCAGCAAATTAAAATTTTTATCAAACAGTACAAGCTAGACAACAGAGGTTACAACACTTTTGGGTGGTACAAGTTTGGTGATGGTACAACATTTTGTCAAAATTGTGGAAGGGCTGCTGTATCTAACCCAGCACAATTCCTACAAGATGATGGATGTTTACAATTAGGCCATGTAGCTCCAGTTATGAGTTACGAAACACCCAAAGAACTTTGCACAATTTGTTCAATCAATATGTTTAGTTGGAAAAAATTTAACCACCTCCCATCAGACAGCATATAAAATCCTTCCCCCACCACTATTTCATACTACCTTCAAACAACCATGCTAATATTCATTCCGCCTTTGGACATCACACGGAAAACATCAAGATGGCTCTCACTGTAAAATGCGCAAATTATGAAGAAGTATTTGTAAGAAATCTGCAAGAATTAAACGAAATTGTTGAAGAATTTAAATCACTAATCGAACAGGGATACCGACTAAACATGCAAATTTTTGCATGCAACACAAAATGCACCCATGGCTTCAGGGATGACGACCCGCCAAGGTCACCATCATCATCAACTTCCTCGGCCTACTCCTCCAGATCGTCCATGAAGACTCAAGCCAGTCCAAACTTGGAATATTTCTCCTGACTAATATTTATATTTTGTTTCCTTACTTTACTTCAATATGCTTATTATTGTATTGTAATAAAAGAATAAAAAAAACCTATCTTGCTACAGTTTTGTAGCAAGATAGGATTTTTTAAAACACAAATTGGATGACCTTGAACAGGTTCTAACATGTACAGGTGTAAACGTAACCACAAATTTAAACATTTTTTTTTATTTCCTAATGGTTAACCTTGAAACTTCCCCCACCATTTTTCCTCTTGGAGACCTGAGAAACAACACCAATGTGTTTCATTACATCTTGATCTTTCAAGCTGCAAACATGGATGTCCCACCACCAATATATGAGGCTGATGTGGCAGGAGGACAGAGGAGGAGATGCCAGCATTTGGATCTAGTGGAGTTGATGGAAAGGAGAATTGAAGAAAGGCAGATCAGGAAGGATACCATCCTAACACAAAAAATTTTAAAATTGGATCTTGTCATGCTTCTGGCCTTACTCATTGCAGTCTTCGTCTACTTGGTCTACGCAGTCATATACTGTCTAAGGTGCACGGAGTGTGCTGACAAGGGAGCCAACTTGCCAGTTTTCAACGCTACTCTTTAAATAAAATTTTCTTTTTTAAAACTCCAAATGGTTGACCTTGAACATGTCTCAACCTGTCTGGTTGTATCATAAAAACAGAAAAAAAATTTCCTCTAAGCAACCCAACCCCCACCACCACCACCACGATTCCAAAAGAGCAATCCTACATGCAAGTCTGACTTCATTTCCAGCTCAGCTACGCTAGCGGTTACACGATACAATGAAGTGGGAATTACTTGTTGACAGCCTTGAACACCTCAAAGACATTTATCAAAAACTGCACATGTTATTACTTCAACATCCAGGGATGGTAATTAAAATGGATTTGGAATACGACTGTCCAACCATCGACAGTATGGATATACCCGAAGGAGTGGTCCACAATACAGAAGAAGAAACTTGTTGCTGTGAAAGTAGCACTTCAACAACAACAAGCACAAGTCCATCCAGCGCATTTGAGGATGAAGGCGGATTTTTGTAAATAAAAATTTAAATTTTTTTAAAACTTCAAATGGTTGACCTTGAACAGGTTTCAACATGTTGAAGAATGTGGATGAAAAATAAAAATTTTTTTTTCTATCTGATCACATAACCCCCACCACATAACTGGGTACCTACGATGCACGGAGTGACTTGGTCAGTCGCTATTCAACTCTTGCAGTGTGCACATCACACTTTTTCCACCTAATTTCCATAACTGGAGTTCTAAATTAAATATTTAGCTAAAACTTACATATTTCACAAGTTTTAAGCCAAACTAAATATCGCGAAAAAAATTATTTTTATTTCATATGGTTCAAATTTTTACAAGTCCCAAGGTCACCTAAGAAAACAATTAGAAAAAAGAAATTATTTTTATTTTTTTCATATAGCTCAAAATTTCACAAGTCCTAAGTTCAACTGAGAAAAAAAATAATATTTTTTTTTCATAATGTTTCCAACAAGAACAAACTCGGATGAGTTGTTGGAAAAAAAATAATTTTTTTATTTTTTCGCATCTGACCACTTAACCCCCACCACGCGGTCTGGTACCCGGACGGCGCGGTGCTGTCCGGTCAGTCGGCGTCCGGCTCCCGCGCGGTGATGACACCACCACCACCATCGGCTGTTCGCAATTTCGTTTCCAGTTGGGCTTCGGGTTTCTCCAGTGGGTAAGTGGAAATAAAAATTATTTATTTTTTTAGTTTTAAGAGTGGGGTTGCTGGGGTTCAGGTCAATGGCCTCTGAGGAATGCCTTACGTCACTTTTGGTAGGTTTTTCGGTCTGGTCGCTAGGAAAATAAATTTTTCTTTGCACTTTTGTGGTTTCTCGTGGATTTTCACTCCACAGCCGAATACTAGGAACCACAAGAGTGCAAAGAAAAATTTTTTTGTCTTTCCGCGTGACCTTGACCTTAATTACGTCAATGACGTCGTTATGGTGACGTCAGCGGTAATGATGTCGTCATGACGTCATTTCTATTACGTCATACCTATGACGTCATAGATATGACGTCATAGATGACATCACCGATGACGTCATTCGTGACGTCAGTGACCTTGGTGACGTCAGCATTCCTCAGGGGTCATTGACCTGAGCCAGCAGCCCTACTTTGCCACTACTATCACACACAACAGTGAAGAAATAAGTTCTTCTCCATCCATTTATCTTCCTTTCCCGGTTTGCTGTACAATTGAAGCCATAAAAATGGCTGGAAATGACATGACCATGGTGAATGGCTTTCAAAGAATTTCCTACTGTTTTGTATATAATTCAATCGATAAGATGCGTAGACACTTGTGAGCAGCACGGGCACATATAGTGGTTGACGAGCAGTGAGACCAAGGAACTGGTCGCTGTTCACGAGCCACGACACTAATAACTTAATTAGCGAGTGTTGTATTTGCAACAAGTCCTTAAATTTTCAAAACTTCTACGGCCATGGAGTTGTTTTCTATCTATTTACCCTACAGCACGTGGAGAAATCAGTATTTTATGATATCAGATTATTGATACTTACAGCCTGAAGCAATCTTCGATTTTTGGTTTGTGACGCGTTTCGCCGTTTACGGCATCCTCAGACTTCACAAACACACTTGAACTAATAGTACATTACACACACATAAATATCACCTTGCGGATCGTTAAGTTTATTAAAAATAGACATTGAATTATACACGCACAAATAAAGAATTCGGGGAGCTCCCATTACGGCCACACGGTAGAGGTTCGTGCACGGACTGGCTTGTTATCAGCAGATGATTATTTCTCCAGTGTTTGACTCAAGGTCAATGAACAGCTGATATGTCCCCCAAACCATGTAATGTAGGATGCTTTGTTTTCATAAAAATAGAAGTTCTGTTAAAAATAGGGTTTGATCTTGGTCCAATTCTCTCATTTAAAATCATACTATTGTTGTTTTTGTGTTCCTTATAAATTTCCAATTCCTCAAGGCGCAATAATCGTTGTCCTTTTCTGGCGTGATGTAATATTGTCATATTACTCTCTATATCTGTATATGAATGATTATAGGCTACTAAATGTTCAGCAAATTTTGAACCTCTTTCGGGATGTTTGATAGCTGAGATATGTATTTTAGACCTTACTTTAAATGATCTGGAGGTTTGGCCTATATAAAACTGGTTACATTCATTACAATCTAATCTATAAACACCAGAGTGAGAAAAACTGTCCTTTTTAGTAGATTTAGGCTGTAATCTATTTCCCAATTTATTGTTTGCTTTAAATGCTATGTTTATATCATGTTTTTTGAAAGTTTTGGTGAGGGCATTGTCCATTTTGTTGTGATATTCAACAGATGAGAATCTACGTTTAGCAACTGGTTATTTGTCAATTTTATTTAATATTATTTAATTTGTGCGTGTATAATTCAATGTCTATTTTTAATAAACTTAACGATCCGCAAGGTGATATTTATGTGTGTGTAATGTACTATTAGTTCAAGTGTGTTTGTGAAGCCTGAGGATGCCGTAAACGGCGAAACGCGTCACAAACCAAAAATCGAAGATTGCTTCAGGCTGTAAGTATTAAAAATCTGATATCATAAAGCAATCTAGGACCAGATTTTCCACAATGTTAGACGAAAGCCAAGTCAAACTGGCCAACACCTACAAATATGCAAAATTGAGAGTACATTACACAACTCAAGCTATTAAATTTAACAAAAAATGTCAAAAGAATGGGCTTAAACCTAATTACATATGTTTGAAAACCAAATCCAAAACACCTGCTGCACTTAAGGCTAAATATATGGCTGAGAAATTATGGCTAAAATATGAAATTAAAAATCTACACAGGAAAAAACGTGCCCTGAACAAAACATTGTATCATACACAGTTAAAAATGGCAAATGAATTGCACCCAATTGAATTTGATAACGCAATTAATTCGGCTAATGAATGGATCAAACCAAAAATTCATGAAAGGATGAAATCCACTATGAAAAAACTAGATAGGTTTGAATGTCAGTTGGCAGAGAATGAAAACATATCTTGTGATCATGAGTTTTATCCAAGAGTCGTTAATTTTAGCAATATCGAATTTACAGCCGATGAAATGAAATTATTAGAAAAAGGCTTAAAACACAATCTTCCTAATAAAACCAATGATTTAGACAAAACGCTTTTAGATACTGAGACAACTATCCAGACACTACCCCCAAACACACAAGATGAGGTTAGATACGAGATAGCCAGTAAATTGGATAAAATAAATTCTAAGGGAACACAACAAAACTTTCATCATAGTGAATTAAAAGTAGTAAACCAAATCAATGAGAAATTAACAGCCACCGACTCATTGATAACCAAAGCTGACAAGGGAAATACTGTTGTTGTGATTAAACAAACAGAATATGAAAACAAAATTGACGATTTTATTAATAATAACAATATTAGTATGCTAGGTAAGGACCCAACTCCTAAATACAGCAAGGAAATAAACCAGGCAATAAACAAATGTACAAGTATTTTCAATGATAATACAAGACGCCGTTTGAAGGTAACACAGCCCGTTGCCCCCAAACTTAAAGGATTACCAAAGATTCATAAGCAAGATATCCCTATTAGACCTTTGGTAAATGCAATTGGATCCCCAACTTACTATGTAGCTAAGTCTGTGAATAAATTAATAAAACAGAGTTTAAATTTACAGAATAATAGAAGTTTGATTAATAGTACTGATCTTGTCGAAAAAATAAAAGACATCAACATCCCTCCTGGAGCCAAACTTGTATCATTTGATGTTAAGGACCTGTACACAAACATTCCTATAAATGATGCACTAAAGGTATTATCGTTAGAACTGCACAATAATGTGGAACTGACAAATGATAAGATTAATGAGATCATGCTGATAACAGAAACCATACTAAAACAGAATTATTTTCAATACAACGATAAATTTTACAGTCAAAATGATGGAGTGGCAATGGGCTCGCCCCTCTCTGGAACCATAGCTGATATTTATTTAAATCACCTTGAAAATAAGATCCTAAATGCCGATAACACCCATTCAAAGAAAGTCTTATACTGGCACAGGTACGTCGATGATGTTTTGGCTCTTTATAATGGGAATGTCAGACAAATAGATTTATTTCTCAATCACATCAACTCCTACCACCCCAAAATCAAGTTCACATCAGAGATAGAAAACAATAAATCGTTAAACTACTTACTTATACGTTAGACTTAACGATAAAAAATGTAAATAACGCACACCAGTTCTCCATATACAGGAAGCCCACCCACACTGATATGGTATTACACACAACTTCCAATCACCCCCGCCAACAGAAACTCGCTGCATTCAGATCCATGTTATATCGCCTCGAAAATATCCCAATGCAAAAATGTAATTATAATAAAGGACTGCAAACCATCAAATTTATCGCTAACAAAAATGGATACAAACAAGCAGATATCAATAAACTCCATTCCACCATCAAATCAAAATTAAATAAAATTGACAAAGAACCAGTTGCTAAACGTAGATTCTCATCTGTTGAATGTCACAACAAAATGGACAATGCCCTCACCAAAACTTTCAAAAAACATGATATAAACATAGCATTTAAAGCAAACAATAAATTGGGAAATAGATTACAGCCTAAATCTACTAAAAAGGACAGTTTTTCTCACTCTGGTGTTTATAGATTAGATTGTAATGAATGTAACCAGTTTTATATAGGCCAAACCTCCAGATCATTTAAAGTAAGGTTTAAAGAACATATCTCAGCTATCAAACATCCCGAAAGAGGTTCAAAATTTGCTGAACATTTAGTAGCCTATAATCATTCATATACAGATATAGAGAGTAATATGACAATATTACATCACGCCAGAAAAGGACAACGATTATTGCGCCTTGAGGAATTGGAAATTTATAAGGAACACAAAAACAACAATAGTATGATTTTAAATGAGAGAATTGGACCAAGATCAAACCCTATTTTTAACAGAACTTCTATTTTTATGAAAACAAAGCATCCTACATTACATGGTTTGGGGGACATATCAGCTGTTCATTGACCTTGAGTCAAACACTGGAGAAATAATCAACTGCTGATAACAAGCCAGTCCGTGCACGAACCTCTACCGTGTGGCCGTAATGGGAGCTCCCCGAATTCTTTATTTGTGCGTGTATAATTCAATGTCTATTTTTAATAAACTTAACGATCCGCAAGGTGATATTTATGTGTGTGTAATGTACTATTAGTTCAAGTGTGTTTGTGAAGTCTGAGGATGCCGTAAACGGCGAAACGCGTCACAAACCAAAAATCGAAGATTGCTTCAGGCTGTAAGTATCAATAATCTGATATCATAAAGCAATCTAGGACCAGATTTTCCACAGTATTTTATTTTTATTTTATTTTATTTTAAAAACGGGCAGTTTTTCAGGATCTCTGTGCCTCCCGAAACTTCCAATTTTTGGATGAGCAACGAAAATAACCTGTTAACAAGATAACAAGAAAATCCCATCCTTGTAACAAGTGATTAACTGAAAATCATTCCCCTCCGAATGGATGGGTGTTTACACGTCGGTTTGGACAGTTGAGATGAGGAAGCTACATTAGAGCAGTAGACAGTAGATAGCCTACCATGCAGCGACAATCGAGTGTAGTGTGTGGCTGTCCGGGGGGGCGACCCCGCCGATAACCCGATGGTGGTAATTGCTGTAGGATACATAGCCAACAACTGGGCGATAAAGAAAATGGTGTTTATAATTGAAAACTATCAAATTCTTCACTTATTATGGATTCATCCGAAATATGGTCCAATACTCTGACAATCGTCATCTAACTATCTGTAACCATCGTCGTGGTTGTATGATTCCTCTTGTAGCCAGTCAATAGTAAATGAGCTTTTTAGCTGCTCGAAACCGTAATTGTACCCAAATAAATCGGACCACTAGACAGTAACTGAATTAAATTATTTTATAAACTGTATGTATAAGATAACTGAGTCTTTCCCAATGACTCACACTGTGCTCTTATTCGCTCTTCAAAACGTCTGCCAATGTTTGATTATTAACGAAAGTTAATGTTTAGCACAGAGCAGAGGGCATATCTAAAGGAGGAAATAATAATTATGGTATTTAATATTATTTTTATAAAGCATAGACCTATATGTTCAAAAATTTATGATTCTGTGATTATTATTTTTTATTAGTAAAGTATTATTTTGTTCGTTCAAGCGGGTTTACACCTGAGTTGACAAAAAAGTTGCCAACGCCAACTTTAGTTGAAAACGCTCACTGAAAAAGTGCTTGGCTTGTAAAATAGCCATCGTGAAATCGGCTCTCAAGAAGACGGTGGCCAAGGTCACAGATAAAAGAAGAAGGCCGTTTTCTTTGTGCTACGGTGAAGTCTAGCTGTCCCTTACTCACGAATCAAGAAATATTTGAATGTGCACTTCCGCCTATTCACTTCATTATGGTGCAGATTTTTACCTTTCCAAGACGTGGTTGAAGAGCATGAGCTCAGTGTAAACCTAGAGTAGAACAAGAAAACTATTATACTAAAAAAACACATCAAACGAAACGAAAAAGAAAACATATACTAGAAAAAAAAACAAGTTCAAGAGGTATATGTTACTTCATATAAACTAGAGTTTGCCACTGGTAGAAATTCGACCGAAATTTCACTTGATTTTGACCAAATGTACACTTATTTAATACGCTAAGGGGTTTTTTGTGCTGAGAACTCCTACCACAATTCTCAGCTGATTTTCAAGTTTTTAGTGTTGTCGGATAGGGCTTGGTCTGTAGTTGTTTCCGCCAAAAATTGATGAGAATCTGACTTTAAATAAGGGCGCTATCAACAAATTAAATTTGAAATTGCCCCATTAGTATAACATTGAGATTGGTTTGAGAATTTTAAACATCTGTTAACGTACAGCTGTAGTTTTTGGTGATCACTGATATTCACAATATTGGAATGGTCGGGTTTCATTGATTTAGAACTGATGTAACTTTCTATTGTATCAAAATAAATTGCTCGATGTCGAGTAACACGTGCACTAGTTAGTTAATTAAAAACTATGTTACCATTAAAGGGGTACCCACACTATCAAACATGCTCGACCCAACGTCGGGACCAACGTCAGACCCAACGTCGGACCCGACGTCTTGTCCAACATGTTCGACAGTCTGTTGGATGCTCGGTCGGGTGGTGTGTCAGAACGGGCAGTGGTTTAACCCAATTTGTCAGGCCCGATGTCGAACCCGACGTTGGGTCGGGCAAGTTCGATAGCGTGGACCCCTTGAAACATCTGTTCCTTCTTTTTCAAGCATTTATTATTAGTTGTCTAATGATTGAAACAATTAAACTTCTTCCATAAGTTTAACATTATAACTTTAAAAGCATCTAGGGCCCTGGCGGTCTATGTGAATTATAATGTGATTCTGCTCATTTAGAGGACACTACGTTATTTCTAACGGCATGCACGAATTTCTCCTATGATCCACACAAACTGAGAAAAAAATAAGGAAAAGAACCATGCTTGCATATTAATATAATATATTTCATACAAAAGCCATGTGAAAACCGATGGAGATTTAGATTGATTTTGGCACAAGCCAAGCACAAACTCTCTGACTTTGTCAATCTGACATCGACCTTAATTTATCAATTGGCATCTGTAGGAGTCAATTGCGGCCCTACAAACTGTTATTTACTAACTTTCCGCATCCACGCGGTTTATATAGCATGCTATAATGATTTGATATACTATCTAAATTATTTAATTGATACTCAGCTGAGAGGTAAAAATTTGTATTGACTCCCAATCTTTTGATATCCGTAAAGTTTCTGGGAAAGTTTCTAACACAGCCTACTCAAAAAATATCCTACTAGATTAATTGATTTTCTAGGACAATAAAAATTAAGAAAGAAAACCCTTGCTGTATATGTTGGATTATATTTAACCGGACAAATCAATTCATTCTCTAACTAATAAACACCACTTTTGATTAAGTTTAATTTGATTTATACTGTATGCTTCATGGAGCAATTAGGTTTGTTATATGAACGAATGTAATAAAAGTAAGAAAATTTCAATTGGATATGACTTAGGTTTTTGTTTTTTATTAGGCCTACAAAGCAAAATTGTCTTTGCGAATAAGGTTTACGAGCGTCAATTTGATGACAAAAAGAAACTCACTTGATTCTATTCCTAATCTGCAGTTGAAACTGCAACTTGATAATCCTAGTCCTACTTGCAATCGAAGAGGTAATCATTGATATTTGATCCGAGTATATTGTTGCCGTTAACAACATTGTTAATAGTGAGACAGGTCCAAGAGGGGTATCAACCGTGACATGCACGTGTCGTGATAACAGCAGCCTCCTCTGGTGATAACGAACACGTGATAAGAACGCGCCAAATATCGATCAGAAGCAGACGGTTCGGCAACTTGTAAAGAGGGTTGGAAACACCTGGAAACAAGAGCAATGACCCTATTGAACTAGCATGATATCACTTTATTTTATATTTATATGGAGTTGATGATTGTAGGCAAGGCGTTTGTAGACTACCTACAGTATATTAGCCTAGCCTACTGTTTTATACAAGTTTATAAGTTTAATATGGCTGCCACTTTGAAAATACACATAGGGGAAAATTGTTATATTCCTGAAATATCCATAGGTATTCAGTGATAAACCATTCTTAGGATTGTGAAGAAAATTGAAAAAAAAAACACTAAAATAATTTTACCATGAACTAAGAATAAAATATTTAGGTAAAGATATAACATTATACAGGGTGATTCAGATTACCCACGCACTATTTATAGCAGGAGGGCAGAGTTGAAAGCATGAAATGACGTTTTAACCTCTAAATCGTATATGAGCTTTCCAATATAAATATTTTCAGCAATGCCAGTATACAGGGTGTTTCAAAACTGGAGGTCACGGGTTCGAATCTCAACATTTTCTTTAGTAAATAGGTATATGCATATTTCTTGCACAATTTTAAACGTATTTAAGTCAAAGGAGCATTTAAGTGAAAATAGAATGAATTTTTATTTTTCAAATTCAAATGGTAGTCATAGCCAAACATAGGTTTCCCATGTTAATCTTAAGGGAAATCAACAAAAACATGTATTTCGCTTATTTATTGATATACTTAACTTAAAAATTTGTTATGTACATTTACTCAGTATCACACTTTTAAGGGTTGTAGGTTGTAACTTTACTAAAAAAAAATAATTTTGTAACATGCTCTAACCTTTTTTAAGATTTAATTAGCTCAATAAAACGTTGAGATATTTTCACCCCTTAAGACAAGAGCAGATTAACTGGAGACAGCGGACAGCAGGAGTTCTATTAGAGCAAAGTAATCAAGATCGACATATTTCTCAATGTACCAAAAGTAGTTGTAATTCTCCTTAATCTTTATATGTTGCTCTATAGACTAAAATGTGATGAAAAGTTAGATTTTCATAACTATTTAGAAAATCACTAATTCAATGCTTTTAAATTAACTAAATATTGTGATCTACATGTGTCATTGTGTATTTTTTACTTCACTATATTGGAACCATTCATCAGATATGATACGGCAAGATTCCATGATTACTGTTAATAAGGCCCAATCCATTAAGCTTTGCAGGTAAAATTATTTTACTGTTATTAAAAACTTCCAAATGTAATGTAGACTGGCGCAAATAATACTGTGTGGTAAATAATTCCAAGGAAGGTGAAAAATTTGTTTAAAATTCTGATGAATCATGCAACGATTCCGAGTCGAAATAAGTTCATGTGAAACAAAAGAAAAATGTTCTGTTAAAATATTATCAATATGGGAAGTAGTAGGCTGAAAAATTTTGAAACACCTAGCATAAAATTACTCTTTCTCACATGCTGTGCATTTATGATCCGATTAAAAGTGGTGTTTTAGTAGTTTATAATCTCCAGAGGAAGGACTGTATAGACATTGAAAAGAAAGTACGATAGAAAATATTTTAGAGAATATCTTTTGGTACATTTGCCAAAGTAATGTTTCTGGTACACCCTTACACCCATAATAATCGCCAAAAACAGCATTAAAAATTAAAAAAATCACAACTTAGAGCATACCCGTAAGCAAGAATCACAACTTAGAATCATACCCGTAGGTTTATGTTGTTACAACTATTCCTGCTACATCATAACTTTTTGATGAACGTGGAAACAATCAAAACAAAAATTTCAGTGAATGCACAGATAAACTTGGATACAAACATACCATGACTTACTGAATGAATGCAATACAGTACCTTCAAAGCAAAAAATGTATATTTCTAGTTACCATACCAATCCAAAGGGATTTATGGAGAAGATTAATTTTTGCGTGCTTTGTGGCAAAGGTAGTTGAAAACTAAGATTAGAAATTCTCATAAAAAGGCCAATAAAAACAAAGCTGGGAATATTTCTATTTTTGGAACCTGCTATCGGAATGGGCTGTGGATTTAACTGCATGACACAGAGAATAACACTGACGGAGGTTTCAAACTGAACGGAGTTAAACCAACCAAACAACGTTAAACAAATTTTACTATTTAAACTGTAAACTATATTTTAGATGTGTCAAAGATGGAATTTTATAAAAAACTAGTGGCTTGTAGGGGCAAAGTCCCCTAAAAATCGAAATGATGATGTTATCTCAAAAATTAAGTTTCAATTCATCACCTAGTTGCAGAATTATTATATTTCTTCTCAAGGTGTACTGTGAATTAACACGGTTGGATTTTCTTATAAATATTACTTAATCTTGACGAATATGTTTTGGTGGTAGCAAATCAGTAATTCGCCAATATTCTCCCTTGCATTAAACAATACAGTAGTTTGTCTATTTTGTGGAAAAAATATTTTTGTACGATTGGACTGAGGGACGCAATAAAATTAGTTTTGACCTTAAACATGTACACATAATGAGTTCGTAACTCAAGTGAATACAGCAGTTTAATACAACATGACAAAATGGTTATTATCCCATACTGTACACTATCGCATCAAGGACCCCTGTGCCCCCACTCCCCCCACACTTGCCATGCCCCTCGTCCCCTTTCGTGATTCGTGCTTCCTGTACCCCATATACCCCCATGGCCTGAGTACCCCCCATGCCCCCTGTGCCCCCCATGTCAGTGTGACCCCCATTTTCCTGTGCCCACATGCCCACCGTTCTTAACTGAGGCCCCCGTGTCCTCTATGTCCCACATTCCTCCTCTGTGTATCCCATGTCCAACTAACCAAAGTGCCTCCAACATCTCTCGTACCGTACCAATTGTGCCCAATGCCAATGCCGCCATGCCGCCCATACCTACGTGCTCCCATACCCACCATTCCTCCCCGTGCTTCCCATGACCCCTAAAGCCTCCACCGTTCCCCCGTTCCCCTCTTCTTCCCGTGCTGAGTAGCCCCGTGGCCAGAGTACCCCCATGCCCCGTACCCCCGTTCCTCTATTCTCCCATGCCTCTGTGCCCCCTTTCTCCCAAGCTCACATGCCCGTTGTTCTTCCTCGAGGCCCCGGTGCTCTCTATGTCTCTTATTCCTCCCGCGTACCCCCATACCCAGGTACATCAAGTGCCACCGACGTCTCTAGTACACCTCGTGCCGACATGCCCATACCCCCGTGTCTCACATATCCTTGTGCCACCATGACCGCCATTCCACCCCGTGCCTCCCATATCCCCATTCCCCGATGCCTGCCGTTCCTCCCCGTGCCCCCTAAGTCTCCCTCCCCAAGCCTCCCATGTGTCCCCCTCTCGTGACCCGTGCTTCCTGTACCCCCTATGCCTTGCGGCTCGAGTACCCCCCAAGCTCCCATACCCCCTATGCCTCTGTGACCCCCAGTCACCTGTGCTCACAAGTCCACCGTTCCACCTTGATGCCCCCGTGCTCTCTATGTCCACCATTCCTCCCCCATGCCTCCTATGTCCCCCCCCAAGTCTCTCCCATGCCCTCATCTCATGACCCGTGCTTCCTTACCTCATATGATGCCGTCAATCCTCCCCGTGCCCCCTATGTTCTCCTAAGCCTCCCCCCATGCCCTCCTCTTGTATCCCGTACTTCCTGTACCCCTATGCCTTGCGGCCTGAGTACCTCCCATGCCCCCGTAACCCCATGCCTCTGTGCCACAAATTCTCCTGTGCTCACAAGTCTGCCGTTATTTCTCGATGCCCCCGTGCTCTCTATGTCCCCCCAAGTCTCTCCCATGCCCCCCTCTCATACCCATGCTTCCTGTACCTCCTATGATGCCTGTCATTCCTCCCCGTGCCTTTCATATCCCCGTTCCCCGATGCCTGCCGTTCCTCCCCGTGCCGTTCCCCTATGTCCCCCAAGCCTCCCGTGCCCCCCTCTCGTGACCCGTGCTTCCTGTACCCCCTATGCCTCGCGAAAAGAGTAACCCCCCACGCCCCCATCCCTCTTATCTCTGTGACCCCCATTCTCCTGTGCTCACGTCATGTCCGCCGTTCTTCCTTGATGCTCCCGTCCTCTCTATGTCCCCCATTCCTCTCCAGTGCTCTCTATGTCCCCCCAATTCTCCCCCATGCCCCCCTCTCATGACCTATGTGCTTTCTGTACCCCCTATGCCCCCGTGGCTCGAGTACCCCATGCCCCATACCCCCGTGCCTCCATGCCTCCCCCATTATTTTTTTATTATTATTATTTTATTTAGCGACATGCACTGAGTAAAGCCATTTTATTAACTATTATATCAACCATACCACGGCTAAATAACTTTTTACAGCGGTATATTCAGTACACAAAATCATAATGACATAGATTTTGAAGAGAGAAATCTACCGTGGATCCGTAATTTTTCCATCACTATTGGTGTTTTCCTTTTTTTATAGTGCATTGCATATTTTAAAAAGTTATAATTAAATATGGTTATCTTAACTCAAAATATCTGTTCAATAACCAGCTGAGTTTATGATAAAAATTATTCACTGGATCATCTGCTTAATCACACGTGTAGATCTAAAAATCTTCTTCCCATTAGATTAACATTAGAACTTCAAAGTCCAATGGGGCGAAGCCCAGGTAACTTTTGACGATTCTGGTATTTTTCCTTGCGTCCTTGGCCCTCAAGCTTTAAAATGAGCCATTATACATTACCCTATCTTTTTTCTAACTCGAGATATTTCGTGGGGACCGATTCGCTTACGGAATTATATATATAGATATGTCATTCACTTAATAATATGCCATACAGGTTTATTTAATTTTTAAGTTTTAATCGAGATATGGATGAAAGCCTTGTTTATTATCTGTTTGTTTTTGTCCTCAAAGGTTTGCCGCCATAAAGGTGTTGTAAGCAAATATAAATTAAACCCTACTTAGTGAATTACATACAAAATTTTTTCAGGTTATGTCAATGTCAATAAATAAGCGAGATACAGGGTTGTGTTGATTTTTTATGAAAATAAGATGGGAAATGTATTTTTGGATTTTCTTTGCGGTCAGCAAAGCCAAGTTAAAATCTCAAAATACAGAATTGTTTGTTTTTCAAGCTCTTTAACTGTCAATGTTTTTAGTTAAAATTGCCGAATTTTTCAAATTGAGGTAAAAAATTGCCAAAAACATATTTTTGACCTTTTTAAAGTCTATAAAACCCCGTTCACATAATCCAAATATGCTGGTTGGGGAACTCATGAAAAAAAGACCTGGTCCTATATCTTCATACCAAATATCATAAGAACCAGAGGTCACTTTCAAAAGTTGTACGGATCACTATATTAGTGTGTTTTCAATTATTTTATTCTTTTCTTGGTAAAACACAGGCCAGCGAACAACATGAGATACACAAACATGTAGAAGAGAGATGAGTTCTTTGTGTTGGGTGGAGGATTAAAAACAACCTTTAACCTCAACAGAAACTGCATTCCTCAAAAAAAATAATAAAAAAATAACTGAAAAAAACAAAATGAATAAAAAATTGATGTTTGCAACCAATATTTAACAAAGTAGGCCATACTAAGATTATTATTGAATAAAAAAATATTCCTTTCACAATAATAATATTATTATGGTAAAATGTATTTAATATCAATTCTTTTCTTCAAAACACCCACTACATTAAAACAGTTATACTTTTGTCACTTATTAATGAGATGCAGTGAATATAGATACAGATAAATTTTGAATTAAACATCTCTTGAGGCTCAGTCTCACAGTTGCAAAACGTCGCACATTATTTTGTTCACTGGCGAAGACGGGTCGGTGTTCGTATTGGCTCGGATTCAAGGTCTAAAAGACTAGATTCGTTCTCTATTGTCTCATGAATTATTCAACAAAAATTCTTTCCTGGAGCCTAACAGGTTTTTACTTTAAGGATCGTAAATCCAATTTGGTCATTACCAGGCATTTGTTTACAAACAACATTTGGCCATGGCCATGTAAAACCAACCCCCTTGCTAGAAATTTGATTTGGATTAGTATTTATTTAGTAATAAACCTACATTATTTGTATGACAGCATAATAATTCTAAAATAACATTTCACTCAATACATCAACAATAATGATAAATTTAAGAAAAAAGTTTTTTCACTTATGTAATTAATTTTAATTTTTAATATAGGCCTACAGTATTATGTCATTAGCTAGATTTTAAAATGTATTGGAAAAATTTAGTTATATAAAACTATTGTTTGAAAATTAAAATCAGTAATTATTACCAAGATTATTATATCTATATTTTAAAAATATATAAATAATATTTTAATTAGGGACTAGTAAAATTAACAGTTTATTTTAGGAACCCCCTGACACCATCTTATCAGCAGATTGACATTGAGTCATGTTATTTATAATGTTCATTATTTAAAGCTTCCTTTTTAACATTCACACAATATATTGAATTGTAATATCAAGTAAAATTTAAAGAGCACACCATGCGACGTTGTAAAGCATTACAATGTGTACCGGTACGGCATTCTTAAATTTCTTAGTGCATAAATCCAACATCATGACAAGATACAACAAAGCTGATTTATAATCCAAATATTTTGAACACTTTGTTGGTGCCGTAACTGGTTCATTCTGGAAAAATAATGATTCTGTGAAATTTATTATTTATCTATTACACAACAAAATTGTCTTATAAAACCTATTCTGACACGCTGGGAAGACGCTATATCCAGCATTCACAACTCATCGGATCTTGGGAAAACTTCTCAAAATAATTTCAATCATCACATATTTAATTTAAAATTATATATTGTGTATTGTGATGATTACTTCAATATTTATAAATTTTTTTAATTTATCTAAACAGTTTTATTATTTTGGGGCTGTGTGTGCTGTGTGTCCGCTGCGAGTGGCGCGGCTGTGTGTGCTTAGCACCATATTCCTAGGACTAAGTATCCCGATGTACATGATGTACAATGTATTAAAGAGGCGCAGAAGTCCAAACGCAGCTCGCTGTTCGGTCCGCTGCGAGTGGCGCGGCTGTGTGTGCTCAGCATCATATTCCTAGGACTAAGTATCCCGATGTACATGAGGTACAATGTGTTGCAGAGGCGCAGAAGTCCAAGCGGAGCTCGCTGTACGGTCCACTGCGAGTGGCTCGGCTGTGTGTGCTCAGCATCATAGTGCCGGGACTGCTGCTCAGTATCCCGCTGTACATGAGGTACAACGTCTACATCCAGCAGGCCTACCCCATGGGCATGAGCGACGTCAGACTGCTGGACAACAGGATATCCACCATGTGGTGTCAGGTAATCATGAGATGGTAGCCGTAAAAAACCTTGTAGAACGATCAAACTAAATCCATCCAAGCCTTATCAAAATTAAGATATGAAATAAGAATAAGAGAAGATGTTCCAAGCCCTTTTTTGTGCTTAAAAGTTTGGCTTAATCGTGAGTCCTGTCAAACAGGATAGTCCCTATAATACACATGGTCAAAACCTTTTAGACTAAAGGAAATCAGACTTAAAATTTCTAAAAAGATCAAATTAATAAAAAATAAAAAAATTTGTATACGACCTAGTAAATTTTGATAAAGACTGTACAATTTATTTTACAAATAAATTGTCAAAGATTACATGCTTAATAAGACTGAAATATAACACCATGATATAATATTAATGACAAAAAATTAAGGACCAGTATTACTACAGGTAATATTGTTTATAGATTAAGCAAAACTAGGTAAATGGGTGTAAGGTTTTAATATAATAATAATAATAAACAACTTTGCTTGGGCCCAAAATTGTAGAGAAAACAACTAAACTGCTCAGTCCCGACTTGGTCCTACTTAAAATTCTCTATTTATAAGGCAAAGATGTAAACACAATAACAAGCTTCTCATATCTGACTATAAAAAATTTTTGAAAATCATTTTGACTTGATTTTAGTCTTACATAAGAGTTGCATTCATAAGAAAGAACCGTTGAAGGGTTACAGGACGCAACCTTGAGGACAATTGTGAGTTTGGAGAAAATTCTGCAAATCTAGCCACAATTCCCTTTAATTCCACTGATAAATGATGAAGATCAGTTCAATATTTACTGAGAACATAGCGTTTCAACCGTGTGCATTAATATAAAGAATTTAGGAATCAACATCCTTAACATAAATAACGGCACAACAGACTGGTCCAGCAGCAGTGTTTGTAGAACTTGACTAACAGTACAGTATTTAAAATAAGCCTGACAAGTTTGTGCCCGTTTACAGAGGCAAGTGGTGTGGTCCAACGCAACGTTCAACGCATACCTGATGTCTGAACAGCCAGAGATGCGACTGGACACAGTGAAAGTTGCGATGACCCGCCATCTTGTGCTCGAAGATGATATGAAGGAGTACTGGGGCTTCTACTTGCTGAAAGGATCAACTGTCACAGTGTCTACCTGTGTCAGGTGTGTGCTAACATAGCTAATGAGTGAACATTATGAACTATTTATATCCATGACGTAACTTTAGCCTTAGTAGCCATAAACTAACATACCTTATGATTCTTTTAGCTCAAAGCATGAAAAGGGAAGGGAGTATTTCTATAGAATAATCAAATGCCGAAATTCTTCATCAAGTTTTTAATAAATGTTACAAATTTAGTTTTGATTCATAACGTATAATTAATTATGTTCTAGGTGGCCAGGGGCAAGTTTGATCATGATCAGAGGGCACAAGCACCTTAAGCAATGTGCGTACATCGGAGATGATTCTTCAGAGGAACTTGATGAACTGTTTGAAGGAGATGGCAATAACTCAGTATCAGCAGACTATGACATCTCCAACAAGCCAACCAGTATGAGGAAAGTCAGTGATGGGATTCTGATCGAAGATAGAAATGAAGATCACTCAGATATATCTTCCCAAGCACGCAATCACAAATTCCTCCACTCTGCTGCAGTAGAGGAAGCTGTGAAGAAGAACTGGAAAGTGGACAATAAAAAGGATCAGAATGTTCATTTGGTGTATGCTGAACAACTAATTAATCCAAAGAAAACAAGAGATAAAGAAGAATACAAAGTGAATCCGATTGTTGTCAACATTCCTGTGCCTACATCGGAGAAACCAAAAACCTCAGCAGAAATATATAATGACATGTTGGAGCAACTGAAGAAAATGGGACCGAAGGGCAAAACCATGCTTGATCAACTCAACAAAAAACTGGGGGAAGAATTTAAAAGCACCTTGAACATGACTGCAAAGGCAAACATAACAGAAACAAAAATTACTACTGGGAAACATGCAGAAAAAGAAACCACGCTGGACAAACTATTGAAGATTAACCCAGCAAGCAACAAAAACGATCTAAAGAACAAAAAGAGAAGGAGAAGAGAAATACCACTTCCTAGCAAGACTGTTTCACAGTTGACAAGACATGATGAAGCCGCTGATCATGCAGGGGAAGAAGAGGTAAATGCTTTCAGTATGAAACTTGGTAATCTTTACATTCACAAAAATCAAAAGTTAATTTTAAAATGTGATAATGGAGCTCAATGATCATTGATCAACAAGCTCATTGAGACCAAAAAGACATATTTTGCCATATGATATAGTTTTCAAATAGTACCGAAAGAGATAAAGTGAAAAGCAGTTTTTCCAAACATAAATTGTTCATTAGAAGTCAATTAGAAAATAGTGTGTTATAAAATAACATCAAAATGAAAATAAAAATACTTAAACACATTCCCCACTATAACCAATAAAATTCCTTTGAAATTATAAGATCAAATCACGCTTACATAGAACATAACTATATCTCAGGACAACTTTAAAACTGGTTTATACTTGTTGCAAAGTTGACAATTATAGAAACGAAGTTGTCAGATCATGTGGTAAGTCTTTTGGCTGCCCAGTGTCCACTATGACAACTTCCCTTCCCTCATTGTCCATTCTTGTTCAATGATGGGGGGGTGGTTGATGTTATCCAAAAGGCATGGAACCCCCTAGCTGCTTAGCTGAAAAACATGAATGGACTGTCAGATGGTTGACCATTTAGAGGGCAGAGCAGACTATCTGTTTAAATTAGTTGTCACTGTAGCATGGGTGTTGGCCCTCTGAGTGGTCAATCGGTCATCTACTGTCCTATTTCTCACCCTTTCTCTTCCTTCAATATCCTGTCCTACTGTGGGCTTACGCAAAATGCCCGTTAAACAGAGGTGCTTAGCGGTCAACCTGGGTCTCCTTATCCACCAGTAACAAAACTATTAAAAATGCAATTGAATCACAGGTTGTGAAATTATATCAAATTAGATTAGCCTTCAATAGAAAAGATTTCTTTGGTTGTATTAACATCCATAATGATACTATGCACTCAAATGTCAAAGAAGTAGTACTGTTTCCTGTATGTTTTTAAGAACCACAAATATTAACCAAACTCAATAAGATTATGCCCCTAAGGTGGAGCACCAGCCAGACGGAGTGGCTGAGATCCGAGGACAGTTTAACCAGACGACGCCTAATGACACGTCCAAGAGCGAGTACTGGTCCTCATTCTCATCCAGCGAGGAGAAACTACTCGAGTGCGAGGGGCTCCTTCTCAACCTTCCCCTTACGCCCCACACGGTTTGCGAGGCTCACAGACCCGAGAATGTGCTGAGCAAGGCGAGCAGCATCAACACTGTGTCGTACAAGTAAGTCTGAGGTCAACAGTAGAGGAAACACCATATCTTGCAAAAAAACAGCAGAAGTAATGAGTATGGAACATAAAACATGAGTATGCATAAAACTAAGACTGGTGTAGGAGCAAAGTATGGAGTATACATTGCATTTTGATGTAACTTGCAATAAGGCTACAACAAACAAAATTAACTAAACCCACTTAATTATAGCAAAGCCCCTAACACTATAACTTAATTTGTTGAAATTGAGAAATAATGTGCAACATCCTCATCAGTGATAGATAGTAGTTTATTAGCATTCTAACACAATCAAAAAATTGTGCAGCTTAGGCTCTTTCAAAACGGCCAGATCTAAGATGCTCAGGTGGGTTATTTAGTGATGACTTTAGGGGCGAGAAGAAAGGTTATGAAATTATAGGTGATAGGTTATGAAATGATGCAGTTTGGAAATTGTGAGTTAAATGATTTTTGGCTTCAGGTAGCTCAAAATCACCTTACTAAAATAAAAAATACACACATACACAAGGAAAATCACATTTTGCACAAATAGTTTGGTGCAAAGTTTTTTTATGATTTAATAATTATTTAAGACCTCAGAATGAAATTCTATGGTTAAGTCTAATCGATTCAATTTTTAGTTTTACAGGTATTTATTTTCACACAAATTTTTTACTGAAATTTTCCAATAATTTTGTAATTTAGTGATGTATGGAATAAACATAAAAGATAGGCAAGCATTGTCTAAAACTGAACAAAGGCATATTGATACATGATTAATCGGTAGCTAATTAGTGGATAAGTAGCCACTTGATGTTCTATTTGTATACTGTTATGAAGATAGAGGTGCTTGTGGCCAGAGTAGGTTTAATAAAATAAGATTACACTTTTATTCTTTTTTATATTTAAAAAAATATTTTATTAAGGACAGCGGACAATATTATTAAGGACAATATTTTATTAATTGAAATAAACTGAAGGAAAGTACCCCTAGAAAACATCATTTTGATGTCACAAGGGATGGAGCTGTACGAGGCAAAAAGGTTTGCTAGTTCCTGTACTGTAAAACTACACTAGTTTTATTTTTACATATGTTACTACTGTAATTGCTGTAAAATGAACATAACAGCAAACTAGACTTTTACAGGTAAACTACTCCCAGAAAACTCACCCCGGAATTCTTTTTCTAAGCCCAAATAAAAAGGATGTGACTTGTAAACTGCACATTTCTGTATGATATAGGGACATTGACTTTAGCAGTCGGTCTAGTCTCCATAAACTATACCCTCAAGCTAAGAGACTCATTTTTAATATTAGCACATCAGCTGTTGTTGTTCACATGGCCTTCATTCCCTTAAATAAGACATCAAAGTTTTATCACTAGATTAAACGTAGCCATAGTCTAATGCTTTCACGTGGTTTGATAATATATTTTTATCAGGTAGATAAATTTTTACACTTCAAAGTTGTAGCTTTGCAAGGCAATAAAAAAACAATTACGGCAGATAATAAGCAGATTAATTACGGTTTAATTATGATATGTGGTTATTATTAATCGTAAAATGATTGCTTTTTGTTTAAAAACACACTTGAAATAATTTTAAAATACTATGCGGTACATAACGGACTGAACCCCCCTTTTAAACCTAGTATTTTGTAAGAAATTGTAAACAAAATTTGTTCATTTTTTCAGAGTGCCAAGCAATGGATATTATTTCTTCGTATTCAACAGTGAGAATGAAGTGCAACCCAACTTCCTGCGAATACATTTTAAACTGGAGAAGACGACTTACAATGTGTCAAATGCCGTGGCCTCTTGCCGCAACCAAACAGGATCTTGCTCATTACCTCTGCGGTTCTGGTCTAAGGACAAGGTATGCAAAAAATCCATATAGAATCTATAAAACCAATACTTTCCCAGGGAAGGGGTTGGAAGATAAAGGGTTTTTGTTTTTACACCGTATTGTTTATACATTGTAACAGATGACACTAAAATTGAGTAATGTTTGTAACCGTTGCTCTTTTACATTGGAAGAAACAGGAACTGTTACTGTCTAGACACAGTTTACTTAGGAAATAGGTTGTAACAGCTGACCAGCCACCCGTCAATAAGCCTGTCCAGGACTATAGTTTTGTAATGTTTTAAAATTATGGCAACACTTGCCAAATATGATTTTTTGGGTACTTTTTTGACACCATAAGGATTAAGGATTAAATCACACCAGGGCGAGCCCGTGTGCGAATTGTCCATTTTATGATTCTGTATGAGAGAAACTCACCTACAGTACGTGAATGTTGATTATGAAGTGGCAGAGATCTATTTTTGTTTACTATTTGGATTTAAAATTCATCTGAAGGTAATCAGCTGTTAAATTACAATTCACATTAAAAATCTTGTAATATAAAAGTTGGTCAACATTTTAAAGCACTCTCTGGAAATAAATCAATGGCCAGGGGGGCGAAGCCCAAAACGAAATTACATTTGAAATCATCATTTGCCCACGCGCTACATCATAAGCTTTAAAATGATGTCTCCTTAACCTTAAAAATCGGTTAAGTAGGTTGAGAGAAAAGGGGGTGTTACAGACAAAACCCTTATAGAAATAAGTATATTTATTAGCCTCATTTTATTTGAAAGAAAATAAACTGGATAAATTTATGAAATACTACTCGGATGTTTGCGACTGCTATATATGAAGGCTAAACACACGCCCCTTAAAAAATTCAAGCTCCTGTTGAGTTAAATTTTCAATACCTGGAGCCAAGCATATTCATGTATGGAGAGCTCAAACTTTCCTTGCTGTCTAGAGAACCCAGTGAATTAACAGAAGTTATACTTCATATTAATGTAATCTTTATGTAAATTAAAACATCCAAAGATCTAAGTTAAATATGAAAAAAAAACAAACATTCAAGGTGGACTTAGCAATAACAAGATGCCAGGATTGCGTGTGCGTTACCTATTTATGTATTTTCAATCCATGTACTATTATGTAACTTTATTCACTGCACTAGAGGCCCCCTATTTCTAACGCCTTTATTTCGTAAATCCGCCTAATTAAAACACATTTAGTCTAAAAATACAAATTTTTTTCATTACTTACCAATGGGTAAGATCCCAACCATTGATATTAGGCTAAATGACAAATACGGTTATTACTCATGATTCTGTTGCTATTGCAGCCTCTCCTTTGTGGGTCGATGGTTATTGACAAACTTTGTAACAATGGTCCATTGGGTTTTTTCTGCAATATAGTGCAGTTCCATCGCGTTTCGCAGCTTGATGGTCAATGAGTTGTGGTAACATACACCCTGTTTGAGTAAACGTGGTGGTAAACGGATTAATATCTAGCATTATTTGTTGAGTTCCGCCCATCAAAAAAATTCATTAAACTGAACATGGTTCGGTCGGGACTAGTTCGGATTATTGAGACTCTACTCTAGTGAGACTGGTCGTTTGCAGGTTATCCTGGAGCTGCCAGTGCGGGCCAACGACACTCTATGGAACGAGGAGTTCCTGGCCGTGTCCACTTGCGAGCCGCGGACAGCGCTCTACATCATCTGTGTGCTGGCCGTGCCGCTCCTCATCATTTTATTCGCCTTCCAGTAGATGTTTCATCATTACAATAAAGTTTTAAGGTTTTCAATTGGGCAAAGTTTAATTAATTAAATTTAACAAGTTTGCCTATTCAAATAAAAATATTGAGCACTTTAAAAGCTTGATATTCATGACAATATTTACCGTAATCAAGAAATAAAAATATTTAAAAACCTATTCTGTACTAATACAAAAAAAATGTTCAATGATTAATAATTTTTCATATTAGTTTAACAACTACAGTATAATACTTTTTACCTTGAAAAAAATTATTTATGTAAAAAACAAATAAGATTTGCTTATTTAAAAACAACTTGAAAACAATCTTTTTTTTAAACAATGTGCTTTTCAAAGGTTTTTTGTATTTTGGCATTAACCCATTAAATGAATATATCGTTTAGATGTATAGATAAGATTTTGAAATGTATTAAATTTAGGTTCATGTATTATAATATTGTAAAAGTGATATTTATTATTAATTTTATTATTAAGGACATAAAACTTACTTAGACATCAAATATCAGTGAGTTTTCATTATTATCCAAAGATACTCTACTGTACCTCATTATATGTAAATGACAGAATAACTGTGTTTCAATCATCTGACGTGTTGTCATTGTGTTAAGTTTGCTGTGATATGTTGTATATTTTGTATATATATATGTATAGAGAATTTTTATATTATTTTGTTAAAGGCATTGCCAAAATAAATTATATAATTTTTATCTATCTTTATTACCCCACTTTACTTTGCAATAGAGTTGAGAGTATCAACAAATTTACTTTATAAACAACTAGATCCTTAAAGGATCTAAAAGGATATCTTAAAGGATCTTTTTATGATATCTTAAGGATTAAAAACTAAAGTGTTATTAACAATTTTAATATAGGATATTTACCTAACTTATCGAATTAAGTGTAAAAACTGTTAAAACGATTCTACAATATAATTATGTGATTACTGGATGACCAATATCTACCATTGTTTTCTTACACTAAATTAATTGCAATTCGGTTTGAAAAGTTTCAAATAAAATAACAGAAGCCAAGTTCACAATTTAAAAATCAGCCAGGAAATTAAATATACAGCTTTGATTTTAAAATTTTGTTTTTTATTTCACACATGATTTGATAGATATATTTTTATCACAGGGTGCTTAACATACAAAAATAACTTACACTTAATATTATTAATATTAAATATTATAATTGTATGAAAAATACATAAAAAGTATATATGTTAGAATGAAAAAGTCACTTGGTAAAATATTTTGATCTTAAACAACCATTTATAACTTTGATATTGATAAACATGAATATAAGAAGACTAATTTTATAAAATAGGATGGAATATTTATTTAAAATTTGGCACACATTCACATTTTAGAATGTGTAATAAAACCTATTCATCTGTGTCATCTAAAGATTCAGCCCACACATATTACAATAAATACGATACCTAATATTTAATTGTGTCTGTTATGAATCAAAACCTCAAAATCAAATACTTAAGGGGTTTTATATAAGGATTTTTATCAATCCCCATACTAAAATGAAATGTTTTTGGCTTCTTGTCTGGCAAATTATAATTGATATATAACTCCTTGATATTAGTTTACCATGTGAGAAACTTGAAACTAAAACTTATCTCTTAACTGGGATTTGCTTAACATTCAAAATAGTTCCAAAATTATTAAATGCAATACAAGTTAGATATTGAATTTATAAATGATAAATCATACAGCAACAAACAACTGTGCATAACTAAAATAAAAGGTATCAGAATACAGACACCATCTTTCTTTCAGAAAGATTGTTGAAAGGCAACAATTGGTATTTAATGCCACTCGACGCTGTCTCAGTCTATCAGTGTGTAGTGTTAAGGGCCATTGCCCGCTGCAACGCGCAGAGGCAGCACGGGTTTGACTTCACACGTGCGGCTATGTTTCCTTGCAAAGTACTGCGTTTATCACTGATCATACAATTTAATTTTCTTCACAGCCATTTGATGTAGAGTAATAATTTAAAATACTGAATTAATTAATTTTTTAGATTGATTTAATGATGGATTGAATATTTTGCTTAGATTGACAGTTTTTTCAGTCAATTAAAAGTAAAAATTATTTTCTTGTAAGCTCCATATCTTTTGAATGTGAATTGTCTTGGAGATTTGGTTAGTGTAATTTTATTTGGATTTTTATCTCTAGTAAACCACAAAAATTAAATAAAAAGTAATGAGTTTTTTTTGGGAAATTTGGATATTTTATGTTTTTTGGGGTATGTTTATGGATGTTTATTCTAAAGGTACCCTTAAAAATAAAAATCCAAAAATTAAAAAATCTTGGTATTATTGTAGATTGAGACCTACATACTAAATATCATTTAAATTGGTAAATCAAAGCCTTCTCTGGCTCTGTTAACATCCAGATACAAACACAGAGAGATATCACTCTTTAAAAATCACTTTTTTGGGCACATGTGAAACCAAAACGAATATATCCACCAACAACTCAACTTTGAAAATGTTGACGAAAACTAACTACTTTTTCCATACATACCATATTGACAATATAGGGTGAGAAACTAAGAGGGAACCATGAGTTTAAATTAAAGTTACAAACACAGCATAAAATATAATAGACAACAATGGACTAATAATTAACTAAGACAATCAACCCAAAGAATCTGACACAGAGCAGTGACAATTGAAACAATGAAGGTGAAGATGATACGTGTTATAAGAAGCAAGGCATACAGTAATAAAATGAAAACATACAAAAATTCTACACTTCCTCCATACGAAGTGAAAATAGATTGTACTACGTCAAGTTACGTAAGGTGATTTTCAACACACCTGCATAATATAAGGTAAACACTTGGGTGTTTTAAAAATTATTTTTAGTATTACCACATTAAAAATAACTGTCTACTGTATAACTGAAAAATTAACATAAAATATTAACTAAAAGTTATGACAATTAGTGACTGGTGTGTAAATATTGTTTTCATTAAACATACTCCAGATCATCCCCTTGGATTATCCAGAGTCTAGATTTTACAGATGAAATAATCATGAGTCTACTGTACCTATTAAAAATAAAAACTAATTGTAATACAGGTAAAATATATGATTTTTGACCATATTGCTTAATGAACCACTATGACTTATATTCAACTCGATAACTACTCGATTACAAAAATGTAAGTACAACTGTGGTGTTACATAATAAACTTAGTCAAATGATACCATACTAAAATGATGAGATCCATTACCAGCACACCGAGGGAGTGTTGTCATAGTTTGACTTAAGGTGTCATGATGTCATGGAGATGTGATGCCTCTTCTCCAGGCTGGCTTCTTCCTAGCATAATACAGTGAATTTCAATATTATATTATAACACTCCAAATGAATGGGAAAAAAGTCAGAAGGGTCCAGGTTAGTGATTTGGGTTTAGTTTATGGAGATTTTTTATGAACAAATATAAATATTACAAATGAAGTTTTAGATATTAGAATCACTATATTAATCACAGATATAAGAGAAGTTCTATATTTATTTAAAATAACTAGACAAGAAAATTTCTGTAAGAAATATTTATTTTTATTTTATCGCAGTTTAAGGAAAATTTTGCTATTGTATTAGTTAAAGCCAATTCCAATGTATGACACACTCGATGCTGGTTTGTTCAAGTTTATGGATAAAGGAAATTTTGATTTGAGAAGAAAATTAGAGTTTACATTGTTGCTTGAGATAAACTGATAGAATTTAACTAAACTAATTTCCATAAGGTACCTGCAGAAGCTTGAAATTAACGAGCTTTTACAGTAAAAGTAAGCTTATCAACAAATAAGATATAGTTGAAAGTAAGATACAGATAAGTAGAAGTAAGCTTACCAACAAATAACAAATAACTGAGTTCAGAGATTCACCTAAATATTTGATAGACGCCAATTTCCTTTACTAATTCCTTTCCTTTACATTGATACTTTAATTTCCTCCAACCCCAATGGCTAGTAGACATGATGATGTCAATAATTTCTGCTGTTTTTTCTGGGATACACAATCTCTGTTGACAGCGGATATAACCTGGTCGGGTCAGTATCAACAGTTTTTTAATGCGGTTCCCTCGATGTAGTGGCCGCACTTCGGGGCAGCAGAGTACTGAATCAAAATCATATTTTAAATAGAATCTTCAAGATTACATAGTGTCACTTGAACTTAATTACAGTTTGGTTTTTTTTTAGTCATGACGTCCCTTCGGTGAAAGATTTCTACTATAGTGTAGATTGGCTGGTCTTTAAGCCAAATTTAATAGGTTTTATTTTGGAAGTGATTTTTTTGGTTTCTAAACGGCTTGTACAGGGTGCAGCAAAAAAACTGATCTATTTTATTTCGCGCACCGCTCAGCGACAGGACATCTGAGAAAGGTGGGTGTTGGTTTGTTGGAACGCAAATTTTATGCCATTTTAGTAGTTATGGAGTAGCGGTCGCTTGAACAACGCTAGTTCGTAATCAAGACGTAATTCAATATTGGTGGTTCGATCATTGCTACTCAGCAACAGTTTCGTGCATTCTTTCAATTAGGTCAACATTTAGAATTCCGAATCCTAGCACAATTATGCAGTGGGTTACTAACTTAAGATCAACTTGTTTTGAGTTGAAAACGAAGCCAACAGGCCATCCAAGGTCAGCGCGGGCGCCAGAGAACATGGATGGAGTCCTTGCTGCTGTGTGGAAAAGAGTCCTTGTCGGCCCGTTAGAAAACAAGCTAGTGATTTGTTCGTGTATAAGCCAGAAGAATTTTGTTAAGATAATTGAACTATGTACACCAAATGCTACTAAGGGAGAGTATTCCAAACCCATCACATTGTTGTGGACACCCCGGGAATCGAACTGGTAAACTCTTGAACCAGAGTCCAAGATGCTAACCGGCAGGCTAGCGAAATGCCTTGAACATGGCTGACCATTCGGTTTGGCAAATTTTGTGGACTGATCTTAATCCCCATCCATACCAATTAATTGGCTATTGTTCAGTAATTAAAGCCCACTGACCATGCAAAGCAAAATATTTTTGACAAACAAATGATTGATTTAAATGCTGATAAGGAAATGTTAATGTTTACTGACGGGAAGCACAAAATACGCCCCAATAACGAAAGCGTGTTATTTGACATGTTTAATGTAAACATGTACGTTAGGCGACCACTGCTCAATGACTACTGAAATGGCATAAAATTTGCTTTAAAATAAGCCCACCCCCACTACCCTCAGACGTCCTGTCGCTGAATGGTGCCTGAAAGAAAATAGATCGGTTTTTTGCCGCACCCTTTATGTTTAATTTCTACTATTTGATTTCTGCCTGTTACGTAGCTTTTGAACCAGTCCCTTGTTATGCCCTGTATCACGAACAATGTTAATTTTTCCAATAGCTGCTGGACTGCTGGTGGTCGATACAGTCTAAAGCTTTGCTGTAGTCAAGCAGGATTGCAATGGTGGTACTTCCCTCTCCTTGTTGGTGAATCTGGAATTCAACTAAATCTTTTAGGGCTGTAATAGTGGACTTTCCACTGTGATAGCCATGTTGATGTTGTGTTAGTAGATGGTTTAGGTATTAATGTTCAAGCAGCTTTAAGGTAATAATGTGTTCAGTCCATTAAAACTTTAGAGTTAAGTGAATGTTGAATTCTAGGACCCATTTCTTCTCCGCTGCTCCGAAGAGCGGCCACTATATAGAGGGAACCACATTAAAGAACTGCAAATATCAACCTGACCTGGTAATATCAGCTTGATAGAGTGATCTTATCAAATTGTAAAACTCTATAGTTATAAACCTCTGAGACTAGTGAAACTGGAAGATATACTTGTTCCATAGATGACGCAGAATCTAAATAAACATGTTAAACTCCACAAAACTTATTGCATTGAGCCCCATACGTGTGTAAATGGTAGTCAACTTAGAAATAAAATTACTAGCATTTTAGCCAACGACTGCTGTAAAATACTGTCTGTAGCGAGCTCATTTACTACCTACTACTACATAATTAACTATTGTCAGATGAAATGCTAGTACTTCACTCACAGTTTGGGCACGTGTCGCAGGTCCATGGGTGGTGTTGTGTTGGTGGTCGGATTGTCCTCACTGCTGCGCTTGGTGTGCTGTATCCACCCAAGCGTGGGTTGCAGCAGGCGGTCGGGGTCTCTCTTAGCCTCTACAGCACTCTTGACTCTCGGCTCGGGCCTCTCCTGCGGTTGTCGCTTGGCTCTCTGGCGCTCCGTGAACCTCCTGTCCTCGTACCTTTCCCAGACCAAGTTGACAAGTTACTCATTGTGCTTCAATCAGACAAAACAAAAAAACCGAAGAATAGATTTGATAAATATTGTGACTTGTAATGTTAAACAACTTTCTCACCTGTAATATTTCAGAAGGGTTGCAGCTTTGACTGCCGCTTCCCTTTGTGCCTCCAGCTTTTCGGTTTCCTTTGTCATCTTCATAGCAATCTCCAGGCTCAATTTTTCTTCTCGGTAACGATTTACTAGGGCTCTTTTTTCTTCCTATTACACAGAATGGTCTCACATGGTCATATTGTTAAATGTCATATAAAAATATTAATAAACATATAATAAAAATTTTAAAAAAATTGATGAATTAAAAGTATGAGTAAATGAGATATGTATGAATTAAAAATTAAAAGTATGAATTAAAAGTAAATGAGATAAAAGTTATAGATATTATAAGGTTTTCTAAAAGCTCTTTTGATACGTATTAATTTAATTTTACAGAATTGTTGAAGATAGTTTGTGCAAACCATTACTATTGTGGAAATGGAAACGAGCTAAGAACTAAAGAAAAGTCTAAGTAATGATAAAGGTAGTAGATAATAGAAATTCTTTAAATTATTACATACTTGCAACCTCTTACTTTCTTCTTCTTCCCTCTTTTTCATCAACTCTTCTTTTCTGTTCTGTTCTTCTCTCTCCAGTTTAGCAGCTAAACAGTGAGCCTGAACAATTGCACTGATGAAAATATTTGTATTAACAAGAATATTGCTTTTTCTATACTCTCAATATTGCAATGTCAGAAATGTTTCTTTTTCAGACAGTAAACAATCCATTTATATAGCCCTAGGTATGAGAAATTTTATTCTTGACTAGTCTTAAATATAAATATTTTAGAGTTTTTAAATACAGAGAACCCTTAAGAATTAAGTTAAGGTGTAAAAATATCATCTTTTTTAACTTAAAAAATCTTAGCGCCTTTTTTGTTGGTCAGTTTAAATTTGATACAAAAGTTATTGTACAGCAGTTAGAGATACAAGACTGCTATGAATAAAAAAAAAAACTTTTTATGTTTATTTTTATGTTAATTATTAAATAAACCAATAAATTACCAATATTTTCACTTTACTCTAAACAAAAACAGAAATTAAGCACATTATAATTCTGCCCCTACTGAAAAAAATTAGGGATGGACGGCAGAGGCGGCCCTACATAAAGGCGAACAAGGCGGTGCCTGGGGCCCCGCGTTTTTTAGGAGCCCCGCACAGCCGCGAACCATGTGGAAAATGTAATAACGTCATATTTAAAATATGGGAAAAATCGGCAAAACTTCGTTCCAACACAACCAATTTTTAGGTTTGTTCGAACGCGGTTGGCGAGGGCTTGAAAAACTAACTTTTAAGGACAGGCTTTTTGGTAGTTTTGGCGTTGGCCACACTGGCGACTGCAGTGCCGGTCGCGTTGTCTGTCTTCTGTTAAGTCTGCCTGCTGTTTGTTCCCGCACGACTCACGTATCACATGATCTAAGCAAAATTTCTTTAGTAAAATTTTGGACGTTATACTAATCACAGGAAGATGGAAGGGGTCTCAAAATAAAGGTCTCGGTCCCATGCATGAGGGAAAATTATTGGCCTGTCCATAAAATTACCAGTAAATGAGAAATAACGCAAAACATCCTCCATAAGAATTGCATGGAGATTCAAAAAACGTCTGCTTTGTGCACATTAGAACATGTGTTTTGGTTTGATTTTCAAATTAGAACCAGATGAAGATAAAGATCAAGATGAAGATAAAGATGAAGATGAAGATAACGATAAAGATCCTCCATTGTATTATGATTATAAAAATGCTACTTTATTTACACGAAAACACGTGTGTTGATTAAAAGAACCGAATATTGAAAGTGAGCTAAATAGAGTGCCCCTGAAAGCCACTAGTATGTTATAATTAAGTTTGAGTGTTGGTTTGTGCATTTAAGTGATGTTTTGTGAGTGAGAACGGTATTTTAAAAAACTTAACTTTAACTAAAATATCAGAGCTAGGACGTGGTACTGGTAGTAATAAACGGGAACGAGCTTTCTTCTTTGGCAGTTTTATCCATTGAGAGAGATTTGCCTCTAATCTTAAGTACAAGAACATTATTGATCAATTTAGTATTGCAAAATCTATAAAAGTAGTTTTGTAACAGTTAACTCATATGATATTAATTTCTATTAAAAAACGTATTCCTTGTTCTTTGGATTAGTGCCTTTTTCTAACAGAATAGGCTAGTTTAGATTTATTCCAGGTATTTAAAGAGGCCCGCTGTTGAACTTCGCCTTGGGCCCCGCAAACTCTAGGGCCGCCACTGATGGACGGGAATGGATTTTTAATTCGGGACGGGAATTTTTATTTCCCATCCAATTTCGGGACGGGATCGGGACGGGATTGCTCTTCTCAACGCTATCGGGAAATATTCGTTTTGACTTTTATCTGAGTGTTGTATAAAGACAAATTAATGTTAAATATCAAATAGTTCTCCTTCCAACTTATTCCACTTGTTTTTGTATAAGTAACAATGAATGTCCTTTTGTTGAAAAAATTAAAATATATAGTTTTGATATTTGTAAGATGCAATAAGATCATGGGAAAGTATAAATTTTATTGTAATTAAATAAATTTAAGTTGAATCACTAAACACACACAAAGGAAAAATGTTGCCCATGTCTTATTTAATACAAGTTTTGTTTAATGAAATATTAAATGTTTGGTACGAAGAATAAAAATAAACATTATGTGCGGTACTGGTACGTAAAAAATATAGATTAAAACAATTAATTGGAAAAATTGTAAAGAAAACAATGCTATATTACAATAAATAAGGCCTGCTCAGATAAAAAAGAACAAGAAACCACAAATTGAAATTAGAATAAATATTAACACTCAGAAAAGAAGTTGTTCAACAAGCCAATGCCATTTATAACCCTAAGAAATATTTTGCCAATTTCTTTTTTATATTCATTGATTTTACTGAGACAGTTTCTTACTTGAAGAATATAAATAAGAAAATTGAAATCAGAAATTATAAACTATTATACTTTTATTGTTATTTATAATTATTATAGTTATATTTTTAGCATGACTTCATTTACCTTATAGTTATTATTTTAGCATGAATTCATTTAACTATTTTATGCTACTTCAGAAAAAAAATTAGGGAGTGTTTGATGGAAAAAATTATAAAAATGTAAATTTAAAGCTATAAACCCTAAAATCTAATAAATATAAGCTATAGCTAAGCCGTGTTTTCCTTGTTAGCGAGATTGTCGGCCGCGATCGCCGTCCTCGTTAGCGAGATCGTCGCCGCGATAGCCGTCCTCGTTAGCGAGATTGTCGGCCGCGATTGCCGTCTTCGTTAGAGAGATCGTCGGCCGCGATCGCCGTTCTCGTTAGCGAGATCGTCGGCCGCGATCGCCGTCCTCGTTAGCGAGATCGTAGGCCGCGACAGTCGTAATCGTTAGAGAGATCGTCGGCCGCGATCGCCGTCCTCGTTAGCGAGATCGTCGGCCGCGATCGCCGTTCTCGTTAACGAGATCGTCGGCCGCGATCGCCGTTCTCGTTAGCGAGATCGTCGGCCGCGATCGCCGGCCGCCGTTCGGCAGTTCCCGTCCCGATAAATTCCCGAGTATGAAAAAATCCCGCCCGATGATCGGGACGAAAATTTCCCGAAAATTTTCCCGAAATTTCGGGACCCGACCATCTCTAAAAAAAATATAAATTCAGCTTAGAGCAATCTTGAATAACCCAGATACCCCAAAACTTTGTTTTAAATGTGCAATTTTAACACTGTATATTGTAAACTCATGTACTTATCAAATAAACCCACTATTTGATTGATTGATTGAATAACTCAGATACCCAAATAAACGAGAATCGAATAATCGGAAGTGTACTATATTTATATTTTTGAGGCTCTGATAACAGAGACATAAACGTAAACATTTTTAGATGGATAAAATGGTTTTTTATTGATTCTACTACTGACCTATGATTTTATTACTATAATAATAATTACTATAGCTTGATCAATAGTCGAAATTCACTTAATCGGTACCTAATTTTAAAACTGAAACATTTGTTCTTCTTGACTTTCCGGCAGTTTTTATTACAACCGCTGTCTAGTTTCCTCAATCAATTACTCTTTTACCACAAGCTTAGTTTTATTGGGGGTCGATCTGAATTATAATGGGGTTCAGCTCATCTACAGGAGATTACTTTTCAAACGGTATGCGCAGATTTCTCATACGATGCACACATGCTGAGAAAAAAATAGGAAAAGAATCATGCTTGCCTATTTAAATATAAAAGATAATTATTACTGATCCTACTGTTCTATAATAATCTAGTTCATAAAAATTATCATGGCTTTTTTATCATAAACTACAGTAAGCCTCTCTCTATTACGGGTCTGAAACATGCACAATTTACTTACTTTCCAAATTTCAATCTTCTCCTTTATATTTGGGTCTCGTTTGACTAATGGTTTCGGATCAATTTGCTGGTTGGGTTCTGGAGATGTTTCCTTCTCAACTTTCAGAGACGTTTTCTGTACTTTCTTCCACTCTTCAATTGCTTTCTTTTTGGCAGCTTTCAATTTTACATACTGACTGTACCAAGTCTCATGAGCTAACACTTTTTCGACACTAATGTCTGAAATAATAAGTGACATGGAAAATAAGAAATACAAGTTAATTTTTGTAATAATTTTTACATAACAGAGTTAACAGATCAGATTCCAAATTTGATCTTAATTGTTTTTTCTTGACAAAAACTTCTGTGATAAATTTCCTTCATTTTCAAAGGCACGCCTGCTTGTCCAGTCCATCATCTGCATCGCAATATGCCCTTTCCTCTGACTAAAAGTTATGCATTTAAAATTTTTATTTGCAGGTTTTTTGAAATTTTTCAAAAATAAACAAAATACTGTATTTGGGTACAAACATAAAAAGAACTGATCAGTAAACTGTTTTTGTGGTTTTGAGTAATTTATGACGTTTTTCTAAAACCTGATCTAAACATTGTGATCATTATCACTGTGATATCGAGTAACTTGGTTTGCACTACTACATGTCATTGCTAAAAATGTTACCTTTCAAACTAAATCAATTACACCCGACCAATCTAATATTGTTATTATCAGTAATCACCAACGAGGATGAAATAGATGTAGAGTGCTACAAACATAGGGAAGTTTGTCCCCGGATGATTGTTGCCATTTTACCCACGATTCCCGCCGTTTCCTTGGTACCCAGCACTTTGTTTACACTTCCCTACTAGTTATTTGCTATTTTACCCACACCTATATGACGTTTCTATGGTAATCAATCTCTAAAGCCTGACCACAGACCACCAAATCATAGTGGTTTTAAAAAGAAACAATACATAATCAGATGTTTTTCGTGATTTTTGAAGCTTGTTGCAACCAATCAGAATACCTAAATTGGATAACCACAGAAATGAGGTTACAGTGTGGGTAGTTACCAAGAAAACTGGGGGAACCATGGGTAAAATGTTGCGAACAACAGGAGACAACAAATTAACATGTGTTTGTCACTCTATATATATTTCAACCTCCTAGGTAATCACCCAAAACTACACTCATTTACAGCTGTTCATTAACAGATGTTTAAAATGCTCAACCTAATCCCAATGTTGTTCTAATGGGAAAATTTCAAATTTCAATTATAAATAGCGCCATTAGTTTAACTGCCAATTCTCATCAATTTTTGGCGGAAACATCTACAGACTAAGTTCTATCCAACTACATAAAAAACTTGAAAACCAGTTGAAGTTTGTAGGAGTTGCAATTGTCAAAAACAAACCCTTAGGGTATTTAATAAGTATAGATGTTGGAAGAATAAGATAATTGAAGTAGATGTAGAATTTGCTTTCAGCATAAAATATCAAAATAAATTAGAAAATCCAAACATAATAAAGTAAACTTTCAGATACCATAGAGAGTAAAATGAGAACTACCTGGAAAATTCTCATGGACTATGTCAGCAGTTTTTGTCACCGGATATTTTCTTCTGGTGTTGAGGAAAAACAAATGATCTTTCTCCTTCCACCCACCATAATGCCCCCCTTCTGTGTCCAAGAATCTCTGGAACGCCTCCACTTCCTAGAGTCATATAAACGGATGAATACGAACACATATTCATAAGTAAATACAGTGGGACTTAAATCTTTTTAGAACCAATAATTCAAACTTTAATGGGAATTTTTTTTATAACTTCTTGATTAGCATTAAACGTGTTGGTGCTGTTGATGAGGTTGAAATAATAAAAATAAAACTGCTTCCAACACTACTTGATATATTTACACTTGCACTGTAATTGTATACAACACGGTATAAAATAAAATAAAATGGCAATCAATTTTGACCAGTCACACCTGTCATCATCCTGAGACTAGGGAGGGAGAATCTCGAATTGGGCCTGATGCATGATAAAAGGTGTGACTGGTCGAAATTAATTGCCATTATAAGAGCTTTTGTTAATATTTATCTCTTGAATACAATTACAGTGTACAAGTACAAATATATCAAGTAGTATTGGAAGAAATTTTACTATTTCAACCTGCATTTTTTGGGCCCTAGAATGTTACCATATATTAGAACAATATAAACAAATTGCAAATAGTCGAATAAATAAATAAGATGTGGTGTGGTTCAACAGTATGTAATTATTACATGTCCCTTTCACATGCTTCCCTCTAAAAGTTTGACTTTTATACAATTGGGCTTGGACTCCTGGAATTTACTTACTGGATGCCTGCTACTAATACTGCTACATAGTGTTGTCTTCCTAGCTCTGGAGTTTTTTATTGAAGAAACACCGGAAACAGAAAATTCCTCAAGCTGTAACCGAATGCACTCAAATTCTTCTTCATTCTCTTTTCTTCTTTCACTAAAAACACAATTGTCAGTTAGTAGATATTTAAGCTATTTTAATTATTAACGAAGCTAACAAATTTAACTCAAACCATTTTAAAAAAAACTAAAAAACCAAACAATTCTGTTTTTTTTTTGTTTTTTTTTTTGACTTAGCTTGAATGGCTATGGAGAAAATCCAAAAATATGTTTTCCATGTTATTCTTATGGGAAATCAACAAAACCCTCTACCTTGCTTATTTATTGACATAACTTGATAAAATTTGGTAGCCTATGTACATTCACTATGAAATGTATAACATATTTGCTTGAAAAACCCATGTGGCGGCAAACCTACATACTCACCCCCATGTTGTTTATGGGAAAAATAAAAATTATTAACAGAAATTTATAAAATTTGGTACGTACATTCATTAAGTAGGGTTTAACTTATATATGCTTCCAAAACCCATATGACAACAAACCTACCCATATAGTGTTTATGGGGAAACAACATATATCATTGATGGGAAAATCACTAAGTATGCAGATCTGCTGCGATGGGGGTATTTACACTAATAAATATTTCATAAATGTTTAAAAGTATCCATAAAGTAATTTAAGGAAACGATTTTCCCTGATTCAAAATATTTTAAGTTATGAAATGTTTAGATCAGTGATGTGTTCAAGCCGAATCTTTGTTCTCTAAACCACTAAATCTTGAGAATAGATTCAGATTTGAGAATTGATTGAAAAAGGTTTGAGAATCAAATCTGAAAGATTTATTAGGGAGATCTACTATGGACCGCATCTTTGCTAAACTAAGCATTACAAATCAGCCAGAGCAGAACCAGAACCAGGCGTAAATAGCTCTCCAAAAAAATGTTTAGCAATAACAATAAACAATAATTTTGTCAGCCACTGTTTCCTATTGATGAACACAATAGCTGCATCCTCAATAAATAAAATTGAGAGAGTAAGAATAGATCATCTAAATAAAGCAGGCTGTTCCCAAGAATATTTGTTAAAATATAAAATGAAGGGAGGATAAGAGTAGATAATTTTGAAATTTGCTCGAACTGCACCATTTAAAATAATTTTGTTTCATTATTTTGATACAAATATATGTTAAACCTAATAACTTACACAAGCCAGAGATAAGCGCTGTGTTGCCACATTGAATGCTTTATTTGGAATGTTTATTTACAGTGTTTAAATTTGGAAATTTAAGTGATTAATGTAACCAGGCTAGGGGAGTAAAGTGAGGAATAACTACAGCAACATTGCTTGTATTTTGAATGCTTATATCACATTCGTTGGCTCAAAGGTCACGTCTCCGCTTAGGCCCGCCATCAACAGACATCTCTCATGGCGGCTAGTATAGAGCATTTGACATATAAATAAAATAATTATTATAATTCTGATTTAGATACAAGTTAGCCATTGATAATTTAGTATCCGCGTATGCTGCCGATACACAGACATAAATAACCATATATAAGCTATGTGTATTATTGGAGTTGTCCTGGAAACTAGCGCTATTAAACCCTTTGATTTTGGAATCAAACAGTGTTACCTATGTTTTTGAGTGAAATTTCCTGTTACAGATAACATGGAATATCTTTGCCTCTGCCATACTTCACTACAGGAATCAAATTGGTAACCCATATAAGACTAAAAACAGTCTGCAACTTTGTCGATCCACTCCAATTGTTTGAGCTGTGTACGGCATCACAGGCCAAGTTATTCTGTGTTATCTGTACTTATATATTGTCTCTTGTATATTGACTTTTGTTTTGGTTATACAATTTGTGTTAAGTTAAAAATTAGAAAGTAACCTATTCAAGGAAAGGTGTTGTTTTATGACTTTTTTAGGTGCTTTTTTTATATAAAGTGTATAAAAAGAATATTTTTATGTATTATGTTTTATGTTATTAATATTTCTAAAAACTGACATTTTAAGTTTATTTTTTATTTTAAATTTAGTAGGAAAATAAAAAGATTAGAATTTGGAAAAATGTCGATTAGTTTATTATTTGCCTTTAGTTTTTGTTTAAAAGTTGGTACAGTAAGACTAATTTTATTAATGCACATACTGATGGGTGTTATCACATTAGTGGTCGTAATTTTTGTCCCAAAGTTCCTTCAAATTTGGCACGGTTAGATTTTTCCATTTACTCTCTCATGCTATGTTTAAGTCCTTATTGTTTTTATGTGCTTTATGTATTATGTGTTTTGGTTAGTCCTCTTTTTGTAATAGCTTTGCTGAGTGTCCATTAGATTGAAAAATCTACAGGTGAAAGCCCCCTGTGATGCAACAATTCAGCACACTGAGAGTTTTAAGTCCAAAGTCTGATCTATTATTTCAGAATTATTTATTATCGGCTCAAAGTTGTGTCTCAAAGGACTACTCCAACAAATTATTCTACTGTTCAAGATGTATTGTCTGTCCGTTGTTATGCATAGACATGTCATGTTTCAAACATAAAAATTACCCAGAGCCGATTGTGAGGATAAGTGGCAGATATAAAGAAAATGTTTGTGGGATGCACATAGGCCCATTTCTGTTTTAAGGGCTCTGCTAAAGTGGCCCTTACAGTTCAAACAATGCCAATGATATTATTATTGAATATTAATAATAATTTATTTATTAATTTAACACTTGTTAAATGCTTCATAATATTTTTTATGAGAGAAGCCTTTGATAGCTACTTACTACTTGATGCATGATGTTCCGGTACTCAGTAACCAACCCCCCTTTTTCGAAACCATTAATCGCATACCTATGTTGCCCAGTGAAAATCTGTATAAATATTCACTGATGGCTGCTACTGATACTGCCACATTTCAGGTTGGCAACAACTTCAATTTTCTGTTCTATAACTTCCATGACAGTTTCATCTGTTACATCCCTTTTTCTCTCGACCTACTTAACCGATGTTTAAGATTCAGGTGTCATTTTAAAGCTTATGATCTAGAACGTGTGCGAATGGTGATTAAAAAGGTCATTTCGTTTATGGCTTTGCCCTCCCTAGCCTTTGATTTATTTCTACAGGGTGCTTTAAAATGTTATACAACTTCCATTTTTATTTAAGATTTTTTAATGCGAACTGTAACTTAACAGCTGATTACCTTCAGATGAGTTTTAAAAGTCAGATTGTATACAAAAATGGGTTGTGTGTCACTGCATAATCATTAAATATGTATTCTAAAAAACACTCACATTTTTATTTTCATATATGAAAGTGTTCTCCTTGATAGTGTAATGTTTGAAGTCTTATAATTCTTTCGAATTGCACAGAAGGTGAGTTTCAGAAGGTGAGACAAGAATCAAGAATCGTTTATTTGCCATTAACAAGTATTTCATGTATTGGAAAAAAGTCTTATGTCTAGCATTTGGCTACAATCAAAACAAAATCTTAATTTAGGCAGAGATAAACATTTTTTTACTAATTTACTACCTGTAGAGTTGCTCTGTGGATTTTAAACTGGGGATAAAAATTATCTATATGATATACTAAACATTGAGGACAAGTTGGACATGAAAGATTAACATAGAACTAATGACTTCTTCTTACATAATATGAAAAGAACTATTAAAATAACAAAAATAGAATAAAAGATTTGAACAAAACAAGAACAATTAAACATTAAACAATTGAATGTTAAACAATTGAACATTTGAACAATTAAAAACACGATTACATCTTTCAACTATAAACAGGAATAAAATTTGATAACAATAAATAAAATATGAAAAAATACTTCAAAAACAGTTAAATTTTACCTACCGTATTAAAAAACTACATAACTGCAATGAAGTCAGTTATTGAATAAAAACTATAAGGTTAACTAAAAGCCAGTTATATCATTTGCTCAGAAAGAGTTAGAAAGGATACAGTTTGATCATTTTGTTTAGTTCACTGTTTTTTAATATATTTTTTTAATGAACAGAAAGAAACATATTACAAATGCGCAATTTAGGCGTCCTAGGTCTCCTAATATTGCATTGGGGGGGGGGGGGGAGGAGGAGAGGGGAGGGGTTAAGTAACTAGTAGTAAATGTTATTTGTTTAACTTACTCACTGCTTTGCTGGCTGTCTGTTGTCTTTTGTATTTTTCTTCTATTGGTGTAATCCACTAGATTAACAGAGTCACCTGTAAGTGAATATAAAAACCATGTTAAAATATTTTTATGCATGACATTAAAAAAACCGTGTTGACATAATTTCACAGACTTTCATACATACCATTAATGAATCTTTTAAAAGCAGAAAATTACCTAGTCTTTTAAAATTTTCAACCATTGATTTAAAAAATACACCCGTCGCAGCAGACCTGCGTACTCAGCGAATTTCCAATGGAATTTCAGATTATTTACTTTCCCCATAAAAACACCATAAGATCGAGTATGTAGGTTTGCTGCCATTGGGTGTTGTTATAAAATCTAAGTTAATCAATAATTGGTGGATGTAAACACAAAATTGTATCAAGATCTGACAATTTTTTATTTTCCCCATAAACCCCATGGGGGTGAGTATGTAGGTTTGCCGCCATATGGGTTTTGTAAGCAAGTATAAGTTAAACCTCATCTAGATAATGTACATATCAAATTTTATTAAGTTATGTCAATGAATAAGCAAGACAAAGGGTTTTCTTGATTTCCCATAAGAATAACATGGAAAACAAATTTTTGGATTTTCCCCGTAACCATTTATGGTAAGATAAAAATTCAAAATACCAAATTGTTTGTTTTTTTAAGCTCTCTCAAATGGTTTCAGTTAAAATTGATGAATTTTAAAAATTAAGGTCCAAAAATGCCAAAAACCCATTTTTGACCCCTTTGAAACCCCATAAAACCCCGTTCCCATAACCCGACAATGCTGGTTCGCTAACTCATGAAAATAGACCTGGCCTTACACCTTCATACCAAATTTCATCAAAATCGGACGTCCCCTTCAAAAGTTATCAGAATAACGGACACATATACATATATATATATATATATATATATATATATATATATATATATATATAGTACACTCTCGTTCATCGGACTCGGCGACATCGGAACTCCGCTTCATCGGAACTGAAAATCTGGACATTATTGATTTTTTTCTTACGAAATAAATAATTTTTCCGTTTTAGCGCCTTTAATTTCCATTCGTTCTATCCGCACAACAGTGAAGTATCACATTTTGCATCAAAAGTCATCAGACGTTTTCCATAATCTGTACCCATTGATGTGATTTACGAGGCCGTGGAGTATTCGCACAAAAATAGAAAGAGGAAGGGGGCAGGAAGTAAACATCCGCGTCGACCGCTTCCCAAACTGTCATTCAATATGTCTCGTGTCGCGACTGCACCTGTGTTACGTGGAAGTCAGTTGACTGCTGGAATATGAGAATGAAGATTTTGGATCTTTATTTCCTGCGTTGTTTTTACAATACAAGTGTGAATACAATCACGATCAGGTCACCGTACGGGCGGAAATGATGACTCACGACGGACTCCGCTTTATCGGAATTTTTCGACATCCGAACCGGCCGTCCGCCACATTAGTTCCGATGAACGAGAGTGTACTATATATATATATATATATATATATATATATATATATATATATATATATATATATGAGTGTTTTTAGCTTCTGGGGACCTCAAAATGAAAAAGTAAAGTGGTCCCGGGCTTAGGTCTTACCATGGCTACCACCGTAATAGCGTATTCCCTATAGGGAAATTCGCTAAAAATCAAATCACTTGATGGCTTTAAGATCATTGTTCATCTCATTGTTGTCGATAATTTCAAAACTTTTGAGACGGTTACCTTAAAGAGACTAGTTAGCTATTTTGAAAATAACAGTATAACCATTTTCAACTTGGTTATCGGTACCTAAGGCAAAAAACCTGTTAAAAGTAATTTTTGAGATGGTTAATAGGATGTCTTAGGCCTTGGATATGTTGTGATTTTCTGTCTGCTCCTTCTATAACTTGTTCAAGGTATTTGAATGATTCGACTGTGTGAAGTTTGACTTTTAGCAGAAAATAAATTAATTTTTTACATCCTGCCATTTTAATTTGCTTTTAGTTACACAATTTCAATGAGGTTCACCAAGAGTCATATCACAATGAGGCTCAGCACATAATGTGTTAAAGTTGTGAAAGTTGCAGCCTACATCCTTTGATGTTACATTACTTCACTTGTTTGCTAAGATAGTGTGAATGTCTTTTTTTTAATAAGTATTTAACTTGCTGAATTGTTGGAATGCCGGTCTTTTGATGAGAACATTAAATAATAATAATAATAATAATAATATAATAATATTTATTACATTGGAAAAGGAATCGGATTTAATTTTTCTGATAATATTGGAACATGCATGTTCACCGACAGGATGATGAGCTCTCGGTCATTACACTTTACTCCAGTAGCGGCTCGTGGCTCGTGCGCCCGCACGGGGCGCCAGAGGCGCGCCGTATTTTGGGGGGCGGCGTGAAGCGCCGCTCCGGGCGACGGAAAGAGGGGTCAGAGAAAGATAGGTGCTTGAAAAATCAAACAAAGAGAAGGGAACGGTAGTTTTTATAATGTAAATCAATAGTTTTTCTTAAATTATTTATCTTTAATGATTCAAGAGAGCAGGCCAATGGCCTTGTTTGTATGATTTTTAAATTCGTGTAGATACAAGGAAGCGCTCCCTGAAACACTCGAGGGCCCATCCAAAGTTGCGGTGCCGCCCTCTTAGGCTTGTAGGTATCCTCTTCTCAATATGAATATTCTAGTAATGGAAGAATGGTACGGCACGAATGACAGTTTTTTATGGTCTGCGATCATGGTTGACATCCCGGCGCCGACATTCCCTCAGCCACACTATATTCCGTCAGCCGACATCCGTCACAGAACTATAAACTACACCATGCTTCAAAACCCAACCCTTGGTCAAAAGAGACCTGATTGGGACCCCTCCCAAACTGGCCTCTTTCCACAAGACTTGATTACTTAATTACAACTAGGCCCTGGTTTTAGCCTATTTGGTGAATGGTTGAGTTCGTTTAGTAATTTGTATGTGACGAATACATTTTGGTAATAAGCTTAATTTTTACACGGGGAGGAAATAGATAAAGACAATATTTCTATACCATACCATAGTTATTTTATTTCCGAGGTTTTAAGTAGCCGGAATGTCTCATAAAGAGTTAAAAAGTAAATCAAAAATTAAAGACTGAAGATTGTAGACTACTTGATCGCTACAGATAACGAGTTTTTATTTTCGTTACACAACTATTGAATATTAAATTCTTGGTATGAGAACATCGTCATTGCCGGGCGAGCCGTATATTGTTCCTGCTCAGATAAAACTTTTGTCACTGTCTGTCTAGTGTCTTTCCAGGCATATTCTTGTCCGGAAATTCCCAATTGTTAAACATTCTTGATATTTTAATGTAATAATTTAAGTCCGATGATACCGAACGTGGTACCGTACCGTTTGGTGTACAGTCAATGGTAGAACTATGTCTTTCTAGTTACAAAAAATCTGTGTTGTATATAAATTTCTGATTTGACATTTCAAAAGATTAGCGGCGAAGAATGCCGAAAACGGGAATCGTGTTTCAAAATTAACTCATTAAGTTAGAGATTGACTCTTAACTTTTTCTAAAAGTAGAAAGAAGGATCTCGTCTTCTCTAGCTTTCGAATTTTTTAATAAAATTTCTAATTTCAGTTATAACTGTCTAAAATCGTCTGTTTTCTCTAGTAGCAAGTATTACGGGGTTTACAGGCAGAGGTTTACGGGGATCGTGTTTTAAGACTAACTAAGATATAGATTGGCTGTTAACTTTTTCTAAAATAAAAAAAAACGGATCTCGTCAGCTCTGGTTTTAGAATTTTTCAAATACAATTTCTACTTTCAGCTATCTATTTCAGCAGTCTAAAATAATCTATTTTTCTCGATGCAAATGCAGGGGTTTTTTGGAACCCTGTTATCTTCTGCGAAATGCATCCAGCCTTGAGCTATAAATAAGGTGTCATTTTAAAGAAGAATAACGGCGCTAAATTTCCTTTCTTACAATTTGGTAATCTCACTTTGGTAGTTTTATCAAAACTAATGAAAAACTTCAGTTAAAAATCGAAAAAACGGACGATTTTAGACAGTTGGTTATAGATGAAATTAGAAATTTTATTTAAACATTCTAAAAACAGAGGAAACGAGATTCGTCTTTCTACTTTTAGAAAAAGTTAAGAGCAAATCTCTATCTTAATTGGATAGTTTTAAAACACGATCCCCATAAACCTCTGCATCTATAAAGTATAAAACTTGCCACTAGAGAAAAATCGATGATTTTAGACAGTTATATAATAGAATTAATAATTTTATTTCAAAATTCTAAAACCAGAGAAGACGAAATCCGTCTTTCTACTCTTATAAAACAGCTAAGAGTCAATCTCTATCATAATTAGTTAATTTTTAAACACGATTCCCGTAAAACTCGTCTAGCTAGCGCTACGGCCGCGAGGCGGCATTCCGTAACGTCGTTCGTGCTCAGACCGGAGCCTTAATTCCAAAAGACTCTTGGAAATTAATTATTTAAAAATAAATATTTTCCAACATATTACGAGCTTGCATGTGAGTTAGGGGCGAAGCTCGCACGTGTCATTTTTATCATGTGTTACTAAAAAAAGAGCAGGGTCTGGCGATCGTATGTTCGGGGATAGCATGGTGTTGGAAAGCGATGGGGGCGGCAAATTTGGTCTTTGCACGGGCGCTAAAAAACTCACGAGCCGCCCCTGCTTTACTCAGATCTCGGTACTGTACTATTGCACCAATAAGCCCAGCAATCTGCTGTATACTAGACTAACCTGATATAAAAAACATCTACCTTATAAACTAAATCTAGTGTACATGATAAATTCGAATTCCAGTAAAGTGAACCCCTATTGTCATATTGGGATTAAAGCAATTCTTTATTTTTAAGAACTATAAAATTTCACACTGTATTATACCGTAATATTGGGTCCTCCTGATTAACGGTTGAGTGATTCAGTCAGTGAGCAACTTTGATTTTATATAAATACCGGTAGTCAATAAAAACATATATATGTCAAGTAAAAAGAATCTTATTTTTACTACAATATTCAATATGATTTTAACGATGTTGTCGGCGGCATTTCGGAGGAAATCCTTTTCCCAAACCGCAACTCAAAGTCAAACGACTCTCTTCTGAAATGGTTCTGCCACTCTGTGACTGAGCACCATTGTAGCGAGACTGCTGGATTACTTGGTTGTGACGGCAAGTCTGTCTATTCCCACCTCCGCCATTGTTGCCTGAAGATGAATGGGAGTAATTGTCTGTATTGCTTAGAAGCGAAGAGTTATCTGAAACATCTCCATCAGTATCTTTCTGGGATTCTTCATCCAAACGTCTACAGCAAAAAAGGCAGCTTCTTATGAAAGCCCAATACAGAAAACAAATAAATAAAATCGATAATAACAGTATAACAAAAATTGCTATATAAGTAGCTCTTGTTAATTGTGCTTCGCTTTCAAGTTCTGCGAACAAAGACTCTTCTTCTTTATCTTTGTTTGACTGACTTGCTGCTATCATTCCCGATCTTTGCTGGATAGTTTCTTCAATACGCAACACATTACTGAATCCAATGTACCATGTTTCATCTTTCAAATGAGGTACAATTTTTGTTTTCAACCAATTTGAAAGCACATGATCAAATTCTGATTGTTCCAGTCCACTTTGCTGGGCCTGGCTTATACACCTAGAAGCCTCAATATAATATTTTATCAAGATGTCATAAGAGTTTCTGCTTTTCAAATTGAATAAGGCACGATTCTTGAAAGGAATTGCAATGGAATTTGGCTTCTTGTTGTCATCGAGAATTGGAAGCGGTATCAACGTTTTTGATTGATTATCATTATTTGATGAATCATCTCCAGATTTTGTGCATGTACTCGGGCTTTCAGCAAACAACAAATTACATGGCTTGGAATTAACTTTTAATGGAAGTTTTAGAGGTAAAATTCGATTGATGTGTTTTCTCACCTCCATTGGTTTTGTCCAACCCTCACCGTTTGTCATCAAAATTCCTTTAAAATTATCTTGGACTCTATAAAACTCTGCTGCATTGTCATAAGACACATAACCTTCATAATATGCTTCATTTAGCAGAGGTAAACCATATGTTTGCAAATAACCCCCAAAGACATCAGCCAATGCAGCTACCATATAGTCATAGACTATTTTTGAAGGTGCTATCTCTTTAAGTGTTGTCAAACAAATACGAATGTATTCAAGTATAAGAGGGATATTGTGGGGAATTTGTCTTGGGATCAATTCCATCATAGCCCTTCTTGAGTACAACAACGCAAGTTCTTCACGGCTCCAGCAATGCTTCCTGTGAAGATCAATGTTCCGGAACAATACTGTGCCTGTATTTGGCAGTTTGCAGACAGATTCTGAATTTACTAAGTAAAAGGGGTTTGAGAAAATGAGAAGCAAAAATATCCACATGTTTTAAATATTAAATTTCTCTTGCATTAATGGTTGGTTTCAAAGTCTTCTTTAATAAATTACCCAAGGAAAAAAAAAAAAAAACTACGAGGTACTGTCAAAATTTTACATTAGTGGTTGAAAGGCTCATAATAAGATTTTTTCCATAGAAACCAGATTTAAATTGGAGATTTTTTTTAGATCAAAGGCTGGGGAACACTACAAGGGACATGATTAAAACACACACACAGAAAATACACACACGAAGTAGTGTACTGACAAATAAAAAAAAAACCCTTTGGTGTTTTAATATATTAATAAATAACCTTGACCTTAAAATCAATCAAATTCTTTTTTCTGGCCTTGCACCTTCCCTAAAGTGCTCGGTCTAAGGAAAGTAATATTTTACCTTTATGAAAAGATACCAAACTCGTATGCTCGCTGTGCAACAGCGTGGTGCCCTGAGAGTCACGTCAGTATTCAGAACACTCCCCACAGCCATGGCGGGAGTCATTCCTGTAGACTTGCTAGCTTAAGAGTCATCTTCATCCTTAAAATACACTGAAAACATGCCTCCGCATTTCAATGTTTTGGGTAGTGTTTTTGGAAATTTATAGCAGTAAACTATGTTTTCTTGTAGATTAAATTTACATCTAAGTTTTTCATACCTGATTATATCAATAAAAAATAAATTGAATTAATAGAAACAAATCTTAAAATTAACTGAGAGTAATATTTTTTCATATTTTCTTTTAAGGGATGAGGGACCAAATATAACTATTCAACTAAACGATAACTAAGTTAAAGGAATATCAGTTGAAAAACAGCTTCTGAAACAGGGGAATAAAATACCATGTTTTGCCCAAAAGCCGTATGGTTACCATAGCCGACTGCGCTACTAGCCCATAAGTGAAGATGACTCTTAAGAGAGAAAATCCATCTAGACACGTGCACCAGATTTTGAACATGCGGAAGTTGCTGAACTGGCCTGGGGCAAAAAAATCGCACTTGGCAGAATTAATGGGATGAAGGGACAACTGGAAGATGGACATGGCACCTCATTAGGGATTTGAATCATGGCTTTGCCACGACCATGGAGAAGTAAACTTCTACCTCACCCATTTCCTGACAGTTCACGGATACTTCCGCTTGCACCTCCATCGAATAGGCAATGTTAACTCACCCAGATGCAGGTAGGGTGGACAATTAAAATGATGTGCATCACACTTTCTAGTAATGGTAGAGCACACTAACCAGATGGTAATGGTACTCACTAACCAGAGCCCATAATGCCTTTAGGTTACTTGGCTAAATACAAAAAAACTTCCGTTTTGTTACTGTAGCAGAAATGAAACGAGATTTGACCTAAATAAAGGTTTAATTCAACACAATTGAGCATAAGTAAAACAAATAACAAATCAGAGTTTTTAACAAGATACAATGAAGAAAACATAAATACAAAGAAATAAAACATGTGATATTTTTGTCATATGATCTATGACATTCTCCCCACCTATCTTTTAAAGTTCAAATCATAATCTGAGAGATGAGCCGGGAGGCGCTTGACTCGAGAGCTCTGTCGCACAATTAAGGGAGGGGAAGAAGAGCTTTGCCGATAAGGGCTTCTGCAATACTGTATGTCTTGAGGAGTGGGTGCTGGATCTATAATTTCTGATGTTACACTCAAATCAGGAGCTGTTTGTTCTATATCATTACCATTATCAATTGGACAGTTTGGTTGATTGGTAGGTTCTTCATTGCAGTCCATTGGTGTATTAATATCTTTTGCGGGTGCAGGTGCTAAATGTCTTGTTGAAATTGTGGTTTCCCGACCATCTGGAAGACGAATATGGGCATACTCTGCATTCCCATCTATTAGGGTAACATCTTCCACCAGCGGGTCATACTTTGATTGACGAATATGTCGTTTCATCAGTACTGGTCCTGGTTTCATAAGCCAACTGGGTGTGGAGACTCCATTGGTTGATCTTCTTGGATGATTAAACATCCGCTCATGGGGTGTGCAGTTTATAGATGTGCATAATAATGATCTCACCGCATGGAGAGCTTCATCTAATACTGTTTCCCATTTTGTAATATTCAAGTTTTTATTCTTCAGCGCCAGCTCAACAGTTTTCCACACGACACCATTGTAACGCTCCACTTGTCCGTTGCCTTGCGGATTGTAAGGAGTAGTACGACTCGTTGCGATTCCGTTACTAAACAAATACTCCTTTATTTCTTGAGACATAAACGACGTTCCTCTATCTGTGTGAATGAAGGAAGGTACACCAAAGACTGAGAATAACTGTTTGAATTTAGAAACAACAGTTTCAGAAGAAAGGTCAGGGCAAGGGAAAGCGAATGGAAATCTTGAGTATTCGTCAACGATAGTTAATATGTATCGGTTTCTTGTAGATGAAGGCAGAGGACCTTTGAAATCAACATTGAGTCGTTCAAAAGGAGTTGTTGATTTTATGAGTTTTCCTTCACTTTTGCAAAATCTTGGTTTTACCTCAGCGCATATTCTGCATGAAGATGTTATTCTTCTGATTTCTTCCAATGTATAGGGTAAGTTCTTACTCCTAACCCAATGATACATGCGGGTTTCTCCTGGATGACATAACGAATCGTGTAGACTTCTTAGTTTCTCCAGTTTTTCAGAGACAGAGTTGCATATACCAGTACGCGTCAGTGTGTCTGCAATCACATTTTCTCTCCCAGGCCTGTAAACAATATCATAACTGTAACAAGAAAGTTCAAGTCGCCATCTCAAGATTTTCTCATTTTTTATCTTTCCAGAGTGTTTTGAGTGGAACATAAAAGAGACTGATTTCTGGTCCGTGACCAACTTAAAATGACGTCCAAGCAAATAATGTCGCCATTTTCTTATCGCCTCTATAATTGCATAGGCTTCTTTCTCAATTGAACTATGCTTCAATTCACTGGTGTTAAGACCTCTTGAAAAGAATGCTACTGGCCGACCATCTTGAGTGAGTGTGGCAGCTATGATCGTATCAGAGGCATCTGTCTCGACAGTAAATGGCAGTTCAGGGCTAATAGGAAACATAGATGCGTTTTCTATTTCTCTTTTCAGATTTTCAAAAGCAGAAGTAGCTTCTGAGGATAATGGAAAATTGCTTTTAGTAAGTGGCTGAATCTTCTCCGAAAATTTTGGTATAAATTTAGAGAAATGAGAAAACATTCCTATAGTTCTTCTGAGAGAAGCGACATCGATGGGAAGCGGAAGATTCTTTAGGGGAAGAAGACGATCCAAATCTGGTTTAATCACCCCTTTACTGATTGTATACCCCAAAAGATTAATAGTGGAGAGTGAAAATGAGCTTTTGTCCTTGTTTACGGTTAGGCCGTATTTGGCTACAGCTTTCATAAATCTATCTAAGTTTAGATCATGCTCTTTTTGTGTCTTGCCACAGACAGTAACATCATCTAAATATGCAAAAGTGTCATTAAGGTTTTCTAACTGAATAATTTCATCTATGACACGCTGAAATGCAGCCACACCGTTGGTCACACCAAACGGTATTCTTTTAAACTGGTACAATCTACCACATGCCTCAAAGGCTGTGTAGTGTTTGTCTTCATCTCTAATAGGTATCTGATGGTACGCGCTTTTCAAGTCAATGGTACTGAACACAGAGAAGTTAGCAACTTTATTGACCAAATCTTCAATCTTAGGGAGTGGGTACGCATCTAAGAGTGTAAACTTATTAATAGTCAGAGAATAATCGATAACCATTCTACGTTTATGATTGCTAGATGATGTGACGAGGGCCTGAGCCCGCCAAGGAGATATACTAGGTTCAATAACACCTTCCTTTAATAGATTAGATACTTCTTCAGAAATAAATTTAGCATCTGATTCAGAATATGAACGTGACTTGATTGAAATAGGCTTACATTCCGGGGTGAGATGTGTAAACAATGACGCAGGCTTAACTTTGGCCGCGGCTAAACAACTAACAGCAAGTGGATTAGCAGATCCACCAAGATCCATTTCTAGCTTAGAGTGGCGTGCAAGTAAATCATGTCCAATTATTATGTCCGTACATAAGTTAGGAAGTATAGAGAGAGATACATTTTCATATACATTATTTAGTAGCTTTAATCTTACTGTACAGGCACCTAGTGTTTGAGAACTAAGAGAGTTTGATGCCATAGTTACCGACCCGATCTGAGAAGGGTAAGTTTTTAATTTTAGTTTGCGAGCTAACGTATCATTGATGAAACTTGCTGAGCTCCCGGTGTCAATTAAAGCAGATGTGTGCAAGTGATTTACCACAATAGGTACAGTAGCTTTAGAAAGGCCAGGATGAACAGCAGATATTATTTCTTCAAGTGATTGAGAAATAACAGAACAAGATGACGAAGACTCCCTACCATACGATTTGGAATGAGTTTCTACTTTAGAAGTGCTTCGACATACCTTAATAAAATGACCTTTCTTACCACAGGCCTTACATATGGCGTTTCTGGCCGGACAAACGTTCCTTGTGTGTTTATCATATCCGCAGAATATACATTTCAGAGCTGCAACAGCGACTGTAGAGGGTTGATGAGGTTCAGCATTGTCGTCGATGACTGATGGCTTTTCATCAGATAACTTGTTTAGATTCGCTTGAGTTTGATACATCGAAGCATTTTGCTGTGCAATTTCTAAACATCTTGCTTGTTCATATGCTTCATTTAAGGGTAGATCAGAGTTTTCCAAGAGTCGTAGTCGTATTTGGGGCGATATGAGTCCGTTAACGAACGCGTCTCGAATGCAGTCGTCCCTATTTCTTTCAGCCGAGACCGACTTGAAATTACATTCTTTACTTATTATTCTCAATTCTTCAAGATACCGGTCTATGCTTTCACCGAGTTGTTGTTTTCTAGTTGACAATTTGTGTCGTGCAAACACTTCATTTACTGGTTTGCAATAGAGTTTTCGTAGTTTGGTTAATGCGTCATCAAACTGAACACATTCGCTGATATGCGCATATATTGAAGGTGAGACAAGATTTATGAGCAGTTTAAGCTTATCGACTTCTTCAACTTTTGAGACTTCAATGAAGTTCTGGAATGTTCTATACCAGTGGTCCCAGTCTTGTGCTGCTGTAGGACTATTAGAGTCAACATTCAATCTATCAGGTTTTAAGAGTTTTTCCATTTGTAGTGTTGAATTAATTGTAGCAGAAATGAAACGAGATTTGACCTAAATAAAGGTTTAATTCAACACAATTGAGCATAAGTAAAACAAATAACAAATCAGAGTTTTTAACAAGATACAATGAAGAAAACATAAATACAAAGAAATAAAACATGTGATATTTTTGTCATATGATCTATGACAGTTACTCACCGGTGACTAGTTTTCTCAACAGTCCAATAAAAGCGATGATTATTCACCACTCGCCTCTAATTGGTTGTTGAAAAAGCGTATTCTGAAGGAAATGTATGATTGGGAAGTCTGAGCAGACTACATTACGGGCTTAAAGTGGCAAAGTTATATGCTTTCAGGGACTACATACTAACTGCTACTAACCAGTAGATATCGCTCACGTTCCCAGGATACAGCCCATATCAATTTGATGTCTAACATGGGCAGTTTTGGTAACGATATTAAGTCACTGAGAGCCCTTATAATCTATAAATATAAAAGAAAGTTGTGTTAGTTACACCAACTATATCTCATGAACGGCTGAACTGATCTGGCTGAAAATTGGTGGGGAGGTAGTTTAGAGCCAGCAAGAACATGTAGGATACTTTTTATCCAGATTCCTCCATAGGGCTCCGCCCCATACATCTTCAAAGTTACCATGTTATTCTTATGTAAGTAGTATTTTTGTATTGGAACATATGATTACATTAATGAATATTAAATCTATAACCAGCTGTTCTCATTTGAAGTATTGAAAGAAGATAGGTGGTAAATATTCCCGTCGCAGCAGACCTGCGTACCTAGCAGTTTCCAATGGTTGTTATTACGTTATCAACAAAATATTTGGTTTTATAATTGAGTAATATATTAAAGTTATGTAAAAATACTTTAAATTATTACTTAATTTTAATCCATACAAGAAAATATAGAATTGCGTTATATAATACATGTATTCACATTAATTAATCACACATAATCACATTAATTACAGATATAATTAGTTTTAAGAAGAGTAAGAAATGTATGGCATAGGGAGAGGTACAATGCACAAAGAATGATCTGTTTATGGATCTCAAAATGTAAACATTAATATGACAAAAAATGCAGAAAGGCAGCTGATCGGCTGATTATGTTTAGACACTACATTCTATTACTCCTCCCATTAAACCGTTACTTTCCATTAAAATGCTATGTGATTTAATATATAGGTTATGCTGCCATACGTTTTTGACCAAGTATTAGTTACTCATCACCTAATTCATAACATACAAGCAGATCTCAGCTTTTTGGAGAGACTGTGTCAACACGATTGTTCCACAAAAGGTCATTGTCAATATTTATTCCTAGAAATTCAGTTTCACTTTCCATTAGACACTTCTGGCAGCTCTGGGACTTTGTTATGTCGTCTTCCAAATGCTGGTTTTACAGTATTTACTAATAGGTCATTGAATGGCAGTATTGATACGTCTTATTCAATGCAATGTAAGAATTGATGTTTAAGTTCTTTGTTGATGACTATGAGATCAGGAGTGTTATGTAATCAGTATACAGCAGGAAAGTGCAGAGTATTCCTCGGTATTGTTGCATGTTCGTTGTCACAAGAATGATTAAGGCTGGTCCCAGAATTGATCCTTGTGGTGCTTCTCTGTTTATGGGTTAAAGGGTTGGATCTTATTGCTTGACATTAGTTTTCTTCTTTTCTTTGTTTATTTTATCTTTGTGCGGTGAAATTTAACTGATGCCCTTCTTGGTTTCTCCTTTCCAAGTAGCTTTTGAACCACTACAGGCTTCAAAAAGGCTTTCACACCTAGACGTTTGTCAAGGATCAGTTTGTGTTCCAGGCAGTTGAAAGTGTTGCTAAAAACTAGCATAATTGCAGTGACCAGGTTTTTTTTCCAGGCTATCGATGATGGATTCTGCATTGTTGTTGAGAGCACAAGTTGTGCTAAACAGTTATGTTGATGTGGTTCAATATTTTTAATCAAGAGTTTAGCTTAAGTTTAGTTTGCTTTAGGGATAGAGTTTCAAAGATATTAAAATATAAAAGGTTTAATTTTTAATTTACAGTGCTATAAGTCATTTCTTTAGCGAGTCCATATTTTTCCTATGATCAAGGGGTCATGAGAAATCTATTGACACCAAAACAACCATCCCTAAAAAGTTTCCTCTCTATAAAATCAAATTTATTCTTTTATTACATAGGATAGGATGATTGTAAAAGTAACAAAAGGTTATTTAATAAATATTTTATACTAATTATCCTATTAATAAAATCAATACCAACCTTTTAAACACACACTGGGGACCTCTTCAGATGTTTCATCCATTTCTTTTTATCAATTTGTCAACTTATTTTGATTAAGTTTAATTTATCTTTTCAAATTTCATGGTGTCTGCTTAAAACAACAACTGAAAACATAGAGCATACTCCAGAACTCAATGACTCTAAACATTTTAACTAGATCCAAACATAAATTAGACATGAATTAGAAAACAAACTAGAAAAAATTCTTGTTTTTAATAAGCCCACAAAATGTGGGGGAGGCTTGATAATTCCTGGAAATGATGTTGCATTTTGCAATTTTTGAGCGATAAAACTTGTGTACTTACACCACATTTTATTTGTTAAAACCAATTTAAATTTCTTTATTTTACAAGATATTGCTTTATAATAGATTTCTTTCTAATTACTGTCATTTTCAGTTTAATTTTCAACTAAGTACTGTAAAGTAGCTTTAGCAATTTAGACTAAATGTTTTTGCTAATAAAAACATGTTTATCCAATCACAAGTATATTGCATTTTTATACAATTCCCACAATTAAATTTCCTATTGTACACTTTATTCATAATTACTTTAATATGAGCCATAAACAGCCAAAATCTCATCTTGAAATGCACAGGTAACCCCATTACTTTTTTCCGTATAATTTGTTACTAAATTCCATTAAATATTTTTAAGAAGAGTACTGAAAATAAATACCATAACTCTTGAAGAATTTGATTATCATGAAATAAAATTTGTTTGAGATAATAATTCACAGAAAATTAAAGAAATAGTGAAGGAGTCACGACTAAGCCCGGGGCCGGCGCACCCATTAGGCGAACTAGGCGACTGCCTAGGGCGGCAAAAAATTTAAAAATAAAAAAATAAGTAGGTCTAATCAGAAATAAATATTTTTGAAAATTAACGAAACACAGGTGAACATTTTCATTAACCAAATAATTGTTTATAATTATTTTTCTAAGTTAATTTATGATAGCACTGAATGTATTGCTGCCGTCTCTGGCACTGATATCGCTGCGCTAAGAGTCTGAGTCAAGCAAGTGCTTGCGCTTATCAGCTGTGAGGTCCGTGTGCAACAGTGCCGACCCCACAGTCACAACACTTCTATTGAAACTACATGTATTAGAGTTTTTCCCACATTGAACCACCATACATATCAGTAACAAATATACCAGTGGCATGGAGGGCTAGTGATGATTTACTAGCGAGAAGTGTGATTGGCTGCAGAGTTAACTCGGATATGTCAATCACAACAAGCGCTAGTGAATTATCACTAGAGCTTCAAGCGACCAGTATAATTTTTACATGTATGTCTGGTGGTGCCCGGCGAATGTCTCTCAAATACTTTTTAGCCTAATATTAGCATTGGCTATATACACTAACGTGAATAAATTTCTAATAGCATAGGCGTGTTTGAAACCAATTTACGGCGGCGCGATCTTCTGCGCCATACATGAAGTACAAGTGACAATTGATAGGTACATCAGTTTTACCACTTTTCTTAATAAGGATGAAACATTTTATAAACTGACGGTTATGTTTATATGTTGTGTTGTAATTAAGTGTTTTTGCAGTTGCAGCACTGTAAATCCAGATGAATAATTACAACATTGATTTCAACGCCTCGTGCGTACTTTTGAGGTACAGCACGAACCTTCCAAATTTGTGTATCAAACAAAATTCACTGGATGAAAAGTCTATTTACGTTATTGACTATAGTCAATGCTATTAGACTTTGGCCGTCCCTAAAAACATTTTGTCCCTACACTTAAGGGATTTTCCCACAATTTTACTTTGACTTACCGCAGCAACTCCGAATGTGAAAAATAGAATAGGCCTATAGAGTAAATAATACTATATCATGCAAAGCGACGTGTCATCACGATTTGACATCAAATATAAATTATTGTAGATGTTTTAATGAGGGTATGAATTGGGTGGAGGGGGGGGGGTGGCAAATGTAACCTTTGCCTATGGCGGCAAAAGTGCTAGCGCCGGTCTGACTAAGCCATGCCTGTGAGAAACCTCCGATACTGTCTTCCAAAAGTTATATTTTGGATACTATTTGATGAAATGATATTGTTTTACTCTTGAACTTTTATATAAACAAACCTTAAACTTTGGACATAGGCCCTATTTGGTTTTAGAAGATGAAATTCTTCAATAATAAGCGTTTAAATTATCTTTTCAATACACGTTAAGTGTTTTAAATGCTATTTTAGTGCTGTCCATGGGCTTTTAGGAGGTTTCAAAATTTTAAGAATAAAATATTTTTTTATCCCCGGTAAAAAATACCAACACCGGCACATAGCCTTAACACTGAATAATCGTTTTTACTGTTTATATTATTGCCTAAATCTTGCATTATTAATAGGCCTACAAAATATTAATTTAATTTTTAATTTATCCAATAAATTACCAATTTTCAAACTATAGGCCTAATTAATAAAAGCAAATATAATGGATTTTTTCTTTGAATATTTGCTACTGTTTATGGTATTTTAGGTTGGTTGTATTTTGAAAAATATAGGAGGTTTATTTTAAAACAGTATACTACAACACAATTACACTAATCTATATTTGTGATAAATATGACGTTTGCCCATCAACCTGGTGCGCAGGGACGACTTGGCGAGGCCCTAGGCCTATATGAGTTTGCCGTTTGTACGCTGTGCAGACAGAAGAGTTTTTTCCCCGAGATTTCAACCACAAGAATGTCCCGAAAAATTACAATTAAAACTTAGGCCTATCATTATAATGATGATGACGGCAGACAGATGCCACCGCGGTTGGTACTGTTTGTGTATCATAAGCAACAGTTTATTTATTTTTTTTTGAGGTTAGATTGTAATTTATTTCCTTTAGTAATTAAATTTGTCTGGAGTAAATTTGTGATTTTGGCCAGATACGGAACATTTACTGTGTCCTTCATGTTTTATGGTTGTTTGTTTCCGGATCAAAAATAGACTCTAAACTAGGTTAAATTACCTTATGGTCCGCCAGATTGATCCATGGAATGGGAGTTCTTACTTGAGGATCTGAAGATGGCTGTGTAAGCCGAAACGCATAATCCATAAAGGATTTCCATGGATCAATCTGGCGGACCATAAGGTAATTTAACCTAGTTTAGATTTACTGTCCCTTATAACTTCTCTCCGGGACACGGGACAGGTTTACTAAATAAGGGACTGTCCCTTAAAATCTGGGACGTTTGGGAACTCTGAATTTGCTAAAACTTAGGCCTATTAATTTTGTCTTTTTCGTCTAGACTGAAATTTTTTGAGTAAAAGATTAAATAGCCCACTCTGTAGTCAATGACATAAAACAAAATTTCTGTTGGCCTAGATTTGATTAAGTAACAACTAACAGAGTAAATCAAATCGACAAGTAAGAAACAATCAGCATCATGGATTTTTTTTGTGCGATAAAAAAAAAAAAACAATTGCATCAACAACGATATTGAGGTAAGAAATGGATCATTATAATCACTGGGTAGCTGAGTGGTTATAGTGCTCACCTTTGAATCCAACGGTTGCCAGTTCAAAGATTTGCTATTAAATAATGATGCTTTCTAACAATTGGTCGATGTTAGATAGTAACAAGACTGGGGTTTGGGCCGTTCCCCATCAAAACGTAAAAAAATGCCACTGGCGTAGATACACCCAAATCTAATCTAACAATCTAACCATAAACCTCTGTTACTTTTATGGACAGAGATGTTTATAAGTTAACCACAAAATCAATGGTTTTTTGAAACATTTAAAACGCATAGTCCCTCAAATACAATAGCAAAAAAATACCTTTCTGATTTCGTATTTGGCAGCATTTTGTGTGATGCTATTTTAGGTCTAATGAAGTCTGCTTCTTCTCACAATTGAGTTAGGCCTATACCTCAAAATAAACTTGGGTAGTTTTTGTTTAATTATCTTAGAACAAAACTAAATCAGATGATAAAATCGTAATATCGTGTAATTGTGTCATTAATACAATAGCAATATTATCGCAAAATCAAAATTTTAACAATGATAATAACGATGGAGTTTACATCTATTAAACGGGTTTACCCATTAAAACTTAGTTCAATTTGATTCGGCTTATTCATAAATGGAAAAAAAATTGAAAACTACTAAGATAACCATTTCAAATTTAACATGTTTAAAATTATAACCTTACCTTGAAATCATAAATTTGATACTGTAACAATAATAACTTATTTCATAATAATAATAGTTAAAGATATATGAGCAAAGACCACAATAAAAACCTTCTTTCACTGTAAATAATATTCATAAATAGACTAAATTATGTTCCCGAGGTGAGATGTTTTGATGTTTGAACTTCAAAATTTGTTTATTCTCTCTTCTCATTCTCATTATCTTATCTTCCTCTTCTTTTCAGTTGTTGACAGTCAGTCTGTCCAACCAACCACCATTTGGTTTCCGTTAGTAAGTAACCCTCATGATGTAAAGGAGCAAATATTTCCCAAAACTTCCCGTGATCTTTTTCATATTTCAAATTCAAATTCATTTATTGAGCCGTTAAGTTTGGTAACAATTGGCTAAGTCACTTAAAGTTAACTAATACTAACAAATCAAATCATTAATTGGTCCTCTTGACTTACAAATAAATAAATAGTCCAAGCAGTCCATGCACAAATCACTACAACAAACCATGCAGCACACAAAAATAAAAAATAAAGTAAAATAATTTCAAGGGATTATTTCAAGCAATAAATAATAAAAGATAAAAAGTAAAATAAAATCTATAAGACGGTTGAGGTTTCAATATTATAAACTGTTAATCAATAGTCAATATCATGATCCATGCCAATCCATAAAATTGAGCATCTCGGGAGCAACATTTTTAGATTGACAGAAAGGCTATTTTATTGCAAGGTGACTGTAGGCCAGGGCCAGGTGAGTCGCATCCCATAAGAGCAATGGTGTCACTTTCTGCGACATCCATGGATGTCGCCTACCGGCAAGTGTTGCCAACAAAACAGCAAACAACAATCGTTCTCGTTTGCGTTGGGAATTTTTTGTCTTAACAATTAATTACTAAAATAAGGAATTTCAAAGCAAAATAGGGTAGAATTTATGGTTTTAGATTTACCTTGATTGATAATTTGTAATTTGGTCATTACCTAAATAATGGTTTGTTATCAACTAATAATCCAAATTTAAAATAGAGTAATATGGTGTCGTTTAGATATATATCGTACGGCAAGACTGCTTCATTCTCTTTTTCAATCAGCTGTGTAATGGTAAATATTATAACGTAATTTGACTTCCGTTTTAGTTTAGACGCTTCATATCCGGAACACAAAAAATAGCTATTCGGCTGACCTGGGAAGAAGTTATGCTTCTTCCTCTACAGACCTTGATTTTATTGATGTTTTACAGTTGATTTTTTTACCTAGAATTGGTCAAGACTAAGTGGACTATCTTTGACACGGAACTTCTTTTACTTGTAGCATAATCATGTGTTTCTAAATTGTCACATGTTGAGGTTCAACCATTTCCAACCAAAACAAACAAACCATGAATTATTACGGTTGTTTATATTTTTTGTTCATAAACAAATATAATGAATGCATGACCTGGAATGAACATGTGGGTAAATTAGAGGGTAAATTAGCCAAAGGCCTATTTATTTTAAAACAAGTTAGTAAATTTGAAAATAATCACTTGGCTAGGACTGTTTATTTTTCACTTTTTGAAACACACATTAATATTACTCAATAGTTCTATGGGGTTCCTCTAAAGGAAACCTCAACAAAATATTTTTGTGGCAAAAAAAGCCATTAGAGCAATAGCCAGACTACCCCCTCAAGCTCACTTGTCAGGATTTTTTCAAACAATTGAACAAAAACAAACACATACAAAAAATTGCTCCATTGATATTTTTAAGTTAAAATTAAATATTTAATTTATTTAAGGAGATATATAGTGACATAGATCAAGAAATTCTCACTAATGTAAGTTAAAATTTTATAGATATTAATTTTACATGATAAGCTTTATCAACATTGTAAAAATATAACTAACCTCAGTAGTAAACACCTCTTCGGTGAGCCCCTCCAGTAGCGGTGCACCGAAACTGCGATCTTAGTTTTAATCCTCAAAAGGGTTTGCTAATCCCACAACCGAAACTGCGATCATGGCACAGCGGCCCATCAGCAGGTAGCGGAGGGTCCAGCCGGGATTCCAGCGTCCGTGGCTCTAGAATGTTTCGCCGTCCGACGTGTAGCTCAAATCACTTTTCAACTAATACCAATGAACTGGGATTTCCAAGTTGTACTAAACTCGCACATACCACCCCCTTAAGAGTCATCTTCACCCCTGGGCCAGTAGCCCATTGTTGCGCAGTCGGCAATGTTAACTATACGGCTTTTAATGCAAAACATGGTATTTAATTCCCCTGTTTCGGACGCCGTTTTTCAACAGATTTTCTTTAAACTTGGTTAGTGTTTGGTTGAACAGTTACATTAGGTCCCTCATACCTCGAAATTTGGAAAATTTAACAAATATTACTAAGGAAAATCGAGTTACTTTGCGACGTCACAGAGAGTAATATTTGTTAAATTTTCAAAATTTCGAGGTATGAGGGACCTAATATAACAATTCAACTAAACACTTACAAAGTTTAAAGAAAATCGGTTGAAAAACGGCGTCCGAAACAGGGAAATCAAACACCGTACCATGTTTTGCATTAAAAGCCGTATAGTTAAAATTGCCGACTGCGCAACAATTGCGGCCCAGGGGTGAAGATTACTCTTAACCTGGACCAATAAACGAAGACTTTCAGGGTGTACATTCCTTATTTATTTTCCCCCACAAATATATCAGTCATTCTCAGTTTGAGAGCAAGAGCAGCAGTGTCGTCTTATGTACGGTATCGTCAGTATCGTCCCGGGGGCGGCCTCTGTTTCAGGATCGCAGTTTCGGCGTCTGCCTGGGGTCGCCCTTGGGGTAAGGATCGCAGTTTCGGCGTCTACCTGGGTTTTGGATCGCAGTTTCGGTGCGCCCTCCAGTAGACACTGGGCTGCCAGACGACAGGGGATGCCAGCCATGCATGATTAATCTTCTTATTCTTTAATACGTGAGCTTAAAATTGGAGGCATGTCAACCAACGAATGTTTAATGGGGATGGTTGGTGTGTTTTGTCTTGGCGTTAAGGATCATTGAGTTTATGCTGGTGCGTAAAGGTGGTTCTTTACAATCCTTATCGACATTCGGAGGGTATGCTGGGCTACATCCTTAGCAATGCCTATGGGGATGTTTAGTGATTTCATTGTCTTCTATATATTTACAATTTAAAATATGTGCTAATAGTACATAAAAATGGTAAACAAAACAGTATTTGCCACTTATATGAAAACTCTAGTTTTTCTTAATTTATTTATTGTATTCAGTGGAGGTGCAAAATGCACATTCTTTAGCTATCAGAACGACTTTCAGAATGAGTTTGTCATCAAATGTCTTGCTTGTCAATTGCATTTGAAAGGATTGAAAGTATGTTTTATAAGAATGAAATCAAAGAAAGGAGGCTACTCACAAATAAAACATATTGAAAAGTGCAATTCACTTACAGTAATAATTAAGGATTTTTCTACTATATCAATTTTTTTTATATTGATGTCTGGAGATGTTGAATTAAACCCAGGACCGCAAGATAATCTAACAGAGGTAAAAGACAATAGTTTCAAAACTTCAAGTGAATTATGTCCTTATTGTAATCTCAAATTCAAACGAATGGATTCTCACATAAAAGGAACTCATAGAGACTGTATGGAATTAGCACAAGTTAATATGATTATTGATTCTAATAAGCTCTCGGAAAATAAGGCAACAAAAAAGAATACCTCAAGTGAAAATTTAAAAACTTACGTTCAAAAACAACAAAATAGTTTGAATGGGATTTATTGTGAAAAATCTAGGCTTGAGGGAGAAAATAAAGATTTAAGAATACTTTTGACTGATTTGAATTATAAAAACCAATTATTAGAAAGGAAGATGTCGAAACTAAGATATGAAAATAACATGGTTAAATCAAGTTTGGACCAATTGAAAAATCAAAATAAGGAAGATACCAGTAAATGGCTTGATGACTCTATTTTACAAGCCTACTTCAATTCAATGGCAAACAGTATCAAGGACAGGACTGAAATATTGATAATGGATGTTATGACTAGTCATTTAATGGGGAGCAAAGTTCTATTGATCAACACTTAAAAGATTTGTCTTATTATGATAAAAAAATTGTGTTTTTGGCATTAAATGACAGTGAAACCCCTGATATGGATTTGAGTGGTAGCCATTGGAGTTTGATGGTCTGTCTACCTCAGGACAACAAAGCTCTATACTTAGACTCAGCTTCAATGACAAACTATGATTCTGCAAAAAGAGTTGCTAAAAAATTAAATATTAAAAAGGAAAATATAACAGTCTTAGAATGTATGCAACAGAAAAATTGTTTCGAATGTGGAATCAATGTAATTGTTAATTTGAGACTCATTCTGTTTGATATTTTAACCAAACAAAAAATAAGTGATTCTTATAATATTGATTCTATTTTGATGTCAGAAATAAGTACAATAAAACACACTATAATAAGTGGTCATCCTCATCAACCTACTCAGTCAACAACAAATCAAGATGATCAAAAGTCAAGTTCTCATACCATACCTAATGAAATTAGTGGGTGTCCAAATAAAATTTCTAATGATGAATCAATAACACAAACTTACAATAATGGGGACCAAAAAGAAAAAGTCGACTTGACAAATTTATCTTATAAAATTGAGATCTTTGGAGATAGCCATGGTCGTAATATGAATAATCTTATAAGCGAAAAACTTTATACAAGTTATAAGGTAAAAAGTTTTACTAAACCAAATGGTAAATTTATAGATATAGCAAAAAATGCACAGTCAGAAGCAGGTAAGATGACAAACAAAGATTTCCTAATACTTATAGGTGGGACTAATGATTTAGATGTTAATGTTAATTTGGATATTATATAAAGAATTCACTAAAACACTAGAAGCATAAAAAAATACTAATGTTATAGTTTCCAGTATTCCCTTCAGATTTGATTGTCCATTTTTGAATGAAAAAATAAGAAATATAAATTATAATTTAAGAAGAATTGTTAATGATTATAAGCATGTTCAGTTTTTACCATTAACAGGCATGAGTTAATGTACTATACTCAATATGGTCTACATTTGAACAAGATTGGAAAAATTAAATACTCAACTATGATTAGAGATTTAATTCTTAACTCCAAATTGTGTTTTCATAATAATCACTCTGTAACCAATAAGACTAATGATAATAATTTTTTAGGGATAAACTGTTTTTTATAAAACGATTTACTTTTTTAAACTGGAATATACGTGGCTTGATAAAAAAAATTGACATTCTAAGTATAATGCTAGAAGAACAAAATGCTGACTTTGTTTGCTTAACTGAACATTGGTTAAAAAAATATGACTTAGAACACATTTATATACTAGGTTACAACACTGGAGCGTCATATTGCAGATCAGATGTAATTAGAGGTGGAAGTTTAATTATTATTAAAGAGGGGATAAAGTTTAAAATATTGGAAAATATAAATAACTGTTCAGAAGAAATGATTTTTGAAATTGCTGCTACCAAAATTTATGAGTATAACATAATTATTTTATCCATATACAGGCCTTATACTAGAGATTCAAGAAAATTGAAACAATTTTTTTACAAGCTTGCTGAAGTTCTTAATAAGGTTATACAATTTAAATGTGAAATTTTTATTGCTGGGGATTTTAATATTGATCTGAAGGAGCAAAAAGGTGATGCCTCAAAATTGTTAGAAATAATGGATAGTTTTGGACTACGTAGAACTATATATGAAATCACTAGGCCAGGAACGATTAATGAAGGCAGTTGCATAGATAATATATTCACAAGTCTATCTACAGATAAATTCCAAGGTAATATATTGAAGACACTATACTCTGACCATAGTGCTACAATATTAAAGTTTGATGTGAAAATAGAAAATAAAAATTTACCAAATAAAGACTTTTCAGAAAATAAATATGTTATATTTCAAACATTCTCCTTTTAATTTCCTTAAATCACTTGTATACCATTTATTTATTCTTTTTTTTATGACAAATCCTTATACTCGAATAAAAATTTGGAAGAAAAATTTGAAATGTTATATGGTAAAGTCATTGAAACATTAAATATAGCTTTTCCTTTTAAGAGTATAAGGATTTGTCATAAAAAAGAATAAATAAATGGTATACAAGTGATTTAAGGAAATGAAAGGAGAATGTTTGAAATTATACAAGGAATTTAAAAAGACTGGTTCTAAATGCATTAAAGATAAATATAACAAATTATTAAAAGTGTATAAAAGTAATGTCAACACAGCAATGATAGAATATAACAGTAACAGCATTGAAATGAATCAAAACAATAGATCAAAAGCTATATGGAATGTGATAAATAATATAACAGGAGCTGGTTCAAGAAGAGTAGACAATATTTCTAATATAGATTTAGATGCAGAAGTTTTTAATCAAACATTCATAAGCAGCGCAAATAATGTTATAAAAAATATCCAACAAAAAAATTATCAAGACTTTAACCAGTTTTTAGAAGCAAGCAAGAAAAATGAAGATAGTAAGTTTGAAATTAAACATGTAACTGTTGAAGAAGTTTTCAGTATAGTTCAAAGTTTAAAGTCTAGCAACTGTCCAGATGTTTTTGGTCTTAGTCCCAGAATTTTAAAAATAATATCTAAAGAAATATGTGAGGTTATGACAATTTTATTCAACAACAGTCTTGATGAACGGAGATTTCCAAAAATCTGCAAGCAATTAAAAGTGATACCGATACATAAAGGTGGGAAGAAAGAATATTGCAACTATAGACAATATCCATTGTGTCGGTATTATCAAAAATTATGGAAAAAATAGTATACAATCAAATTTATAATTTTTTTGAAGAGAAAAAAACTTTTTAATAAAAGTCAATTTGGATTCAGGAGAGAATTAAATGCAAATATTGCTGTTAATAAATTTATTAAGAATACGATAAATAAAATTGAAGAGAGAAAAATGGTTTGCTTTCGATCATTTGATGTGTCGAAAGCATTTGACACAGTTGATCATGAAATTTTATTACAAAAATTAAAATATTATGGATTTTCAGAGGATACTTTAGAATTTATAAAGTCATACCTTGAAGACAGGACACAATATGTTAATTTTAATTATGAAAATTCTACAGGAATAAATGTTAAGGTCGGTGTCCCACAGGGATCTTGTCTAGGTCCACTATTTTTTAACATATTTATAAATGACTTGCCGTTTAATCTTGAAAATGAAAATTCCTCCTGTTTTTTATATGCAGATGGTTTGGGTATTAATATATCAGGAAACTCAACAAATGACCTAATCAAAAATCTAAATTTCACAACAATGATAGTAGAAAATTGGTGTCAATCAAACCACTTAAGTTTAAATTTGGCTAAAACTAAAAATATTGAAATAAGCTTTTCAAAGAAATTTTTTCTATATAATAATATGGCATCCTTAAAGTTTTTAGGTATATTAATTGATCCACAATTAAATTGGCAATATCACATATATCATATTTTAAGAAAAATTTCAAAAGGTATGTACATCATTCGCCGCCTTCGAGGGAACGTAAAAGAAGAAGTACTGCTAATGGCATACTATGGTTATTTTCACTCCCACCTCACATATGGAACTTCTGCTTGGGGAAATGCGCCAATGGCAAAACAAGTCTTCATCAAACAAAAACAGGCCATAAGAATTCTAAGTGGAGTGAATAAAAGAAGCCATTGTAAACCTTTATTTCAAAAACTTAAAATTTTAACACTGCCAGCTATATATATATTGCAAACGATTTTGAATGTGGAAAAAGAAATTCAATATTTGTCAAGAAATTCAGACTATCATTCTCATTTTACAAGAAATAATTCCAAATTGAAAACTGAACTATGTAAATTTTCTAAAAGTCAAAAGAATATAAATCAAATGGAAATCAAAATATTTAATAATTTACCAAAAAGTTTAAGTGAATTACCTGAAAAAATTGAAGAAGAAAATAGAAGATATTTTATTTGAAAAATCTCCTTATCCTCCTCGGATCCCGCGTGTCATATGTGACACGTCTGCAAATTATTTTCCCCTGGCTGTACTGTGTATAACCTTGACTTGGGAGTAGTTCTAACATCTACCACAAGGTACCACCACATGCTAGAAATACTCAGTTGGTGATTTGACTACTGTTGTCACTTCATTTGTCAACATCAAAAATGGCTGACAACCCATTTCCATAGCTACCTCGAACCTCTCAAAGTAATTGTAGTTAGTATTTTAATGAAAATCTAGGCTAATGAGTTGAAAAAAATTAGAAGCATTCTTGAATAGCTATGCTATTGAATGATAATAATTGTTTTGTGTAGTATTTATATTTTCTTCCATCTACAGCTGTTTGAAAACCACTGTGTCAAATGTGACACAGTGGGACTAAGGGACTTTGGAGTTGCATTGTTTATTTTTTTTTTTATCCTTAGTACAATTTTTTTATTTTACCTTTGAAAACTGATTCTTTTATTTCCAAAGATAAAAAAGGTTTAGATTTACATTAAACTTTAAATGCCAGTCTACATTTTTGGAGGTTTTAGGCCAATTTTTTTGTTTTTTCAGTAGTTCTGCGACCGAACAAATTTCGCTTTAATTTATATTTTGCAATATAAATATTATAATATAATATTATATATAATATTATATTATATATAATATTATATTATATTTTGCAATATAAATATTAATAAATATTATAAAATATTTAACAAAAATATTTTGCTTTAATGCGACCAAACAACCAGGCACCGATGTCGTTTCCCGGGATGTTAATCTACAAATGTGCGCTTTTTCTGCGGAACATCTTTGCATAACCACATCCAGAAATTGCTACAAGCTTTTCGACGAACTTTAAATGTGTTTTTGTGTAATTTTAGGGTTTTTAAACATTTTCTTAAATTTTTTATTTTGAAAGTTTTTAAGTCCCTTAGTCCCAATGTGTCATATTTGACACATGCGTTTTTTTATACTTAAAAATAAAAAAAAATCATTAAAAAATTTTTTGTGTGTTCTTTGATTTTTTTGTAACCCAAAAACCACCATTACATCAAAATTTTTTTTTAAATTTTGGTATGGGTCTGAGGAGGTTATAAAGTAGAAGAATGTTTAGTACGAAAATTTTGGACACTATAAGCTTTCTAAATTAATGTATCTTTTACTCATTGCTATGTGTACCTACGTGTATCACCAATTGCAATAAATATTATTATTATTATTATATTGACCGTACCTTGTCTTTTTATTTTTGAATGCGTCATGCATGTAAAAAAAGAAAAAAACTTCCAGAGGAGAAAAATCAATACTACAACACCAGATTTAAATCAAATTATTCAGAATCTCACAAACTTTCAATTTTTGAAAAAAAAAAAAAAAAAAAAAAACAAGAATACTTAGGCAAGAAGCTCTTCCAAGCTCTGCCAAGTGATATTAAAAGCACTCAGAAAACTTCTCTTTTTAAAAGTAAATTAAAAAAAATTTTTGATTCAGAACAGTTTTTATGACGTAGAAGGTTTTCTGGAGTACGGTAAAACCCCATAATAATTAAAAAATGTAAAAATGTTATATAGGCTTACCACATGTAATTCCAGTCTCCCTCCCCCCAAAACCTATCCCAATGTTTTCCTAACCCCGTTAGGCAACTGTGACAAGCTCCATACCACTACTTGGACAACGGAGCGCCGCGGGATGTATGTATGTATGCATGATTGACATTGACAGGACACACATGATTATGCAATTATGCTACAAGTAAAAGAAGTTCAGTTTCAAAGACAGTCCACTTAGTCTTGACCGATTCTAGGTAAAAAATTCAACTGTACACTACTTTATATAGTATAATCATTATATATATATGAAAATGAACTAATGGTTTTGGCTTCTGGGGACCTCAAAATGAAAAAGTAACGTGGTCCCAGGCTTAAATCTTACTATGGCTACTGGCTAGGCTACTACTATAACAGCGTATTCCCAAATTACATATTGGCTTTTGATGATTCAACACACTTATCCGCAACATATTAATGACAGAACTAGTTTTATTGTGTTCACTCTTTTATTGATCGTTATTAAGAGTAGGCCTACCCACATTTTGTAAAGTAAAAGTGCGAATCATCAGAAAAATTTAAATTTTCCCCACACATTCATACTTTATTAGCAAGAAACAATTTTTTTAATGAAATTTAGTTATAAATAATTCTCACGCTAGGGAACAAAATGAACTTATAAAATAAAAACAAGATTGCCAACGATCAAGTGGCAACACTCAGGCCGTTGCAGTGATGAGTCTTCGATTGGACATCGGAAGAGGTCGCTATAGATATGAAACTGCCTTAAATGAACGAATACCAAGCAAATGTTTTACTGTGGGGATGTTCGCGGAAAATTGATTTATTTCCGGAAGACCTCGGCCTGTTTATCCGCTGCTTGAACCATCCGAGCCCGGACCTGAGGGCTTCTACTGTACTGTATTTATCAGGAAATTGTCTTCTAAATTCAAACTAAATGTTCCCCTGATTGAAAATACTTTGAGTACATATTTATTAAATTTCCATTCAGAAATATTTAATTTCCTTAATAAACAATATTTTAATCAAGATGGTCAGTAACTGGTTCATGGTCGGTAACCGGTTACTGATTCACCCTACTACAACTGTAACACCTACACTCCCTACCTGTAATCCCTACACTCCCATTAAATTCGCACAGGAAGAAACAGTAATTACACTACTGTAATACAGTAATCCGCACTAGAAGAAAACAGTAAAGTACAGCAGAAACGTTAGTGGTAAGTTCGGGTGCGCCCGACCATGAAGCAATATTGTTATCTTTAGCTGATCTCAAACCCACTATAGTAGCTTCCAGTAAGCCTAATGTATCATTTAAAAGAATTTTCAATGAAACAAATTTAGATTATTTTAGATGTAGTCTCATAGAATTACCATGGCTATTCCTACCACATTTAGATGTAAATACTAATTACAATAGTTTTTTAGAACATATTGTACAGCTTTTCAATCAAGCTTTCCCTCTTAAGCCTTCTAAGTCTAGGACTCAAAATCTTAAACAAAAAAACTGGATTTCTTCTGAGTAGTGTGTTTTGGTCACTTTTAAAACCGGCCACGTGCCCCCCGAGCCACGTGACTTGGCAGCTGGCGCCAGCTGCCATGTCATATAGCTTCCGGTGGGGGTTAGAGGGTATATATTAGACGCTGTCGCCATATGCCATGCCATATAGCTTCCGGCCGGGCAGATGGTGAAATAATCAATGGGGGGGTGGAGATGGCGAGAGCACAGGCCCTCGCTAATTGGCCCATAAATTAACCAGGTGCAGCTGGCGAGGGCAAGGTGACGGGGAAGGTTGGAGGGGTTAGAATTTAAGAATAAAATTTATCATAGGCGAGGGTTGGATTCGAACCCGGCCCGCTGGCGTGTGAGGCCAGCGCTCTACCATTTAGCTACCGAGGTACTTGGTGAAAGGTAGTGTAAATGTGTCTGATAATATTGTGCCTGTGGTTCGCTTCTTGTCCACCAGAGAGCAGCACGTACTACGACTGCGGCAAGTTTCAAATTCCGCCACCAGAGTTCAGCATGTACTAGGGCTACAGCTAGTTCACTATTTCTCCAACAGATAGCAGCACGTGTTATGGCTGCATCCAGTTTACCCCAAAATATCCCCACAAATTACCCAAATTACCCTGGAATTCCCCAAAATACCCTGCAATTTCCCAAATTTCCTCGCAGTCTTACCAACCTATGTCATTCACTATAAAACAAGAACATATGAAATGCTGGGGTATATACTATAAAAAGTGGATAAAACCCAAAACTGTTGGCAATACAGTATATAAAATCAACCAACTTACGTCATTCACTATAAAACAAGATCACCTGGATCGCCCGGAACAAGAACATATGAAATGCTGGGGGCTATACTATAAAAAGTGAATAAAACCCAAAGATGGCTGCAATACAGTATATAAAATCAACCAACTTATGTCATTCGCTAATCAACAGTTATACTATATGAAATGTACCTGTGGCTAGTTCTCAGCGTCAATGGCTATAAGGTCAAATGTACATAATCAACGGTTATACTATATAAAATGAAAACTCTACTATATTATTTAATACACACCAATGACTATAATGTTAAATCTAGTTATACTATATGAAATGTGCCCAAGGCTATACTATATATATTATGCATTGATGACTTTACGTTAAATATACGCGATCAATGCTTATACTATATGAAATGCATTCGCCGCTATACTATACAAAATATCAATGAATATAATGTTAAATAAACATGATCAACGCTTATACTATATGAAATGTACCTGTGACTAGTTCTCTGCATCAATGGCTATAATGTAAAATGTATATAATCAATGGTTACACTGTATAAAATGAAAATGCTACTTTACTATATAATATACATCAATGACTATAATGTTAAATATTTTTAATCTAGTTATACTATATGAAATGTGTCCAAGGCTATACTATAAAAAGTGAATAAAACCCAAAAATGTTCGCTGTACAGTACATAAAATCAATGGCTAGAAGCTGTTAAGCAACCAACAACGTTATCATACTATATACGACGCATACAGTACTATATAAAGTGAATAACATGCAAACTTCAGCTTAAAAAACATAAAAATCGCTAATATCTCGAAAACAGTGCGTCCTAGAGGTCCGGGGACCCAAAAAAACTACCTACTACGTAATATAGGTACCCCCCAGGGGGTGGATACCCATAATTAAAAAATTAACCAAAATGTTGCTGATTGCATCTAAAAAATGAAGGGGCAATGAAGGGGCAAAACTTTGATATTCCATATCTTAGGAACGGCTCTATGTATTAACTTCATAGTTGGTATGTGTGTACACTTACTTGCTGTCTACAAATGCATGGCAAAAGGTATCCAAAAAATGAAGGCGCAAAAAAGTTTTATTTTATATCTTTTGAATGGCAATATGTATTTATTTCAAACTTGGTATGTGTATACATGTAATGTTAACATGTAATAAAATGCTAAAAATAACTTTCCAGATCTAAGGTCAAACAGTCAAAAATAAAAAAATCCTAAAATTAACATTATTATTGTCCTTCGCTAGCGTAGAGCTTTACCTTTGAGTCACTAGGCATTTGAAATTATTAGTATGTGTGTACACTTATTTGGTGTCTACAAATGCATGGCACGAGGTATCCAAAAAATGAAGGCGCAAAACAGTTTTATTTTATATCTTTTAAATGGCATTATGGATTAACTTCTTACTTGGTATATAGGTTGGTATAAGTAAACATTAATTGTTTACCATTGCGTGGTGGGGTGCATCCAACAAAAATGAAGGGACAAAACTTAAATATTGTATATCTCAGGATTGGTTGGACCAATTAACTTCTTACTTGGTACTTAGGTTGGTATGAGTAAACATTAAATGTTAACCATTGCGTGGCGGGGTGCAATTAAAAAATGAAGGGGCAAAACTTAAATACTGTATATCTCAGGATTGGCTGGACCGATAAACTTCTTACTTGGAATGTAGGTTGGTATGAGTAAACATTAATATTTGACATTGCATGACGGGGTGCATCCAAAAAATGAAGGGGCAAAACTTAAATACTGTATATCTCAGGAGTGGCTGGACCGATTAACTTCTTACTTGGTATATAGGTTGCTATGAGTAAACATTAATTGTTTACCATTGCGTGGCAGGGTGCATCCAAAAAATGAAGGGGCAATACCGAAATATTGTATATCTCCGGAGTGGCAAGACTGATTAACTTCTTACTTGGTATGTAGGTTGGTATGAATAAATATTAAATGTTTATAATTGCGTGGCGGGTCGCATCCAAAAAATGAAGGGGCAAAACTTAAATATTGTATATCTCAGGAGTGGCTGGTCCGATTAAATTCTTACTTGGTATGTAGGTGTATATGAGTAAACATTAATTGTTTACCATTGCGTGGCAGGGTGCATCCAAAAAAATGAAGGGGTAAAACTGTAATATTTTATATCTCAGGATTGGCTGGACCGATAAACTTTTTAATTGGTATGTAGGTGTGTATAAATAAACATTAATGGTTTAGAATTGCATGGTGGGGTGCATCCAAAAAATGAAGGGGCAAAACTTAAATACTGTATATCTCAGGATTGGCTGGACCGATAAACTTCTTACTTGGAATGTAGGTTGGTATGAGTAAACATTAATTTTTGACATTGCATGGCGGGGTGCATCCAAAAAATGAAGGGGCAAAACTGAAATATTGTATATCTCAGGAGTGGCTGGACCGATTAACTTCTTACTTGGTATATAGGTTGCTATGAGTAAACATTAATTGTTTACCATTGCGTGGCAGGGTGCATCAAAAAAATGAAGGGGCAAAACCGAAATATTGTATATCTCTGGAGTGGCTGGACCGATTAACTTCTTACTTGGTATGTAGGTTGGTATGAGTAAACATTAAATGTTTATAATTGCGTGGTGGGGTGCATCCAAAAAATGAAGGGGCAAAACTTAAATACTGTATATCTCAGGATTGGCTGGACCGATAAACTTCTTACTTGGAATGTAGGTTGGTACGAGTAAACATTAATTTTTGACATTGCATGGCGGGGTGCATCCAAAAAATGAAGGGGCAAAACTGAAATATTGTATATCTCAGGAGTGGCTGGACCGATTAACTTCTTACTTGGTATATAGGTTGCTATGAGTAAACATTAATTGTTTACCATTGTGTGGCAGGGTGCATCCAAAAAATGAAGGGGCAAAACCGAAATATTGTATATCTCCGGAGTGGCACGACCGATTAACTTCTTACTTGGTATGTAGGTTGGTATGAATAAATATTAAATGTTTATAATTGCGTGGCGGGTCGCATCCAAAAAATGAAGGGGCAAAACTTAAATATTGTATATCTCAGGAGTGGCTGGTCCGATTAAATTCTTACTTGGTATGTAGGTGTATATGAGTAAACATTAATTGTTTACCATTGCGTGGCAGGGTGCATCCAAAAAATGAAGGGGTAAAACTGTAATATTTTATATCTCAGGAGTGGCTGGACCGATAAACTTGTTAATTGGTATGTAGGTGTGTATAAATAAACATTAATGGTTTAGAATTGCATGGCGGGGTGCATCCAAAAAATGAAGGGGCAAAATTTAAATATTGTATATCTCAGGAGTAGCTGGACCGATTAACTTCTTACTTGGTATGTAGGTGTATATGAGTAAACATTAAATGTTTACCATTGCGTGGCGGGATGCATTCAAAAAATGAAGGGGCAAAACCGAAATATTGTATATCTCAGGAGTGGCTGGACCGATTAACTTCTTACTTGTTATGTAGGTTGGTATGAGTAAACATTAAATGTTTATAATTGCGTGACGGGGTGCATCCAAAAAATGAAGGGACAAAACTTAAATACTGTATATCTCAGGATTGGCTGGACCGATAAACTTCTTACTTGGAATGTAGGTTGGTATGAGTAAACATTAATTTTTGACATTGCATGGCGGGGTGCATCCAAAAAATGAAGGGGCAAAACTGAAATATTGTATATCTCAGGAGTGGCTGGACCGATTAACTTCTTACTTGGTATATAGGTTGCTATGAGTAAACATTAATTGTTTACAATTGCGTGGCAGGGTGCATAAAAAATGAAGGGGCAAAACCGAAATATTGTATATCTCTGGAGTGGCTGGACCGATTAACTTCTTACTTGGTATGTAGGTTGGTATGAGTAAACATTAAATGTTTATAATTGCGTGGTGGGGTGCATCCAAAAAATGAAGGGGCAAAACTTAAATACTGTATATCTCAGGATTGGCTGGACCGATAAACTTCTTACTTGGAATGTAGGTTGGTACGAGTAAACATTAATTTTTGACATTGCATGGCGGGGTGCATCCAAAAAATGAAGGGGCAAAACTGAAATATTGTATATCTCAGGAGTGGCTGGACCGATTAACTTCTTACTTGGTATATAGGTTGCTATGAGTAAACATTAATTGTTTACCATTGCGTGGCAGGGTGCATAAAAAAATGAAGGGGCAAAACCGAAATATTGTATATCTCCCGAGTGGCAAGACCGATTAACTTCTTACTTGGTATGTTGGTTGGTATGAATAAATATTAAATGTTTATAATTGTGTGGCGGGTTGCATCCAAAAAATGAAGGGGCAAAACTTAAATATTGTATACCTCAGGAGTGGCTGGTCCGATTAAATTCTTACTTGGTATGTAGGTGTATTTGAGTAAACATTAATTGTTTACTATTGCGTGGCAGTATGCATCCAAAAAATGAAGGGGTTCAACTGTAATATTTTATATCTCAGGATTGGCTGGACCGGTAAACTTGTTAGTTGGTATGTAGGTGTGTATAAATAAACATTAATTGTTTACAATTGCATGGTGGGGTGCATCCAAAAAATGAAGGGGCAAAATTTAAATATTGTCTATCTCAGGAGTAGCTGGACCGATAAACTTGTTAATTGGTATGTAGGTGTGTATAAATAAACATTAATGGTTTAGAATTGCATGGCGGGGTGCATCCAAAAAATGAAGGGGCAAAATTTAAATATTGTATATCTCAGGAGTAGCTGGACCGATTAACTTCTTACTTGGTATGTAGGCTGGTATGAGTAAACATTAATTGTTTACCATTGCGTGGCGTGGTGCATCCAAAAAAAATTAAGGGGCAAAACTTAAATATCGTACATCTCAGAAGTGGTTGATCCAATTATCGTCAGACATGGTATGTGTGTACATGTAGCATTATTTTTTAGCACCGTTTTTGTGCTACCTTCGATTTACTATTTTTATAGAATGGTGTATGGAAAATATCTTTAGGTTTTCAAGGAACACTATTAATTATTGGTTTAAGGACAGACTACTATAGATGTGTGTATATATGTAAATTCCTAGCAAAACCTTAGTTTTAACGATTAAGGTAATTTGGAGACTTCTTACTGGATTAAACCCATAGTTAAAGGTAGCATCGTTTTTATGGTTCCTTTGATGTATTATTTTTTATTGAATTTTATATGATAAACTTTCTTTAGGTTTTCAAGCAACACTTTTAAGTTTTTGTTTAATGTGAAACTACTAGATATGTTTATGTATGTATAAATTCTTAACAAAACTTTAGTTTCACCATTAAAGTTGATTTGGAAAACTTCTAATTGAGCTTAACCCATTTATTAAATGTTGCTACTTAAAGGTAACACTGTTTTAGTGCTATCTTTGATGTAGTATTTTTATATGCAAAATTTTGCTTCAGGTTTTTAAAACAACACGTTTAAGTATTGCTTTAAAGTCAAACGATCAAATATGTTTTTTATCTACGTGAATTTCTAACAAATTGTTAGTTTTAACCTTAAACGTGATTTGGAAACTTCTAATTGAGCTCAACCCATTTAAAAGTTGCTACTTAAAGATATCACCATTTTGGTGCTACTTTTTATGTACTAAATTCATTTGTGAAATTTTGCAATAGGTTTTTAAACAACAATTTTTAGTTTTAACCTTAAACTTTATTTTGAAACTTTTAATTGAGCTTAACCCATTTAAATGTTACTACTTAAAGATAGCACCATTTTGGTGCTACCTTTGATGTTCTATTTCTATATGTAAAATTTTGCTATAGGTTTTCAAACAACACTTTTAAGTAATGTTTTAAGGCCAAACCAATAAATATATTTTTTATCTATGTGAATTCTTAACAAAACTTTTGTTACTAATTGAATGGTGATATTGGAATTTCTATTTTTAGCCAGATATTGGACCACCGTTTTGTTGCTACCTTTAATGTACTATTTTAATAGCGTCTTTTATGTGTAAATTTTAACCCAATTAGTTCTGTATTTAATTTTATTATTGTTTTGAACATTTGTCTTTTAGTCAAGCAAACGTAGTTTTGATGTTTAAAAAAATCATTTGTAGCACATATATGTAAAACTAATATTTTTAAATTCAATCCATTAAATGAATATAAATGTGACATTAATGTAAGATGTGTTAATAATCAGTTTAGATACATTATTCAGAAAATTGTCAAAAAATTCAAATTTATCATATTACTGTGTATGTGATGCACTTTCCCTTATTTTTGCACGCGCAGTTGCACTTCAGCATTTATAAAAGTGGTTTGTTGAGCGTGCCCCTTATTATTGATGAATCTTCACAAGAAATGTTTAAAATAAAACATAGAATTGTGTACGCGCAGGTTTTCCACCACTCTTCATCGGGTATATAAGCAGCTCGGTTAACCACGTACTTCATTGTTTGGTGAACTTTTACCGAGTGAACAGCTTATTCACAATTTCGGTTTTTCCGGATATTTAAATCTGTATGCTATTTTGTAATATTCAATTAATATTGAAAGTAAATAGAAAAATAAACGACTTCACTATGTCTGCACTGCAGTGTTACATGTTTGATAATAAGCCCGTAGCTGTATTATTTGATCGTGAAAACAATCCATGGTTTAAGGCTAATGATATATCAGAGATTCTAGAATACAAAAGACCGCGAAAAGCAATAAATGATCTAGTTAAGGAAAAATATAAAAAGTTGCGTAAGGATATAAATGAAACTAGTTCGGTTTTACCCTATAATTTTCAAGAAAGAACCGTATTCATAAATGAACCAGGTTTATATTCCTTAATTATATCGTCTAAGATGAAAATAGCTAAACGCTTTCAAGATTGGGTGTTTGAAGAAATCCTACCATCAATTCGCAAGTATGGAGAGTATAAAATTAAAAGAGAAAACCTTAAGTTGACTCACTCCTTACATAAAGTGTTGGCAAATAATCAAAAACTAATTGAAACGTTAGTTGATCAAATGCCTAAGGTTGCTGTTATGCCTGATGATATGGACTTAAAACATATCTTTTGTGTACTGGAAAAAAACACATACTATGAAAAGTATGGAGTAATTGAGTACAAGTGTATTCGTACAGAAAGAAGACGATTTAAAAGAGCATTGAAGAAAGCTAAGAAAGATGGTTTTGTACCAAGTTTTACAAGATATTCTGTACCAAACAGTATAAATATACTGAATAAAGCTAAGGAGGTTATGCATGATTATGGTATGCATTATGAATCTTCTTTAAATAACATATTGACACCCCATAATTTTGTAAATATTGTTAAAATTGTTCTTAATGAATAAACTGTATGAATGTATGTGTGAATGTGAGACTTATCAGATTGAGAAGTTAAGGTATTTACTTTGGCTACTCCTTCGAAAAGTCTGGTTTGAGTGAAGGTCACTGGCGCGGTTGACTAAAAGACCCGTAAACCATATGTATGTGTGTGCAAGTGTGGAAAACGACGTACACCCACCTCCTCGTGGTGTTTTCTGGGTAACGCTAAGAGGTGTACAACTAATCTTGTAAACCACATGGATTTGTTATTTATTTATTTCTTAATGTATTCATAGCTATTTATAGAAATAAATTTTATTTAAAAGAAATTTGTAACAGTTTAAATTAAACAAATTTAAAGCATTTTAAATACATACAATTTATAAATGTTGTAGCAAAACATTTCATGCTTTACTAATAATAATTATAGATGAAATCGATAGAATGTATATATAATTAATATATAAAAATATAAGTCTTGTAATTAATGAAGCTAGAAAAAAGAAATAAAGATAGCATCAAATAAGTGTTACTTTACAAAATAGTAAAACCAAAAATGCAATAAACTCTTAGATTATGCACAATTTGAAGGTAGCATCCAATCAGTGTAAATAGATATAAAGGAAAAAGGCTTTCAACTAAAAATACAATAAACACTGGTTTTAAGACCTATATTTAGGTAGCACCTAATTGGCTTCATATATGTCAAAGTGAAAAGGATTTTTATCTGTATACTACAATTAACCTGTTTATACTTTATAGTTATAAGTTAATATAGAAAATGTCAAACCTATTTGTTTTTGTTTACAAATAATAAAGAAAAAATCCAATAAACACTTGTGTTTAAGATACAAATGCTGGTGTCACCGAATCAGTGCTACCTTTAAATAGAGTAAAAGCCTTATATATGCAAAAAAATGGAAAAATTATTTGCCTAAATATTATATTTAACATGTTTTTTTTACTTCAAACTAAGGTGTTAATAAACCGAATTTGAACCATAAAAAATATAATAATGAAGTTAAAACATACAATATATACTGGGTTTTAAGACCTTTATTTATATAGTATTAAATCAGAGCTACCATTAAGTTAATAAAATCGCTACTTACATTTAACTATAAAATTGGTTTTATTTATTCAAGATTTAATTTTATCGATTTTTACTCTACAGATAATGCTAAAACCACTAAATCTGAAACTTGTCCATATATAATCCCATGACACTTTATAGATACAACTCATCCATCATATTCTCATTCATTTTGATTTTGATATAAGATAGTAAAAACTCAAAACTTACTACTTATTTTCAAGATAAAATACAGGTATCAACGAAAAAATCGGTGCTATCTTGAAATAGTTATAAGAATTGAAATATATTATGGTTTTATTTAATTAAAATAATTTTTTTACACATATCCGTACAAAACTAATTCTGAACATTAATGCTTAGAACCCTGACATATTGTCTTTACTTCGTAGATATAGCTGTTTCTCAATTTGATCGTATTTTTCATTTTTACAGTAAAAACTTGACTGATAAAGGGAGTTAATTGAGTTTTGTTGAAGCTGCTTATAATTGTAAGCAAAACCTGTATTTTCAAACAAGATATTTTACAGCGAAACGGGGTTTTAGGTTGAAAGAGGCTGCTTTTGGTTTATTTTACTCTGATTTACAGAAAACACAAGCTAAAAATATAGAAAAATAGAAAAAATGAAAAGAAAACAAAAGAAAAAATAAAAAAAAACAAAGAAAAATAGAAAAACAATAGAAAAAAAAGAAAAAAATTGAAACACCAAAAGAAAAATAGAAAAAAAATTTGGAAAAGTAAATTTTGCGGTGAAGCTGCTTATAATTGTAAGCGAATCCTGTATTTTCAAACAAGATATTTTACAGCGAAACGGGTTTTAGGTTGACAGAGGTTGCTTTTGGTTTATTTTACTCTGATCCACAGAAAAAACAAGCTAAAAATATAGAAAAATGAAAAAAGGAAAAGAAAACAAAATAAAAAATTAAAAAACATAGAAAAAATAGAAAAAACAATAGAAAAAAAGAAAAAATCGAAAAAACAAATGAAAAATAAAAAAATTCTGGAAAAGTGAATTTTGAAAAAATTGAAAAAACAAAAGAAAAATAGAAAAAATTCTGGAAAAGTAAATTTTGCGCGCAAAATTTAAATATTGTATATCTCAGGAGTAGCTGGACCGATTAACTTCTTACTTGGTATGTAGGTGTATATGAGTAAACATTAAATGTTTACCATTGCGTGGCGGGATGCATTCAAAAAATGAAGGGGCAAAACCGAAATATTGTATATCTCAGGAGTGGCTGGACCGATTAACTTCTTACTTGTTATGTAGGTTGGTATGAGTAAACATTAAATGTTTATAATTGCGTGACGGGGTGCATCCAAAAAATGAAGGGACAAAACTTAAATACTGTATATCTCAGGATTGGCTGGACCGATAAACTTCTTACTTGGAATGTAGGTTGGTATGAGTAAACATTAATTTTTGACATTGCATGGCGGGGTGCATCCAAAAAATGAAGGGGCAAAACTGAAATATTGTATATCTCAGGAGTGGCTGGACCGATTAACTTCTTACTTGGTATATAGGTTGCTATGAGTAAACATTAATTGTTTACAATTGCGTGGCAGGGTGCATAAAAAATGAAGGGGCAAAACCGAAATATTGTATATCTCTGGAGTGGCTGGACCGATTAACTTCTTACTTGGTATGTAGGTTGGTATGAGTAAACATTAAATGTTTATAATTGCGTGGTGGGGTGCATCCAAAAAATGAAGGGGCAAAACTTAAATACTGTATATCTCAGGATTGGCTGGACCGATAAACTTCTTACTTGGAATGTAGGTTGGTACGAGTAAACATTAATTTTTGACATTGCATGGCGGGGTGCATCCAAAAAATGAAGGGGCAAAACTGAAATATTGTATATCTCAGGAGTGGCTGGACCGATTAACTTCTTACTTGGTATATAGGTTGCTATGAGTAAACATTAATTGTTTACCATTGCGTGGCAGGGTGCATAAAAAAATGAAGGGGCAAAACCGAAATATTGTATATCTCCCGAGTGGCAAGACCGATTAACTTCTTACTTGGTATGTTGGTTGGTATGAATAAATATTAAATGTTTATAATTGTGTGGCGGGTTGCATCCAAAAAATGAAGGGGCAAAACTTAAATATTGTATACCTCAGGAGTGGCTGGTCCGATTAAATTCTTACTTGGTATGTAGGTGTATTTGAGTAAACATTAATTGTTTACTATTGCGTGGCAGTATGCATCCAAAAAATGAAGGGGTTCAACTGTAATATTTTATATCTCAGGATTGGCTGGACCGGTAAACTTGTTAGTTAAGAAATAAATAAATAACAAATCCATGTGGTTTACAAGATTATTTGTACACCTCTTAGCGTTACCCAGAAAACACCACGAGGAGGTGGGTGTACGTCGTTTTCCACACTTGCACACACATACATATGGTTTACGGGTCTTTTAGTCAACCGCGCCAGTGACCTTCACTCAAACCAGACTTTTCGAAGGAGTAGCCAAAGTAAATACCTTAACTTCTCAATCTGATAAGTCTCACATTCACACATACATTCATACAGTTTATTCATTAAGAACAATTTTAACAATATTTACAAAATTATGGGGTGTCAATATGTTATTTAAAGAAGATTCATAATGCATACCATAATCATGCATAACCTCCTTAGCTTTATTCAGTATATTTATACTGTTTGGTACAGAATATCTTGTAAAACTTGGTACAAAACCATCTTTCTTAGCTTTCTTCAATGCTCTTTTAAATCGTCTTCTTTCTGTACGAATACACTTGTACTCAATTACTCCATACTTTTCATAGTATGTGTTTTTTTCCAGTACACAAAAGATATGTTTTAAGTCCATATCATCAGGCATAACAGCAACCTTAGGCATTTGATCAACTAACGTTTCAATTAGTTTTTGATTATTTGCCAACACTTTATGTAAGGAGTGAGTCAACTTAAGGTTTTCTCTTTTAATTTTATACTCTCCATACTTGCGAATTGATGGTAGGATTTCTTCAAACACCCAATCTTGAAAGCGTTTAGCTATTTTCATCTTAGACGATATAATTAAGGAATATAAACCTGGTTCATTTATGAATACGGTTCTTTCTTGAAAATTATAGGGTAAAACCGAACTAGTTTCATTTATATCCTTACGCAACTTTTTATATTTTTCCTTAACTAGATCATTTATTGCTTTTCGCGGTCTTTTGTATTCTAGAATCTCTGATATATCATTAGCCTTAAACCATGGATTGTTTTCACGATCAAATAATACAGCTACGGGCTTATTATCAAACATGTAACACTGCAGTGCAGACATAGTGAAGTCGTTTATTTTTCTATTTACTTTCAATATTAATTGAATATTACAAAATAGCATACAGATTTAAATATCCGGAAAAACCGAAATTGTGAATAAGCTGTTCACTCGGTAAAAGTTCACCAAACAATGAAGTACGTGGTTAACCGAGCTGCTTATATACCCGATGAAGAGTGGTGGAAAACCTGCGCGTACACAATTCTATGTTTTATTTTAAACATTTCTTGTGAAGATTCATCAATAATAAGGGGCACGCTCAACAAACCACTTTTATAAATGCTGAAGTGCAACTGCGCGTGCAAAAATAAGGGAAAGTGCATCACATACACAGTAATATGATAAATTTGAATTTTTTGACAATTTTCTGAATAATGTATCTAAACTGATTATTAACACATCTTACATTAATGTCACATTTATATTCATTTAATGGATTGAATTTAAAAATATTAGTTTTACATATATGTGCTACAAATGATTTTTTTAAACATCAAAACGACGTTTGCTTGACTAAAAGACAAATGTTCAAAACAATAATAAAATTAAATACAGAACTAATTGGGTTAAAATTTACACATAAAAGACGCTATTAAAATAGTACATTAAAGGTAGCAACAAAACGGTGGTCCAATATCTGGCTAAAAATAGAAATTCCTATATCACCATTCAATTAGTAACAAAAGTTTTGTTAAGAATTCACATAGATAAAAAATATATTTATTGGTTTGGCCTTAAAACATTACTTAAAAGTGTTGTTTGAAAACCTATAGCAAAATTTTACATATAGAAATAGTACATCAAAGGTAGCACCAAAATGGTGCTATCTTTAAGTAGTAACATTTAAATGGGTTAAGCTCAATTAAAAGTTTCAAAATAAAGTTTAAGGTTAAAACTAAAAATTGTTGTTTAAAAACCTATTGCAAAATTTCACAAATGAATTTAGTACATAAAAAGTAGCACCAAAATGGTGATATCTTTAAGTAGCAACTTTTAAATGGGTTGAGCTCAATTAGAAGTTTCCAAATCACGTTTAAGGTTAAAACTAACAATTTGTTAGAAATTCACGTAGATAAAAAACATATTTGATCGTTTGACTTTAAAGCAATACTTAAACGTGTTGTTTTAAAAACCTGAAGCAAAATTTTGCATATAAAAATACTACATCAAAGATAGCACTAAAACAGTGTTACCTTTAAGTAGCAACATTTAATAAATGGGTTAAGCTCAATTAGAAGTTTTCCAAATCAACTTTAATGGTGAAACTAAAGTTTTGTTAAGAATTTATACATACATAAACATATCTAGTAGTTTCACATTAAACAAAAACTTAAAAGTGTTGCTTGAAAACCTAAAGAAAGTTTATCATATAAAATTCAATAAAAAATAATACATCAAAGGAACCATAAAAACGATGCTACCTTTAACTATGGGTTTAATCCAGTTAGAAGTCTCCAAATTACCTTAATCGTTAAAACTAAGGTTTTGCTAGGAATTTACATATATACACACATCTATAGTAGTCTGTCCTTAAACCAATAATTAATAGTGTTCCTTGAAAACCTAAAGATATTTTCCATACACCATTCTATAAAAATAGTAAATCGAAGGTAGCACCAAAACGGTGCTACCTTTAATTATAGCTACATGTACACACATACCATGTCTGACGATAATTGGATCAACCACTTCTGAGATGTACGATATTTAAGTTTTGTCCCTTAATTTTTTTTGGATGCACCACGCCACGCAATGGTAAACAATTAATGTTTACTCATACCAGCCTACATACCAAGTAAGAAGTTAATCGGTCCAGCTACTCCTGAGATATACAATATTTAAATTTTGCCCCTTCATTTTTTGGATGCACCCCGCCATGCAATTCTAAACCATTAATGTTTATTTATACACACCTACATACCAATTAACAAGTTTATCGGTCCAGCTACTCCTGAGATATACAATATTTAAATTTTGCCCCTTCATTTTTTGGATGCACCCCACCACGCAATTATAAACATTTAATGTTTATTTATACACACCTACATACCAACTAACAAGTTTACCGGTCCAGCCAATCCTGAGATATAAAATATTACAGTTGAACCCCTTCATTTTTTGGATGCATACTGCCACGCAATAGTAAACAATTAATGTTTACTCAAATACACCTACATACCAAGTAAGAATTTAATCGGACCAGCCACTCCTGAGGTATACAATATTTAAGTTTTGCCCCTTCATTTTTTGGATGCAACCCGCCACACAATTATAAACATTTAATATTTATTCATACCAACCAACATACCAAGTAAGAAGTTAATCGGTCTTGCCACTCGGGAGATATACAATATTTCGGTTTTGCCCCTTCATTTTTTTATGCACCCTGCCACGCAATGGTAAACAATTAATGTTTACTCATAGCAACCTATATACCAAGTAAGAAGTTAATCGGTCCAGCCACTCCTGAGATATACAATATTTCAGTTTTGCCCCTTCATTTTTTGGATGCACCCCGCCATGCAATGTCAAAAATTAATGTTTACTCGTACCAACCTACATTCCAAGTAAGAAGTTTATCGGTCCAGCCAATCCTGAGATATACAGTATTTAAGTTTTGCCCCTTCATTTTTTGGATGCACCCCACCACGCAATTATAAACATTTAATGTTTACTCATACCAACCTACATACCAAGTAAGAAGTTAATCGGTCCAGCCACTCCAGAGATATACAATATTTCGGTTTTGCCCCTTCATTTTTTATGCACCCTGCCACGCAATTGTAAACAATTAATGTTTACTCATAGCAACCTATATACCAAGTAAGAAGTTAATCGGTCCAGCCACTCCTGAGATATACAATATTTCAGTTTTGCCCCTTCATTTTTTGGATGCACCCCGCCATGCAATGTCAAAAATTAATGTTTACTCATACCAACCTACATTCCAAGTAAGAAGTTTATCGGTCCAGCCAATCCTGAGATATACAGTATTTAAGTTTTGTCCCTTCATTTTTTGGATGCACCCCGTCACGCAATTATAAACATTTAATGTTTACTCATACCAACCTACATAACAAGTAAGAAGTTAATCGGTCCAGCCACTCCTGAGATATACAATATTTCGGTTTTGCCCCTTCATTTTTTGAATGCATCCCGCCACGCAATGGTAAACATTTAATGTTTACTCATATACACCTACATACCAAGTAAGAAGTTAATCGGTCCAGCTACTCCTGAGATATACAATATTTAAATTTTGCCCCTTCATTTTTTGGATGCACCCCGCCATGCAATTCTAAACCATTAATGTTTATTTATACACACCTACATACCAATTAACAAGTTTATCGATCCAGCCACTCCTGAGATATAAAATATTACAGTTTTACCCCTTCATTTTTTGGATGCACCCTGCCACGCAATGGTAAACAATTAATGTTTACTCATATACACCTACATACCAAGTAAGAATTTAATCGGACCAGCCACTCCTGAGATATACAATATTTAAGTTTTGCCCCTTCATTTTTTGGATGCGACCCGCCACGCAATTATAAACATTTAATATTTATTCATACCAACCTACATACCAAGTAAGAAGTTAATCGGTCGTGCCACTCCGGAGATATACAATATTTCGGTTTTGCCCCTTCATTTTTTGGATGCACCCTGCCACACAATGGTAAACAATTAATGTTTACTCATAGCAACCTATATACCAAGTAAGAAGTTAATCGGTCCAGCCACTCCTGAGATATACAATATTTCAATTTTGCCCCTTCATTTTTTGGATGCACCCCGCCATGCAATGTCAAAAATTAATGTTTACTCGTACCAACCTACATTCCAAGTAAGAAGTTTATCGGTCCAGCCAATCCTGAGATATACAGTATTTAAGTTTTGTCCCTTCATTTTTTGGATGCACCCCGTCACGCAATTATAAACATTTAATGTTTACTCATACCAACCTACATAACAAGTAAGAAGTTAATCGGTCCAGCCACTCCTGAGATATACAATATTTCGGTTTTGCCCCTTCATTTTTTGAATGCATCCCGCCACGCAATGGTAAACATTTAATGTTTACTCATATACACCTACATACCAAGTAAGAAGTTAATCGGTCCAGCTACTCCTGAGATATACAATATTTAAATTTTGCCCCTTCATTTTTTGGATGCACCCCGCCATGCAATTCTAAACCATTAATGTTTATTTATACACACCTACATACCAATTAACAAGTTTATCGATCCAGCCACTCCTGAGATATAAAATATTACAGTTTTACCCCTTCATTTTTTGGATGCACCCTGCCACGCAATGGTAAACAATTAATGTTTACTCATATACACCTACATACCAAGTAAGAATTTAATCGGACCAGCCACTCCTGAGATATACAATATTTAAATTTTGCCCCTTCATTTTTTGGATGCACCCCGCCATGCAATTCTAAACCATTAATGTTTATTTATACACACCTACATACCAATTAACAAGTTTATCGATCCAGCCACTCCTGAGATATAAAATATTACAGTTTTACCCCTTCATTTTTTGGATGCACCCTGCCACGCAATGGTAAACAATTAATGTTTACTCATATACACCTACATACCAAGTAAGAAGTTAATCGGTCCAGCTACTCCTGAGATATACAATATTTAAATTTTGCCCCTTCATTTTTTGGATGCACCCCGCCATGCAATTCTAAACCATTAATGTTTACTCATAGCAACCTATATACCAAGTAAGAAGTTAATCGGTCCAGCCACTCCTGAGATATACAATATTTCAGTTTTGCCCCTTCATTTTTTGGATGCACCCCGCCATGCAATGTCAAAAATTAATGTTTACTCATACCAACCTACATTCCAAGTAAGAAGTTTATCGGTCCAGCCAATCCTGAGATATACAGTATTTAAGTTTTGCCCCTTCATTTTTTGGATGCACCCCACCATGCAATTCTAAACCATTAATGTTTATTTATACACACCTACATACCAATTAAAAAGTTTATCGGTCCAGCCAATCCTGAGATATAAAATATTACAGTTTTACCCCTTCATTTTTTTGGATGCACCCTGCCACGCAATGGTAAACAATTAATGTTTACTCATATACACCTACATACCAAGTAAGAATTTAATCGGACCAGCCACTCCTGAGATATACAATATTTAAGTTTTGCCCCTTCATTTTTTGGATGCGACCCGCCACGCAATTATAAACATTTAATATTTATTCATACCAACCTACATACCAAGTAAGAAGTTAATCAGTCTTGCCACTCCGGAGATATACAATATTTCGGTATTGCCCCTTCATTTTTTGGATGCACCCTGCCACGCAATGGTAAACAATTAATGTTTACTCATAGCAACCTATATACCAAGTAAGAAGTTAATCGGTCCAGCCACTCCTGAGATATACAGTATTTAAGTTTTGCCCCTTCATTTTTTGGATGCACCCCGTCATGCAATGTCAAATATTAATGTTTACTCATACCAACCTACATTCCAAGTAAGAAGTTTATCGGTCCAGCCAATCCTGAGATATACAGTATTTAAGTTTTGCCCCTTCATTTTTTGGATGCACCCCGCCACGCAATTATAAACATTTAATGTTTACTCATACCAACCTACATACCAAGTAAGAAGTTAATTGGTCCAGCCAATCCTAAGATATACAGTATTTAAGTTTTGCCCCTTCATTTTTTAATTGCACCCCGCCACGCAATGGTTAACATTTAATGTTTACTTATACCAACCTACATACCAAGTAAGAAGTTAATCAGTCCACCCAATCCTGAGATAAACAATATTTAAGTTTTGCCCCTTCATTTTTTGGATGCACTTCGCCACGCAATGGTAAACATTTAATGTTTACTCATACCAACCTAAGTACCAAGTAAGAAGTTAATTGGTCCAACCAATCCTGAGATATACAATATTTAAGTTTTGTCCCTTCATTTTTGTTGGATGCACCCCACCACGCAATGGTAAACAATTAATGTTTACTTATACCAACCTATATACCAAGTAAGAAGTTAATCCATAATGCCATTTAAAAGATATAAAATAAAACTGTTTTGCGCCTTCATTTTTTGGATACCTCGTGCCATGCATTTGTAGACACCAAATAAGTGTACACACATACTAATAATTTCAAATGCCTAGTGACTCAAAGGTAAAGCTCTACGCTAGCGAAGGACAATAATAATGTTAATTTTAGGATTTTTTTATTTTTGACTGTTTGACCTTAGATCTGGAAAGTTATTTTTAGCATTTTATTACATGTTAACATTACATGTATACACATACCAAGTTTGAAATAAATACATATTGCCATTCAAAAGATATAAAATAAAACTTTTTTGCGCCTTCATTTTTTGGATACCTTTTGCCATGCATTTGTAGACAGCAAGTAAGTGTACACACATACCAACTATGAAGTTAATACATAGAGCCGTTCCTAAGATATGGAATATCAAAGTTTTGCCCCTTCATTGCCCCTTCATTTTTTAGATGCAATCAGCAACATTTTGGTTAATTTTTTAATTATGGGTATCCACCCCCTGGGGGGTACCTCTATTACGTAGTAGGTAGTTTTTTTGGGTCCCCGGACCTCTAGGACGCACCGTTTTCGAGATATTAGCGATTTTTATGTTTTTTAAGCTGAAGTTTGCATGTTATTCACTTTATATAGTACTGTATGCGTCGTATATAGTATGATAACGTTGTTGGTTGCTTAACAGCTTCTAGCCATTGATTTTATGTACTGTACAGCGAACATTTTTGGGTTTTATTCACTTTTTATAGTATAGCCTTGGACACATTTCATATAGTATAACTAGATTAAAAATATTTAACATTATAGTCATTGATGTATATTATATAGTAAAGTAGCATTTTCATTTTATACAGTGTAACCATTGATTATATACATTTTACATTATAGCCATTGATGCAGAGAACTAGTCACAGGTACATTTCATATAGTATAAGCGTTGATCATGTTTATTTAACATTATATTCATTGATATTTTGTATAGTATAGCGGCGAATGCATTTCATATAGTATAAGCATTGATCGCGTATATTTAACGTAAAGTCATCAATGCATAATATATATAGTATAGCCTTGGGCACATTTCATATAGTATAACTAGATTTAACATTATAGTCATTGGTGTGTATTAAATAATATAGTAGAGTTTTCATTTTATATAGTATAACCGTTGATTATGTACATTTGACCTTATAGCCATTGACGCTGAGAACTAGCCACAGGTACATTTCATATAGTATAACTGTTGATTAGCGAATGACATAAGTTGGTTGATTTTATATACTGTATTGCAGCCATCTTTGGGTTTTATTCACTTTTTATAGTATAGCCCCCAGCATTTCATATGTTCTTGTTCCGGGCGATCCAGGTGATCTTGTTTTATAGTGAATGACGTAAGTTGGTTGATTTTATATACTGTATTGCCAACAGTTTTGGGTTTTATCCACTTTTTATAGTATATACCCCAGCATTTCATATGTTCTTGTTTTATAGTGAATGACATAGGTTGGTAAGACTGCGAGGAAATTTGGGAAATTGCAGGGTATTTTGGGGAATTCCAGGGTAATTTGGGTAATTTGTGGGGATATTTTGGGGTAAACTGGATGCAGCCATAACACGTGCTGCTATCTGTTGGAGAAATAGTGAACTAGCTGTAGCCCTAGTACATGCTGAACTCTGGTGGCGGAATTTGAAACTTGCCGCAGTCGTAGTACGTGCTGCTCTCTGGTGGACAAGAAGCGAACCACAGGCACAATATTATCAGACACATTTACACTACCTTTCACCAAGTACCTCGGTAGCTAAATGGTAGAGCGCTGGCCTCACACGCCAGCGGGCCGGGTTCGAATCCAACCCTCGCCTATGATAAATTTTATTCTTAAATTCTAACCCCTCCAACCTTCCCCGTCACCTTGCCCTCGCCAGCTGCACCTGGTTAATTTATGGGCCAATTAGCGAGGGCCTGTGCTCTCGCCATCTCCACCCCCCCATTGATTATTTCACCATCTGCCCGGCCGGAAGCTATATGGCATGGCATATGGCGACAGCGTCTAATATATACCCTCTAACCCCCACCGGAAGCTATATGACATGGCAGCTGGCGCCAGCTGCCAAGTCACGTGGCTCGGGGGGCACGTGGCCGGTTTTAAAAGTGACCAAAACACACTACTCTTCTGGAATCAAAACATCCGCTGAGAAGAAGCGACTTTTACACGCAGAATCAAAATGGAATAAGTCAAAAAGTTTCCAAGACTATTTTAAAAAATATAGAAAAATATTTAAAAGTACTCTCAATCTTGCAAAAAGGAAATACAATGAAAGTTATATAATTAAATCTTCAAACAAGATCACAGCAACTTGGAAGGTTATAGAGCGAGAGCTTGGTTTTCATAAAAAAGAAAGAGATATACCGTTTCCAGTAGATAATAATTCTTTGAAAATACAATCTCTAGCAAATTTATTTAATGATCATTTTTCACTAGCTCACAAAATAGTACAGTCATCTCCAGATGAAAAAGAAGCTCTCAATTTTTTAAACACGCATATCCAAATTTTAAAACCCCATGAAAGTGTTTTCAAGTTTTCTAAAATCAGTCCTACTGATGTAAAAAATATTGTTTATTCTCTGAACAATACTAAAGCTGTAGGTTGGGATGAGTTACCATTGTTTGTAATTAAAAATGTAATAGATATAATTCAATGGCCACTTTGTAATATAATAAACCAGTCTCTGGAGCAAGGCATTTTCCCAGATAAATTGAAATTTTCAGAAATTTTACCACTATTTAAGAAGAAAGATGAAAGTAATTTGGAAAATTACCGTCCGATAGCTATTCTCTCAATTATATCTAAAATATTTGAAAAAACAGTAGAACGCCAACTGCGACAATTCTTAGAAGTAAACAATATTTTTAATAACTCTCAGTTTGGTTTTAGAACTGGATTAAATGCACAATTATCAATGTCAAATTTGGTGAATAGTATTGCGGAAGCTTTGGATGGGTCACAGAGGACTACAGGTGTTCTCTGTGACCTGTCCAGGGCATTTGAATGTGTTCACCATGACATATTAATCAATAAATTGGAAAAATATGGAATAAAAAATGTTGAGCTAAATTGGTTTTCTTCTTATTTAAGTGGTAGATATCAGAGAACAAAAATTACTAAATATGGACTAAAAACAAATTCTTTATGGAATAAAGTCGAAGTTGGGGTGCCCCAGGGCTCAATTTTGGGCCCATGTCTATTCATAATTTATGTAAATGACCTACCTAGTGCCACAAGTATGGAAATGTTTCAGTTTGCTGATGATACTGTGTTGATTTGTAAGGAGCCCAATATTGTATCTTTACAGCACACAGTTGATAGAGAGGTGTCATCTCTTTGCGACTGGTTTAGGGTAAATGGACTTTCCATTAACATGGACAAGACCCAGCTAATAAATTTTAAGGCAGATTATAAATATAGTTCTCAACAAATAACTCTTTCAAGCTCAAAGTTGATGTCTGAGGAGACAGTTAATTTTTTGGGTATTCTTGTAAACCAAAACCTTAACTGGCTTCCTCACATCAACAAACTAAGTAAAAAACTATCTTCAGCTGTTTTTTCTCTTCGGGTGATGGCTCAAGTGACAGATTTAAAAACTCAATTAACTGTTTATCACTCCTACTTTTCATCTTTAATGTCATATGGTATTCTCGTGTGGGGTAACTCCAGTCATTCTAAAAAAATTTTCAAAATTCAAAAGAAAGCCATTCGAGTAATTGCTAAAATAACCAAAACAACTTCTTGTAGACAGTATTTTAAAGACTTTCAAATTTTAACTCTTTATGACCAATACCTTTTGGAAATAGCATTTTGGGTTAAAAGAAACTTGACCATGTTCATGGAAAGTCAAACTAAACACGTATATAATACTAGAAGTAAGGATACTATTAGGCCAGTAAGTCATCGACTTGTTTTATATGAAACCTCTCCTCAGTATATAGGTCCAAAAATTTTTAATAAACTACCAAAGGAACTTAAAGATATATCATCACCCATACAATTTAGAAAGCATACAAAAAAATGGCTATTAACAAAGAACTTTTATTGTCTTGATGAGTATTTTAACTGTTAACGTGGAATTGGGTCAGTTAGTTTATTATTATTTTTTTTGCTTTTTTATTGGATAAATAACAAGTTTATATATATATTTTTTTTATTTAATATGCTTAGTTATAAGAATATTTTGACAACTGTCCTGTCATTGTTATGATGTTATGACATTCTGACAATAAATAAATAAATAAATAACACCCAGCTCCCTTCCCCCGCCTCATCCAGTACTGAAGGGAAATTTGCTAAAATAAAAAATATGCAGCAGACATTTCAGGGTATAAAAATCAGAGTGGTCTAAATATGTCACTGAAAAGTAATTTTCCTGGACAACAAGGTTAGTTAAAGTACATCTGAAAAATTCCATTATTGAAATTTGTAGACAAGAAATTATTATTGTCTTTATATAGAAGTTAAAAATATGCTCTACCTATTAATAAAAGTATGACTAAAGAGTTTTGTTCCAAAGGAGTTGATTTGTTATGTATTGAAGTTAAGGGTTGACTTACTAAAATGCGAATAAGTATAATCAAAAACGGTCAATTTTGGAAAAGGGAGCAAAAAGATTGTAATAGCAGTCTAATTAAGTATGACTAAGACCATTTTGACCTCAACCATACATTTTACAGACCATTCTAATTTTGACTTAGACTATTCGTACTTGAGCTGTTGGCACATTTCAGTGAGAGGAAGAAAATAACTGCTGTTGGGGAAAAATTGAACTATATGATTTATTCCGGTTTGTTCCCACATAGATCACATCAAGCTAAAACTAAAATAGGTCTAACTCAACTTAAACCACTCTGATTTTGACCCCCTCATGCTTTTTTATGCTTTTACTCCATTGATCTTGTCCCCATCTTGCCCATTCAAACACTCATCATAATTCATATGCTATTCACTTACCATTGATTTGGTATGTGATGTATCTTGTGACATCACTGTAAAGCTTAACTAATGTAACTAATTTTAACTAGAAGTCAACTGTGAGAAATGATAAATGAATTACAGGGTATATGCCCTATATTTAGATTTTGAGTACAAAAATGTTGCCCTTTTGAAATGGATGATTTAATATAACCAAATTATGTTTTTATCAAAACGTTTGTATTAAATAAACTTTCAAATGATTTACAATACCATATACGGCATATATATGTATTTGGAATTTCCGAGATTTGAACCTGTGGCCCACTGTTTTCAGAACAGTTTGTATTTGTTCAACATTCAAAATATTTTAAAATTATTCCATGGGATCAATTTAACACGTTCATTGCTGAAAATTATGAGTATTACGACCCTAAAATGCGAAAAAATTATTATGTGATTACTTCCTCAAAAATGATGTCAGGATGTCCAAAATGATGAAACTAGTTGTCTTAGAGTCGATTTTGGGTGAAATTGGTGACGTCACGCCCGGGGCGGGAATTAACGCCCTTAGGTCCTGGTGCCGGTCCTTGTCCAATCCCTAACTACTTTTCAGCCCCACACGCCCACAGTCACACAATAATACGAAAAAATGATGTCAGGATGTCCAAAATGTTAAATCTAGATGTCTCAGTGTCGATTTTGGCTGAAATTGGTGACGTCATGTCCGGGGCGGGAATTCACGTCCTTAGGTCCTGATGCCGGTAGTTGTCCAATCCCTAACTACTTTTCAACCAAACACGCCCACAGTCATACTCCCAGAGCTGGATTCTGAATCCTCATTCTCAGAAAACAAGTTTTCAATCAATTCACTCTTATTGAGTAGCTCCATATTCCACACAAACTACGTCAATACTCCGCACAACACAGTGGTTACGTAAACAACGCACTGAGAAATAACGGAATGGCCGAACCGGAAGCGAAGCGAACCTAGGTTAGAGTACATCAAGCACAAAACGAGGGAATCGGTCACAACGTTCCCCGAACGACGCTGGGCTCATACTGAAGTAAGGTTGTTGGCGTGGGAGGGGGGCGACAATTCCCGCCCCGCGCCCGTGGTGCCAGTCGCACGGGGCGAAAATTCCCGCCCCTCGCAAATAACGTGTGAAACACAATATGATGCATGGGGGTTTTTGAAATTTGTTTAAACATATGAGATTTAAGTATTTTATTTTGATATTATGTACATAATGTTTCTTATAGGAATAACGTTAACTATTCGTACCTTTCTTCTCTTCCCCGACTCATTTCATTTACCATTCCTTTTCCCGGTTACTACTTTCCCATTAACTAGGAATTTTCACCAACCCGGACACCACTTAGTCCACATTAGTTCGGGTTTGCGGGACATTACTGTACTGTACTATAAAATGAAAAAGACAAGGAGGAGGAAACCCTCCAAATAATTAAATATCATTTATTTAATATTTTAAAATAAATCTATAACCACCAACAAATGTTAAAGCTAACAAATCTGGTAAATAACATTGAACAAGAAACTAAAATATTGGTTAACAATGAATACATCCTTTTTTAAATATAAAATGGAATGTTAGTTTAATACTGCCATTGGCTTCACTTGCAGTTCTGCTGCTAGTTGTGCCTGAAATCAGAAAAAAACAAGTGTTTCTTTATCTCACATCTCTCATGAAAGTGTATTATAGCTAGTTATTGACTAGCTACGGTGTGGTATTGAATGGTTTTAATAATCTATAGAGTTAACAAACACAGTTAAAAGTGGTTTAATAGTGACAAGTGACACGGGTGATGGGCAACACGTTGTATATTGCTTCTATTATAGTTATATTAGTAAGTTATCTTCACTAAAATATTATTATACGATAATTATTTTCACTTTTTAAAACTACTTTTGCACAAATATACTACAATGCTTCATGATTCAGAGGCGAATGGTTGAGGCGAATGAACTGTTTATATTTTTATCCTTGAAATAAAAATTGAACACTTAAGATTATGAATTGATGTATAAGCATTCAGCTAGAGTCTTAACTGTTACTATTTGAATAATTTGTAATGACAGCTAACTAAGGGGCTTTGGCCCCTCCAAGCCACTAGGGATTAAGTCACTAGGGACTATAATATGAAAGACCAAGGTCATGTTGGTAAATACAATAAATAATGTTTATCAAGAACAAACAAAAAAATTTCTTTATCATAATAAATGAACGTTTTTATCCGTCTCCAAATTAAATTGCTTGATTTTGAGAAACGAGTTCACTAGTAATAAAATAAACTTACAGAGGCTTTAAGCTGATTTTCGTGGTATAGTACACCACCTTCAGAACTAACTTTTTTCATATTTCTTCTTTCAGGGTCTCCATGAACAAGAACTGGTTTTTCTGGGTCAGCCTAAAAAGCAAGGATTGATTTTAGGTAACAAATCACAAAGCATATAACAAAGCACTAAGCAAGATTAATAATGCAAATTCAAATATAAACTTCAGATCTGACATTTTTAGGACGTTTGAGTTAAAATTTTATGTAGGCCTATACACGACAATCGGGTCATATTAGGACAAACTTTCCACAAGTTACAACAAAAAACATAAACTGTACAACAAAAGTACAAGATAAAGAAAAAAGATTAGGAATCAGTATGAAATAAATATCTTAAATTTGATTAAAAGGGTAGTTTACCAAAATCTAGTTGATATATATACATATACCTACTTCTAAAAAAAAACAAAAAAAAACAAACATAAAAACATACTGGTTCAAGATTGCGTAACAGACTCATCATGTCACTCATCCGAAGCTCAAAGCCTGGTGCGAAACATGCAGGGTTGATGGCGACGAAACACTGGCCAAGGTTGGCCGGACGCGCTCCGTCCATCCACTTGCGGATCTTGGGGCCATAATCCGCACCTGCAATATTTTAACAGAGTAGAATAACGACAGAATGCCTGAAATCCACCATCGTTATGCCTCATCCACACAAGCAATACACTAGCGGAGGAAACATTGTCAGACAAATGTCTTGAAGGTGTTTTTTTTTGCCTCTATAACGATGTTTGCAACGACTTTGTCAACTGTCCACCTACAACAAATCTGTGTCATTCTGGAGGTAAAAACAATGTTTTCTGTTTCCCAAAAAGATGGGAATCATGGAGACTTATCAACCAATTTATGTAAATATGTTTTATGAAGTCAGCTTGTGTAGCTGTATCTGAGTGGAATATATCGAAAAGTGTAAATATTAAAAACCCAGTCAAGGTGTGTTGTGTTAAGAAATAATGGAGGTTTGCTTAAAAACAACCATGGTTTGGATATGCATTTTTCTCCTCTTTCTTTAGCAGGACAGTCACAAGAAAGAATAACAGCTTCAGAACCACATTATTGTAAAAAATGAAAAGTAGTAAAATAAACACGGTAATAATAACTACGGTACAGTAATATTTACATGGTGGTACAAAGAAATAACAAATAAAAATAAGGGAATGGAATAATGTTTAAGCTTTATCAGTTACTGTTTCATCAAAGAGAGTGCTGATATGGTCAATATTTAGAGCTAAAAACACTTCTGCCAATATTTTGAAAAACTGGCTGCCTACTGTGGACGCAAAATAAGTCAGAAAATTGTTCATAAACTGTGTCAGAAGACAGTCCACAAGAGTGGATCAGGCTTCACGTTACTCATATATAGTTAGAAAATAAAGCAAGACTGATTTTATTGACTGAGAAACAGCTACCTTACCAGCCAAAATGCCACAAAACGTTTCCACGAGAAGTGCCAGCCCATAGCCTTTGTATCCGGAGGTCTTCTCTTCTCCACCCAGAGGCATAAGGGCTGATGTCTTGAAAGCGAGCTCGGCGTCTGTCGTAGGCAACCCGTCAGGACCCTGGGCCCATCCCACCGGTATCGGCTCCTTTTTCCTTCGCTGAACTTCTATCTGTAATAAGGTGTAAAAATCAATAATACTCTCACTGAAATTGAAAAAAAAAACACAGATTATAAAGTATTCTAAAATGAAATAATTATAAAAAAAAGCTGAGTTTCTTTAAAAATAGTTGATGGGAAAAGAGGGGAGACTAAAAATATACAATTACGGTAAAACTATGATAAAACTGAGTTTGATTTAAAGATCAAAATCACCTAACAACATCAAACAACATAAACAAAGAACCAATCTTGAAAAAGGTATAATTTTCATTCCTTCCCACTTGACATCTGAAGATGTTGACCTTAAAATCTATTTATTAAAACTCCTTACCTTACTATCTTATTTCATACATTGCAAAACACAAATACAGTTATATACGGATTCAATATAGTACTGTAGTAAAGGACCGCTATTCTGGACTAACTGGGACTGGACTCCGTTCGGTTAAGGGAGATTTCAGAACAGGTAGAGTTCATGAATTATGCAGGATGCAAAACTCGTTTACTCTCAAGTTTACTTGATTAGGATGTATTATTTAAGCACACCATAGGGAGGAAATATGGGTATTATTTCCATGGGTCAGCAAAAAATGGGTATGAGTAATAATGAATCTCGTCAAATAGGTTACCTATAAGTTGTATCAAAAACCATTTTTCTGACACAATGTGAACACACACACATTTTTTCAAATGAAGTAGGCAGAATAGCAGATTTCAACTGTACTGCTATAACCTTGCCTAAATCTGCATTTTTGCCCTAAGAAGGTGTGTACAGATTTTTTCTTCAGATGTAAATCTATCTAGGAATAATTTTATTTTTTGAGTGCCAGAAATCACGTGCATCTTCCACATACACGGAAATAATTGATTCTTTGTACTCTTTTCAAGTTTGTCTCTTTAGTATAGTTGTTAGGTTCTTTGTCAGGTTGTAGACGTTTTCTCCATGTGCAGGCTTACTAATTTTTTAGAGAGAAATCCCTAGAGTTTTCCATTTTTATTTTTAGAACCAGGGGGACCGAGCTTGAGCTCGGTAAAATTATTACTTTCGTTCTCACACAAAGCTCGTTCGCTCCGCTCACTCGCCCTCTTCCATTTTAGAGACAAGCTCGTTCGCTTTGCTCACTTGCCAAGCCGATGGGGACTGCACTTTGGTATAATTTTGGTAAACTACAGGTTAAAGATGTAACACATTGATTTATATCTACAGTTATCAGCTGATTTTTGTTCAATTAATCCCCATAAGGATAACATGGAAACTTTGAAGGGCTCTAGCGCGAAAACCGGATTTTTCCCAGCTTTGGGACCAGCTCCAATCGATTTCTGGTGGCCAAAACCCCCATTTCCAATCCAAAAATCGAAAATCCTTGGAGCGAAAAAAATACTTTGCTCGTACAAACGGAGCTTGTTTTAGAATATAAGATATTTGTTCATTCACATAATTTTCATTGCATTTATGATGTAGCTTATTTTACAACTATACACTTTACGATTTTACTGTATTAAGTTTTCTATCCATCAAGCTATCATCTACTATTAAAAATCTTTTATGACTTGTGAAATTTAAATAACTTTATTGTGAAAGTTTTCATGAAATTCCTCCTATGTTCTTTGAGCTAGAAACTCCTACAGTTCTCAATAGATTTAAATTATTTTGGTGTTGTTGAATAGAGTTCGTTAATTGAATTTGTCTCTAAAGTGAATTGATAAATATGAATATAAACAGAAGGTCATTCAAGGCCCTGAAATTTATTATTTCTCCGATGATTAAAACTGGTAAGGATATTAATTGATTTTCATCTAACATCTAGCTATAAAGAGTAAACACAGAACACCAATGCGAGCATCTAGCTATCCATAAAAAAGAGGTTATGTTAAACCATGAAGGATGCTCCTGTCTACAAACTGCATTAAACGGTAAAAAGTATGTGTATGAAGTTTAATTTTTTATGAGTATCCAAACTAAATTGGAGATTTTTGAGCAACAATCACTTGTATGAATATGGTTATATAAGAATACAGATATCATCTGGTGTTTGGACATGATGTGATGTTTGTCTTTAAAACCTATTACAGTGTAATGGGTTAAATATTATATTAGCTTACTCATAATTAATTAATTAATTTAATTAGCTTACTCATGATCATATGCACTGCTACAGCAATAATTTTTTATATTTATTTAAAAACAAAATACCAATAGTAATCATTAAAATGTAAAATAACAAAAACAAACAAACAGTTTGTTTGATTCATTTCTGCAAAAAAATGAGAAAAAATCTCATAAAGTGTAATTAAAAAACAGTTATGGTAATATTTTGTTTCTATCAAAGTTATATTATAAAATATATGATAATAGATCTATGTCATAGACCTATGATAGTGTAATACCGATCTAATGTTTTGTGGAACTATTATAATCACTAAATTTCTTAAAATAGAATTTTCTTGGAATTTCTTGTCAACCAAGAAATACATTTATATATCTTTAATATCAATCTGTAAAAGTAGTGCATTTAAAACTCAAGTAGAGGAGTTTAGGGGATGCAGTGTAAACCTCTTAAAGCAAGCCCATGAAAATATGTATGTCTCCATGATTAATGAAGACTTGAAAATTTATATCATTCCTACTTATCCAGGGGAGGGTTTTAGCTTAACTCCATTGACATTTCTTAAAATATATTACTACGAGGTGGCCCGTGCGCCAATTGCGCATTTTATGATTCTGTATGAGTGAAACTCACCTACAGTAGACTACGTGAATGTTGATTATGAAGTGACAGAGGTCTATTTTTGTTAACTATCTGGCTTTTAAAATTCATCTGAAGGTAATCAGCTGTTGAATTAAACTTCACATTAAAGAACTTGCAATAAAAGTTGGTAAACATTTCAAAGCGCCCTCTAGAAATAAATTAAAGGCAAGGGGGGCGATGCCCGAAACAATATGACCATTTTAATTACGATTCGTCACTGCGGTATATCCTAAGCTTTAAAATGACACCTCAATCTTAAAAATCGGTTCAGTAGGTCGAGAGAAAAAGGGACGTAACAGACGAAACCCTTATAGAAATAAAAAGACAGATTAACTTATAAACAAAATGATCTGTTAGCCTATGTTTATGACAGGTTTTGATCACCTACTCACTTTTCCGACAGCAACCGAGGTGGTAGCCATGTCCAATACAAAACTGTCTCCGTTCTCTCCAGGCGCTGCAAGAGAAATCGGGTTGGTGCCAAGGGCAGACTGAAACCAAAATTTTCAGTTTAATTTCACTTTAAATACAGTTGCTGCAATATTCACAATTACATAAAACTCTGAGCATGGTTCAAAGTTAATAACCGAAACAGTAACTTTGTTTTGAATTTATTATGTAACATGGTATACTCATTGATAGTAAAAAAAGAAAGAAATGAAAACTGTTAGGTCATATACCAAAATTTATAAATTGTGATAAAGATATAGTAAAATTTATTACCTGTTTGCTCCTTGTGGGACTCATAAGTGGTGATGTGTTTGTAAAAGACATTCCCTGAAAATTTACATGATCTTAAATATAATAATCAAGAGGCTGTAACTGAGGCAGATATGAGAGGGACATGTATTTAAGACAGTCTAATGATATGTTACTGTGCATTTTACAGAATGGCGGATCTTACACGCTCAAGACGGATTGAGAAATTTGGATTGTGATCCTAAATCATGTCACCCACTGAGCATCTAAAGTCAAATATTGATGTATGATCCATATTTACAATGTAAGGTCAAGCCCAGTAAACAATACTGTCAATATTTATCACGATCCAGATCATGATCCGTATTGATCAGATCCGCCATTTGAAATCCACTTTTGTTACATGATGTTTGGATGACCAGCTTAGGATAGACACGTCTTGAGTATACACTAGGTAGTTTGTGAGGTATAAGCAAAACACACTACCATTTAATTGAATTTTAAAGGATTAGTTTATGAAATGTAACTTAAAATTAATAAATAAACCCAGGAAAACTATGTTAAAAAATGAAAAAAGATTTATTCATTAGTTTTTAGCTTAAAAAGGGTTTTCAACTAACAAGATTTAACAACAATCACAACGGACTGACAACCAAAAAAAAAAAAAAAAAATTACATGGACAACATAGTTGAAATAGATGACTGATATCATAATAAGAGGCGTTTCATAATAAAAGAAAAAGGAGGAAGTTTTGGTGTATATCAGGTGATCAGTCAGAGCATATGCTGCGAGTAACACCTTCCATCATCCTGGCAATAACCAGGCATCGGTCTGGTGAACAGCCGCGCGCGCTTCCTCCCTAATTGGGACTCTCACTGTCTGCACGTGTTGAATTGCATCAACTGAATTTACCACCATTTCAACAGTGACAGTGAAATAGCCATTATGAAGATAAACTAGACGAATGGAGGGACTTTAAGGGTTAGCAAGCTCATTACATCATGGAAATATATTATTGGATATCTATAAACTTTAACATTAAATGGCAGAAGAAATTTTGTAAAATAGCATAGTTGTTAATTTAATCTGATAGTCTTCTTTCAACTGCAAGATAATAATTGACAATTTTATGGTTTATACCGAATTTTTATACTGAGACTCAACCTCAGTGTTGATCAGGTACCAATTAATAACACTACGTTCAATTAATTAACTAAATTATATATTTTACTCAGTATAATTTCAATGGGGGACATAATTCATAAACAATTGGAGAGGGGTAAAAAACTAAGCTAAGTAATAATCCATAATGATGCATTGGATTATTTGGAAATGGATAAATACATTTCCTGGGTTATTAGGAAATTAAAAATTCATTTCCTGGGTGAATAAAATTATTATAACAAACTACAACTACCAAAAAATTAAATTTTGATTTTAAACGCAGAAAATAATTTACTTTTGCAACATAATTTTGTTTATCGAGGAAAAGACTTTTACCAAATGTCTGACTCTATAACTAAAATAAGTAATATATAAATCAACTTCATGTAAAAATCCTGGCCAGGCACTGAGCATGGGGGTTAGGTTGAGTCCGGCTTCCCTTCCCTAACTTTTAAATAAAATTATTAATGTTTAAAAATTTGCAACTATGAAAAAGTAATTTTATCTTGAAACACCACACAAATAGAAGTTTTTTCAAACCACTTAAACTCTCTTAATATTTTAAATCATATAACTAATTATAGGTGGAAGGTACAATTAATTAGAACATGAGAACGCTGACATGGTGATTCATCAAGACTCACGTGGGAGTAACACTTCGTCATCACCGTAACGGCCTGACAGCTGGTGAAACGAAACTGACATCTTTATAATTGCGACCACATCATCCGTCTACCAACATTTAATGAGTGTCTCACTTTTATTGCAGTGTCTGCAAATTCTACGATAAACTCTAGGACGACAATTAAGACCACAGACTAAATGAGTAAATTTCAGTTGAGTAATTCTAAGGTAAGTAGATTTCAAGTCTCTTATTCTAAGGTAAATTCTAAGGTAGGTTCTTATTCTAAGGTAAGTAGATTTAAAGTCTCTTATTTTCTAGCTCCTTATTAATATTTTTAAAGTTAGATTATAGTTGCTACTACATTAGAAATTCAGTTTTGATAGAACACTTGATAATGGGTCAAAAAGACCCAAAACCGTGGTAGTGTAAACTAACCCCTCCAGATCACTAGACAAGCAGGTATTTTAAACCATTCTTTTGCTATAAGTATGTGATCCAGTGGCTAATCCATAATGAAGTTATTGTTTTGTTGAACTTAATATACTCTATTAATAAGTTTTGTTGTTTCTTCATAATAACCTACAGCTGTTTTCTTATAAAATAATTTACATGTTTTCCTGCAAGGCTAAACTGTTTAAATACCTCACCTTATGTACCTCACACAAACATTTACATTATTGCACATAATGTCTGGAAATACTTTCTTGGATCTTAGTTCATAACACTTCTAGCCCCTTTCACTTAGTACAAAACAGACTTTGACAAAAAAATTAAAACATTATTAGAATCTGGCAAAAAAATTTAATGGGTCTGAAGAAACGAGTGGCCGGGCGTGATTTGAAAATGGGGAGCAGACCTGAGTGAGCATCGATGGAGCTAAATACGGTCCCTCAGAGGATTGACAATATGTCCGAGGAATGTACAGGCTATTGGCATTGAAGAACCATGCACTGAGCTGAGAGTAGTGGCGAGAGAGTTAGCTAGGGGAAATGGAAAAGACATTGAGGAGTAAGACGGTTCTGTGGAGGGGATACTACCTGTACCCACTGCAAAACCACTCTGGTTCAGAGTTTCATTGTGGCTTTAATAATCCTTCGATGATTTTTAGCGATGGACAGGTTTTGGTGTGGACTTTCATGGTCACGAATTTCGATAAAATAGTGATCAAGAGGCTATGTATTCATTATCTTTGCAAATTTATGACAGGTTACACACTTATTGTGCCATGTCAATGTCTTCATTTGCACAATTTTTTAATTAGCACATTTCAGATTAGCGGACTCTACTGTACTCTAAAAAGTATGATGTTTTTATTGAAACTTGCATTTGTTGCAAGTATCGTGTTTTTTAATTTTGAGAAAAACATTAAGGGAATATTTTACTGTCAGTTTACTGTTTTCTGAAACTTAATTGATGGTTTTGGCAACATCAATATCAAAGGTAACCACATGGTGCAGCACGGAGGCACTGCCAGCACTCTTCTCTTGATTGTGGAACAAAGTTTTGGGGTGTCTTGCTAGCCTAACGGTTGCATATTTTACTTCAGTTCATGAGATCAGGTTCAATTTTCAGGGTGCCCAGAAACTTTGAGGGGTTTGGACAGCTTTCCCTAAAAGTGTTTAAGAGTTCAATTAACAAAAATGCCACTGGTATTGATACAGGAAAAAAATTGTGCTTTCTTCCTCAAAAACTACGCTGATGCTTTTAGGTCCCCAACTCAAATAATGTTCATCATCTCTTCTAATTAACCAGAGAACTCACAACTACCTATGGATATCCACAGACTTAATTTTTCATTTAATGAACTTAATTAACTAGCTCAGGGAGAACCATCTATAGTGATGGCGGAACCAGCGGCTTTTTAACTTGCGGTGGCCACTTTTATTTTGACTGTTACCTGTTACCTGTTACCTCCTATGTCTGTCCCGTAGACCACGAAGGCATGGGACCCGTCCTTAATTTCCTTGTAGTAGGCTAAAACTTGGCCGTCAACTCCTGACGCTGTCCAATCAGGTTATGGTAAGGTTGGGGAGTGGGTATAGTAGTAATGTCCGGGAGAAAAATCAGGATTATTGAAAAGGTGGTAGACTTAAAGGTAGACTTAAACCACACACTGCAGCCAATCATTAAATAAATTATAACCAGACCATTTTAGCCTATTAAAAAGTCCAGAGGTAAGAACAAATTTTTAAGAACAGTAGAGTCAAACTAATTTGAACTAATTGGAACCAGGCCCTATTTGGTTTAGCGAATTTTCAGATGCATGTTACAATGTACAGTTTCGGTAATGCGTAAATTATGTATATTTAATGTAACCAATCGTGTCACTTAGTTTAGATGAAATTTTCTTGACTTTCTTTTACTCTGATAAATATATGTTGAAATGTACAAACATGTCCAATTTGTTGTCAATGAGGCAATGGTAATAACTGAAATTAATCTTGGACATCTGTTAATACCGGCTCCGGCTTGACTTGTGACAGGTGCGATTATGATTGGAAGGGGATGGCATTGTCCTTCGATATATTCAAAGTGGCAGGGTAGGCAACTGATGAAGGTATCATGATGTAGATATCATTCTTAGTACCATGTAAGTGCAATGAACAAAAATATTTCACAATGGCTGTAAATAACTGTAAAATAAAATTATTTATTATTAAGCCAAGTAGTAGTTAAGGTACTGCTTGGTCTGCAAACAGAACTAATCGCTTACAGGTTAACAGTTAGATTAGACTAATTTGCAACACACTGAAATAAATGAAATAATTCTAATGTGATTAGCACAATCACTTTGTGCAAAGTTGTAAATCATGATATCTAGATTAAATTACTACCTGGGAGTAAATCACTAACAGCTTGATAATAAGATATACGACTAATTATGTCTGTGCCAGTCTGTTCAACATTTCACATCTCGTTTCATAACGTTTCATATCACTACATAACATGTTACTCGATGTGATATTTTATCCGGTAGTCTAATACAACTTTATAATGAAATTTTGTACTATTAATGACATTTTTTTATATCTAAACAATGCTCTCCTTACTATAAATTAATTTTTTAAAGATGTAAGTAAATAAACGTTATGATAAAATAAACTTTAGGTATGTTAAAAGTATTAATTAGATTGGTATTCATTTAGATTTTTATATTAATCCTTATCCTTGAAAGTTATCAAAGAATATTTATTCAAGCAAACTACCTAAAATAAGAAAATTTATATAGTAAATTCCTTGCACATTTGGTCTTAATTTTGGTTAAGCTTAATTTTACCATTAGAAAAATACCTATTAAATCCAAAACCACATCCAAAGTTTTTTTTATAGATCAATAAAAATATACCTCCTGGCCAATTGTCTTGATATTAATATTTCATAGAGCATACGATTATTTTCTATTGTTCCATTGTAGAAAACGTATACAGACAAAATTTCTTTTATAAGCATAACAAAATTATACTCACTAACATATTCTGTTTCAAGGCCTGCATACTATACCATCCAGCTATTCCATAATGATTTGATCCTGTAAATCATTACTAATTAATTAAAAAAAAAAAATATAAAAATAATCAATAAATTGGTTTATTAAAAAAAATGTGGAAATAAAATCTGTATAGTAATAAGCAAGCACCTTTATTTTCCTCCTTTTTTCTCAGCTTGTGTGCATCGTATAAGAAAACCACGCATACAAATAAAAAGGTATTGTCCAGTAGATGAGCAGAATCACATTTTAATTCATATAAGACCTCAGGGCTATGCCCTACAGGCTTTTAAAGTTTTAATATTAATCTTATGGAAGAATAGCAACTGATTTAATCATAGAAAATGGTTGCATTAAAAAATGATAGCAAATCAGGGAGAATGCAGTTTCCACTATGAAATATTTTCCAACAAATTGGGTCCAGATCAAGTGAAATTTTGGTCGAATTTCGACCAATGGGCCAACCTCTAACTAGTTTCCTTTTCCTAATGCTTGATATCTAGTATTTTTTATTATTGCATAATATGTAAATTACAAAACTAAAAGTGGGCCATTATTTTAATTTAATAATTTTAAGCATTTGATTCTAATTTTGTAATTGTGTAACCAATGAAAATACTATACAATAATCAAAAGACTTCATCCAATAAAAAGCCATTGTTTCAATGTAAACTTCGAACTAGTTTCCTTTTCCTAATGCTTAAGTTTACCTTTGGCCACTACCCAGCCGACTCCGCATTCCTTAGCCTTGCTGATGGCAACCTCCATGCAGAAGTTACCGACCACGGGACCGAGCCCGTTGTTGCCGTCCACCCATGCAGTCGCCGCAGTCTCGCTGAGGATCGTGGGGACTGCTGAGCCATCACACGTCTTCACCTTCACGTCCCTCACGTACATCTCTAGATGAAACATCACAAGAGAAAGGTAAAATTGAATATTGACACGATTTGATAGTTTGTTAAAATTATTGGTGGTGATTGTAAATAAAAGGACTCAATTAGTGGTAATTTTAGCTTAGTTTGTATAGGGTATTTTTTGGGACTGTTTATATAATCCTATCATCAATCAGATAGACTGCAACTGTTTGATAGACATGCACAGTAGGCTACTTCAGACTTGCTCCAGGTACAGTATTGCTCCATTATGACACCAATGCTTTTATGAGTAATAAGGCAATAATGACTATTTCATTTCAATTAGGCAAAACTACCCTCGATAAATTGACTCAAAACCTGAATATATTTTTAAATACATTTAAAAATATATTTAAAAGCTTAAAATAAGAGGAACTGAGGATTCAATCCTTGGAAATATATAATTATACTTATAGTGCTCAAATATTTCTGTTTATTTAAAACACAGTCCTTCATGTTATTTGTTTGAAAAAATACAGTATTTTTAAAATTGTTTTTGGAGAATTATTACAATGCCATAATTTCAGCTAAAGTAGTATAGGATATTGTATCTACAAAATGAGATGCTCATGCTGCAAATTGATCTTAGTCAAAGCCAAACATGTGCATGTGCAGCGAGTGTGATGTCTTGCATAGGTTTGTTATTGACAAAGATAACCTCTTAGTACAATCATTAATTGATCATTGTAATGATCGATAGCATCTAGGTTAATTTTACTTCCTCCCCCCCCCCCTATACCATAGTACTGTGTACAGAGAAAGTATTGTTTTTGTCAAAATTTTCTAATTGGATTTTGTTGGTGGATTAATCTGTTTGTGGTGCCCCCTTAGCCCAAAAACGTGGTTGTTAGAGTGATGTCTGTCTATCTATGTGTGTGTGCGTGTGTGTCTAGATAATATCAGAGTTACATGAGGCCCCAATGGGCCGATTTTTATGAAATTTGGTATGTTGGTCCAAATCAACACTAATTCCTAGCGGTTTTTTGAATTATTGATTTTTAAGGGCTGTTTACCCCCAAAAAGCATGACTAATTGAAATTTATCAAAACCGGCACTAAAGATATTTGTTTGGTTTATTAGGCATAACCAGTTAAATAAAATGTCACAACCCAAATCTCCAAGAAAACTCCGTTCATAAGTTGTAGAAATTTAAGGGCATAAAAAATAAATTTTTTAGATAAAAAATGTGAAATTGAATTAAATGTTGCTTATTACCATTAAATTCAGCTAAAAAAAAAAACTAAAACTAAATCATCGAGTAGTTAAAATTATTGCTCTACGACAAGTGGTTGCAGAGAAAATTTACTTTTTCGTTTAGCGGAAACACAGTAGGCCTACGTTGCAAAACTTTACAGATGCGCATGGAGTCCAACTTGTGCTACTCACCTGGTAGCTATCCTACTAAGCTATCAAGACATTGTTCTGTGGAGGCTTTTAACAATTTTTTCAATTGTTGGGAGAAAGTGTCAGTTATCTCATACCGTTTATTTGATAAAAATCAAGATCATTCTGGCACGGCTCAAATTACTGTTTGTAATTTTTTACATTATTTATGTTATTTTTAGATGCTATTGATCATTACAATGTTCATTATTTATGATTGTACTAAGCGCAGATCTTTGTCAAAAAACAAACACAAGCATTCAGAAATGAATACAATTAAAATACCGTATACATTAAAAAATAAACAGTACTTATTCAATGTTAAATGTTACAGTATCTGGAGTTAAAGTAACCTATTGAGAAGTACGAGCTTTTCTTTTAGAAATTAGAAGGATAGTACCAACAATACTTTTGCATTTAATGCAAAAATATTTAAATTTATTTTTATTATGAAGAGAGCTTAATGACAACTTATGATCTGGTTTAACTGCGCTATTCATTTAATTACCTAGGATTGTTAAATTGGATTTTTTAACTAACAACTTATAATCGGTTCTGGCAATCTATTAAATTTACTACACAATCAAAAAGAAAAAGAAAAAGAAAAAAGAATCAAAGGAATAAAGGAAATCAAAAAGGAATTAATGATTATTGATTGATGGTCATAAAACAGGAAGCCTGAGTAATGTTCAATCTGAAATCGGTTACAAGACAGTTAGTGGCTGTACGTGAACATAACGGCATATCAGTGTCATTGCCTTCGGGGTGATGCAACTTCTATGTACTATAAATGCGCTAGATCTCCTATCTCTCACACTGTGACAATTTATACATATCTCTTTTACAAAAATACTTTTAATTTCACTATCTCATCAGATAACACTATTGATGGGTTAATCGGTGTTTAGTCAACCGTAAACAACAAAAAGGCAAAAGTTGAATGGAAATATTTTAAACAATGAAAGGTATATAGAGTACCTAATTATTCAAAAATAATTCGGTATTGGTAGTGGTAAATATGGTTTTGTTTGAAGAATAAACTATTACAACGGAGCAAGGTTTTAACAATTACATTTTTGCATCCCTTATACCATACCAGTACCTAAAATATGAACAACGTTGTAGATGTGCCATTCTATGGCACCAAACTCCTCAGTAAATTTAGCTAAATTTAAACAAATTATATTAAAATTACTAATGCATATAGGGGGTGCCAGAAAAATCCCCAGACAAAGAGTAGTTTGTAGAGAGTTAGTTTGCCTTGAGTCAAAGCAACAATTTTAAAATAATATAAAATTTTATAGTGTAAAGTTTTTTATTTATTTTATACTTGATTTTCTGTGGTGGTAACAAAGAGCGCCTCTAATCAGTGGGGGTCTTTTCTCAGTGTCTTAGCAAAAATAATTAAATATTCTTTAAGAGACATGTTTTGGGTGGTGTACATTTTGTTAATTTTCAATCTTTTTTGGTTCTTCACGCCTCCAGAATATGGTGGTAACGTCCATTTCCCCTGCGGCAATTTTTCACACTTATCAGTTCTTTAAAAACACATACCGACAAAACCAAACAATTACGCCACATTAACCTTGATGTTTCGGGAAACCGACAAAAATAAAAAATTTCCCGTTTTCAACGAAAATTCCCAGCATCTTCTGGCCAGGTGTGAGAACACAAAAAAGAAGGTAAAACAAACCACCAAAAGAGTTTTTATCCCGGGCACAAAAATCCCTAGTTACGTCCCTGGCATCACATATAAGCCAATATAAATAAAACCAATGCTGGAAGCTTTGTAGTCTTGTTCTTTTAGCAGATTTAATGATTCGTACTTAAATAAAAGTGTAAATTCAGTGTTTATTAGACCTATAATTAGAAATTTTCATGCAGTTTTCATACTGTTATGTGCCTTATGGCATTGAAACAATAAACAATAATCCACCATAAAAGGTTTAATTTATACCAGTTGGTTGATAAAAATATATGTTGTGAAGGCAGAAAAGGCATTCTATAATATAAATTATGAAATAATAATACATCAAATTTGGTTTAAAGGCTAGTAAAACTATACACAAACTAATAAAACAATTTTGTTATAAGAAAATGACGGATTAAAAAATGATGTTGGCCTACTGTAAAATGATAGGGTGCAAGTGGAAGACAACTCCACACTAGTACCGTAGCCACGTGATTGGGTGCAACCTCTGCACTTTGGAAAAAAGTCAACCTCCAGACCAATACCTTTAACTGTAACCGGGTAAAACTGGGCATTATATTGTTTCTCAAAAGTGATATGAAAGTATGATATGAAACTTGAAGGTCAGGCTGCAAAACCGAAATTTTCTACATTTTAGCAAATTTCCCGTATAGGGAATACGCTATTACGGTAGTAGCCATGGTTAGAACTAAGCCCGGGACCATGTTACTTTTTGATTTTGAGGTCCCCAGAAGCCAAAACTGTTCGTTCATTTTCATATATATATATAAAATTACAAAAAGATAGAGTAGATGAAATGAAAAAGTTTTTGCTAATTTTTGTTTATTATACAAAACGTTGTAAAGAGGGATTATGATAAAACAAAATGATAACTCACATATTAAGATGAATACCTTCAGAAAAGGTTTTATTTAACTAGAAATACACACATCACTTAATAAGAACAAGGAAAAGAACTAAATAAACAAACATTATAAATTAACCATCTGATTGAATAAACAAAATATATAAATAATATAACATTCTTCCCTCCAGGGTTTTTTTTTTACGTCTCGTAATCCTCAAGGTATCTTGGGGTGCGCCTTTGTCTACAGCTTCGTCTAGGACTGCCTTGAATATTTCTAGTGTTATTGTGCTCACGTAATATTTCTTCATTTGTAACTGGAGACGTATTACTTTCTTGCACTTCATGACTTATGTCTTCGTGATTGTTGTCTGGTTGCTCACTTGGATTTTTAAGACTGTCTAAAGTTTCATGGTTTTCATTTGTAAACACGGGAATATCTACTCTGGATCTCCCTATAGGGGCTAGATGTCGTGTAGAAACAGTTGCCTCTCTGCCATCAGCGTATTGAACATGGGCATACTCAGCATTTCCATGGAGTAACGTAACTTCTTCTACAAGTGGTTCGTATTTTGAAGCTCTCGCGTGTTTCTTCAAATATATGGGTCCAGGTGTAAGCAACCATGAAGGAGCGGATTGGCCATTCCCGGTTCGTCTTGGATGAATGAACATCCGTTCATGTGGGGTGGCATTAGTGCTAGTACACAATAGGGAGCGAACAGAATGTAGGGCACTTTGCAACACAGATTCCCAACGCGTTGTATCTAGATTGGCTGATTTCAAGGCAAGTTCAATACTCTTCCACAAGATGCCATTGTATCTTTCTACTTGCCCATTCCCTTGTGGGTTATAAGCAGTCGTTCTACTAGTGGCGACACCAAGAGCATTCAGAAACTCCTTTAATTCCTGAGACATGAAAGAACTACCGCGGTCAGAATGTAGATAAGTCGGTATGCCAAATAGGTAGAAAAGATTTTTAGATGACTGATTACCGTTGAAGATGACAGGTCAGAACAGGGGAAGGCAAACGGGAACCTCGAATACTCATCTATCACCACTAAAAGATAACGATTCCTACTCACTGTAGGCAATGGCCCTTTGAAATCTATGTTGAGTCGTTCAAAAGGCGAAGTCGCTTTAATGAGTGTTCCATTGTGTTTGAAAAACCGTGGCTTAACAGCAGCGCAAACATCACATGAGGCAATTACACGACGCACCTCTTCCAAAGAATACGGTAAGTTTTTGCTTCTTATGTAATGGTATAAACGAGTGACTCCTGGATGACAAAGTGCTCTATGAATTTCTTTGAGATTCTTTGTTGGATCTAAGATAGCTGAACAAATTCGTGAAAAAGCATCTGCAGTGACATTGTCTTTACCAGGCCGATAGATTATGTCATAGTGAAAACAGGATAACTCCATCCGCCATCGCATTATTTTGTCATTCTTCACTTTTCCATGTTTTGTATTATCGAACATAAATGACACTGACCTTTGATCTGTGATAAGTTTGAAATGATTGCCAATAAGAAAATGTCTCCATTTATGAAGAGCTTCAACAATTGCTTGAGCTTCCTTCTCAACTGACGAGTGTTTTAGTTCAGAACCTGATAAAATCCTTGAGAAGAATGCTACGGGACGACCAGATTGTGATAAAGTTGCAGCAAGAGCAGTTTCAGAAGCATCCGTTTCAACTGTGAAAGGTGTTTCTGGATCAATACTTGTTAAAACTGCATTTTCAATCTCCTTTTTTAAAGTTTCGAATGCATTAAGTGCTTCTCGTGCCAGAGGAAATGAACATCTAGCTAGTGGGGCTACCTTGTCTGAAAACTGAGGGATATGTGAAGAATAATGCGAAAACATCCCCAAAGTCCTTCTTAATGATGCAACATCTTTAGGCGGAGGTAGTTTTCTTAAAGGATCCAGTCTAGCAGGGTCTGGCCTTATGGACTTATTTGTAATCAAATATCCTAGGAGGTTTATAGAGGTAGTAGAGAATGATGACTTGTCGAGGTTGATTGTTAAATTATACTTTTTAGCTGCTTCCATGAATCTTCTGAGATTGCTATCATGTTCAGCTTGGGATTTTCCACAAACGGTTACATCATCTAAGTAAGTGTATGTATCTTTGAGATTTTCTGTGCGAATGATTTCATCAATAACTCGTTGAAATGCAGCAACACCATTTGTCACCCCAAATGGAATACGCTTGAACTGGAAAAGCTGACCGCAAGCCTCAAAAGCTGTGTATGGTTTATCTTCATCTCGAATCGGAATTTGATGGTAAGCGCTTTTCAAATCTATCGTACTAAAGACCTTATTGTTTGCAACGTTATTTACAATATCCTCTATTCTTGGTAATGGATATGCATCTAATAGTGTGAAACGGTTAATGGTTCTAGAATAGTCTATAACCATTCTTTTCTTGTGATTGTCACTAGACACAACTAGTGGCTGGGCCCTCCACGGAGAAATACTGGGCTCGATTATACCTGCACGAAGAAGTTGAGTTATCTCATTTTCAATGAACTTTAAATCTTCTACTGAATGACGACGAGATTTAATTGCAATGGGCTTACACTCTGGCTTAAGATTAGAAAATAAGGAAGCAGGTTGAACGCATGCTGCAGCAACACTACATACTTTCAAGGGGTCTTTGGTTCCACCAAATTTTAACTGTACACTTTCATGCTGTTTTAGTATATCATGTCCTATGATTATATCTGCACACAAGTCCGAGAGAATGAAAAGATTAACGTTATCATAGGAATGACCCAAAACTTTGAGATCAACTTTACATTGTCCTTTAATGCTAGATGTCATAGACATTGAGGCCATAGAAACCTTACCCGTTGAAGGACCAATACTTAAAAGAAGTTTATTGGCGGTCTTCTCATTTATGAAACTTAACGTGCTACCTGTATCTATAAGAGCGAACACATTTTTGTGATTAATGGTAGCAGGAACAGTACTCCTAGCTAACCCCCCAGCAGTGGCAACAAGATCAACTGAACCATTTATTTCTCTTTGTTCATTGATTTTCGTCTTAGAGGTCTGTTTGGACACGGATTTGCATACCTTAGCGAAATGACCCAGTTTACCACATAAATGACAAGTAATATCCTTAGCAGGGCATTTCATGCGTGGGTGTTTAAAATTACCACAGTAAAAACACTTCTGATGGACAGCAGCCACAGTCGTGCTGTCTGTATTACACACTGAACTAGGTGGACTAGATGTTTGAAAATGAGCTGAAGTATTATCTTTAGATGAAACAGCATTTACAGGTACCGTCGAGGAAAATGACAAAGACTGATTGTATGCTAATTCTAGGGACCTAGCTTGTTCATAGGCATCTTCTAATGTTAAACTATACTTTTCCAAGAGCCGTTGACGTATTTCAGTAGACTTAAGGCCAGAAATGAAGGCATCACGGATGAAACTATCTCTATGCTCCTCTGCTGTTACAGCTTTAAACTGACAATTTTTGCTCAACACTTTAAGGGCCTGGAGATATTGATCGACTGATTCATTAGGTAATTGACATCGAGTAGCCAATTTATGCCTGGCAAAAATTTCATTAACTGGTTTATTGTAGATACTGTCTAGCGTTTTAATAGCACTGTCATAGGTTTTACAATTACTGATAAACTCGTCTATATCTGAAGAAATGTAATTTACAAGGATTTTTAATTTATCTACGTCAGAAACGGCTGGTTCAATACTAATAATGAAGTTATGAAATTTCCTAAACCAATGATTCCATTCTTTGGTTGCTGAGGCTGAATTGGGATCTACTTTGAAAACTTCAGGTTTTAGAATCTTTTCCATTTCTAGTTAAATAAATTGTAAAGAGGGATTATGATAAAACAAAATGATAACTCACATATTAAGATGAATACCTTCAGAAAAGGTTTTATTTAACTAGAAATACACACATCACTTAATAAGAACAAGGAAAAGAACTAAATAAACAAACATTATAAATTAACCATCTGATTGAATAAACAAAATATATAAATAATATAACAAACGTTATCAAGCACTGAAGAAAGATAGAATAGTCTTTCTATCTTTCTTCAGTGCTTGATAACGTTTTGTATAATAAACGAAAATTAGCAAAACCTTTTTCATTTCATCTACTCTATTTTTTTGTAACTTTATATAAAGTCGTTTGACAGTTTACAATGAAATATATAGATATATATATATCAATGTGTCCGTGGTACTGATAACTTTTGAAGGGGACCTCCGATTTTGATGAAATTTGGTATGAAGGTGTAAGACCAGGTCTATTTTCATGAGTTCGCAAACCAGCATTGTGGGGTTATGGGAACGGGGTCTTATGGGGGTTCAAAGGGGTCAAAAATGGGTTTTTGGCATTTTTGGACCTTAATTTTTAAAATTCATAAATTTTAACTGAAACCATTTGAAAGAGCTTAAAAAACAAACAATTTGGTATTTTGAATTTTTATCTTAGCATGACTGGTTACGGGGAAAATCCAAAAATGTGTTTTCCATGTTATTCTTATGGGAAATCAAGAAAATCCTATGTCTTGCTTAAATTATTAAAATTTGGTATGTACATTATCTAGATAAGGTTTAACTTATACTTGCTTACAAAACCCATATGGCGGCAAACCTACATACTCACCCCCATGGGGTTTATGTCAGGGCCGATTTTGTAAATGGGCCCGGTGGGCCCGGGCCCAGGGGCGCAAGGGCCAAGGTTGAGCCCAAGGCTTTCTTAGGTTTGTTGGGAGCGCAACAAAAAAAATATTTTACATATCAAGCTGATTTTGACGTTGACGCCATAACCACGGGGCTTCGTACTCCTAACAGTAATAATGATAAATGTTTTGCGATCAGTAGAGGTCGCAGTATATAGCGTGTACTGTACTGTGTAGTACACACGTGCGGAAAGGCGACGTGGCAGGAACACCCGTCCTCCCGAATGGCGCGCCAACGACTAATCCCCACCACGGGTCCATTTCCCCCTGCCGCGCCGCCCCGCACTCTTCCCCCCCCCACAGCCCCTACATGCGCGAGCACAGTTAACTTTTACAATGTGCAACCGCATTATTAGCAGTCGAAAATGAACACAATAAAAAAGTTCTCTCATTGTTTCATTGTTTTTTTTGTCATGTTGCGAATGTGCACCTAAAATCGTCAAATGCCTATGGAATTCGTGTGCACCCACCTCGTCACCACCCATCTCGTCACCAATCATAAAAATCGCTGAGCCGTACTAATGAGGGTCGGCCGCCGTCCCGTCCCCCACGGGGCCTGCTACCTGAAATGATTGGTGTGAAGTATAGGATCCCGTTCCCAATCACAAGACGGAAAGGTATTCACCATTCATGACTCGTTTACCTCCGTGCAGAGAAGAGTGTCCAGGCAGATTAATACTATAATACTGTATAAACATTTCATTATCCTGTATATCATAAAAGAGTGCACATTGGTGTCTAGAGAGGAAACTACTGTACAGATCATGGTCATTTTCGTTCACGTTGAATTTTGCAATCGCAATAACTCCGTTATTTGTTTTCAGATCCTTATAAACTTGGTATCATTGGTTAGATAATTTAATTTGTCAACTTTTTGTGTCTTGCAAAATTTTTATAAAATTTTAGGATTTTGAGATATTTGCGTTTGAAAATTTAAAATGGCCGCCATTTTAAAAATATACAGCGGACAAAATTATTTTTTTCCTGGAAATTTACAATGGTATAATAAAGATTCATGCCAAATATTAATTTAATACAACCATTTGTTATGAAAATAAAAATTTGTATGTGAAAAAAACAAAATGGCGTATGAGTGTGAGTAACTAAAGACTTCCGGACAATTTAAATATGATATTTAGATATGTTTCTAACCCAGAAACAATGCCCTAAATTATTGGTGGGGAGTTCTGAAACACCCTGTAGAACTAATGAGAAAAACTAGCAAACAAAATGGACTATGCTTTTTATTCATTATGTGAAAGGTTTCTTAATTTATTGTAAATTTTCAATGAGTGTTTGCAAAATAAACCTTAAAAAAATATTATTTAATAAATTGAAATGAAATGCAACCCTTGTTAGAAACTATTGTTACAAACACTCCTTTTTTCAATATACTTATTATACACCAATTAAGTTATAACAGTCCCACAAAGAAACTTCATAATTCCAAAATTAAATCACTCGTTCAAAGAGGTACATTTTGTCCATTGAAAACAAAATTAATTGCGGCAATGAAATATGGTTTATCTCTTATTTGATTGATACAATTAGTTTTATCAAAGAATTTTTAGTTGTTAGTGAAACTTAATTAGCTTAATCACTCTGATTAAAGACCTAGAGACTGTAGAACTGGCTATTTTATTAATAATACAATTTTATTGTTAAATCTAAATCAGAGTAGGAACAATTATAAATTATAAACTATATTATAATTTATAAAGGGAGAAATTATAAACTTTGATTTTTATATAGGAATATGAAACAAATTCACAAGAATCATTTTTGTAATAGTAGGCCTAGTTAAAATATAGGCCGATAAAAACATATAGGGCCTAGACACAATGTTTAGCCATGTAAAAAGAAGTTCACTATGATTAACCAAGTTTGGAGCCATCCTTTCTCTTTTAATATTACAGTAGACCCTCACTTAAATGGCTCCAGATCTACTGGCGCTCAGATAAACCGACTCTGGTACTAAATAGAGATCGGTTTGTCCGCTATAAAATTACCTAAGTGGTTTTTGTATAGTTTTATTTTTATTTTTACTTGTGATACCTCTAACTAGCTCTTAAAACTCTGAGCAATGAGATCTCAAGGGCGGTTCTTTGCCAAGGCTGATCCGTTGAAAGGAAAATTTGTGTGATTAATGCTTTTGTAAGTGTTAGACCACAGCACAGTCCGAAGACGTGACACGCAGTCGTGCAGAGTGAAGGTGTTAGTATTCGGTCCACAGCACAGTCCGAAGACGTGACACGCAGCCGTGTAAAATGTAGATGTTAGTGTTCGGTCCACAGCACAGTCCGAAGACGTGACACGCAGCCGTGTAAAGTGTAGATGTTAATGTTCGGTCCACAGCACAGTCCGAAGACGTGACACGCAGCCGTATAGATGTTAATTTTCGGTCCACAGCACAGTCCGAAGACGTGACACGCAGCCGTGTAAAATGTAAGTGTTAATGTTCGGTCCACAGCACAGTCCGAAGACGTGACACGCAGCCGTGTAAAGTGTAAGTGTTCATGTAAAGTGTAAATGTTTAATTTAAAATGGGGAAAGCCTCGGAAAATTATCTGGACAATGAAACCTTTTATTATTTTGCTGTATTAATTTAAACTGTAAGAATAAGACAGAATAAATTGTACTGACCTTTTATTTAATGCTTCTGTAATAAACAATACACATTTTACAATAAATATTCCTCCACAATTACTTCCTAATCAACTAACCAATAATCAATTAATAATAACATACATTGCATCTATTGGGCTAACATCCCTAAGCTAGCCAGCCACAGCACAGTCCGTAGACGTGCACGCAGCGACCCCCAACAACCCAACGAGCCAGCCACAGCACAGTCCGAAGACGTGCACGCAGCGACCGCGCGGAGCAAGTGTCGAGCTGCCGCTGGGCCGCCAAATATATACCCGCGGAGCCGGCCGGGGTGTCACGTGACTGGGGTAGCGACACCGGCCCAGTCATTATTGCCACTAAACAGCTGACGGCGATCTTGCCGACTCGCTCATGTTAACATCAATAATAGACGCTTGTCAAAATACAATCATGTGTGTTCTTATCTATCTTACAATTGTTTAACAATTGTTTGTATTATTTTAACTTATTGTTGTTAATATTATTTAAATATGGTAATGAAACGATTAAACTATTCCTACAAATCTACCAACTCATTATTACAATTCTTATGTTGACATAACCTATCGTCTGCTGTAAGTACAATACAATATTTACAAACCATTTACAATTAAATATTACTGCTTATGCTAATATTTACCATTAACAACAAATAATTCATTATACTTTCAACTAATAAAATGTTCATATCACAGAAATCCAATCTAGTCTATCTATTTACAACTCCGACCAAATTTGTCTAGGCTAGGCCTACTTTTAATACTACGTTTGGCAATTATTTTCATTTATGAAAAAACAATTGATGTGACATAGGTAAGGGCTATTGTGATATTATATTGGGTAAATTAACAATATTATGAAATTAACCCATAGGCTAGGCCTATTTGTAATGCAATATTTGGTAAACAAACAATATGTTCATGTCAAAATTAGGCTAGGCCTATGTGTTACATTACATTGCCCCCTAATTTGAATAAAAATTTGAATTTGCAAAATTACAAATTTTTATGAAAATTACTACATTAAATTAATGTCTTAATGTCTATTTTTTATTATTATATTACACTTCACTGTAGTTTTTAATTTCACTAAAAGTCTCTTGAATGTTCAATTAACTGTCACTAAAATGAAACACAATACTCACTAACACATAGTGTTCACATCACCACTTCAGCAGTCCAGGCGCCAATCTCTTCATATCTTCTGAAGAATGCAGGTAGGTGCATATAATTCTATTTCTTGAATTTTATTTATGTTCCCTCCAGGGTCGAATGGTCTTATTATTGGTTGTAGATTATTTTCTTCTGACTTAGTTGCTTCATAATTATCTTTCTCAGGTTGGTTGTCATATTTGTAGTAAGTGTTGTATTTTGGTTTTATTGTTACTTGTCCGTTGTCATATTTCTCTTCAGTGTTTATTTGTATACCTTCACACATTATTACCCCAACTATTAAATTATCTTCATCATTACCTTGTGTTGTGTTATTTATTGATACGTTGTGTTCAATCTTCTGATGTGAACATTCATTTATTAAACTGTCTTCAACTGTGATGCATGGGTTTACATCATTATTATTCATATTTTCTATTTGTACTCCAGTTTCACTGGACATTTGTTCCTTAATTATATTCAGCTCCCTATTTTCATGTATTATTGTGCTAACATTTAATTCACCATTATTTACCTCACCCTTAACATTAATACTGTCTTCATTACTATTAACATTATTTATTTCTGGTAGATCTCTTTCTATTCCAGAATTATTTCCTTTGTCGATAATTATATTGTAATCTTCATTTACAACTTCTTTGTCACAATACTCAATATTATTTTTAGGCCTATAGGTATTTTTATGCACTGGAAATCCATTATTATTTGTCATATCCAAGGTATTAACATTGTTTCTAAGGCCTTTAGCATTTCCAGTGCCATTTAGTTTAAATGACCTGGTCGATGTTCTTCATCCCTGTTGTATGGGTTCGTTTGTCTGGAATCCTAATCCCTACTTTTCTCAAACCTATGTTTATCATTTTGCCTAGGAGGGTATTCTCTCCTGTTGTAGTCATCTCTCCTGTCGTACTGCTCCCTGTCCCTAAATTGTTTATAATTATTATATCCACTTCTATACTCATTTCTCTCTAGTTCTCTTCTTAGATTTTCGTTTGTCTCCTCTGTGTCCTCCCTATTCAGTAATTCCTCCATTTGTTGTATTGTGGTTATATTTTGCACTCTACATGCTTGTTGTATGGTAGTGTCGAAATGTCGAACAAGTCGTCGAATGATTTCTCTTTCTGTGAAGGCTGGTATCATGTTTTGCATTATTACCACCCTCTCGATAAAATATTCTGCTCTGGATAATCCTTTGTGTGGGATGTATTTTTCCAGATCTAATTTTCTTTGTATCCCATATTGGATTTCATCACTCCAATATTTGTTTAAAAACAACTTCTCAAAATCTTCAAAATCTTGTACTTTAGATTTTATCATCTCCCACCAGCAAGCCGATGTTCCTTTTAAGCATTTGTCTAAAACTTCCTCTAAAATTAAACTGTCCTCATGTCTTGCTGCCCTACGTTCATTTCCTCTATAGTAATAAGTCCTTAGTTTTGAGAGGAAAGCATTAGGATTCTTCATTTTTCCATCAAATGTCGGCAGTTCATTATTCAGATTTGCCGGACATGTAATATGTAGGCCTAATGTTTTATTTTCAATATTTATTGGTCTATCTGCTGGATGCTCAGGCGGAATATTTTGGTCAGTGTTTTCTCTTTCTTCCTGTAATTTTGTAAGCTTTTCCTCAATTTTATTGTTAAGTTTATCTCTAAGTTCATTTATTCTGTCATCTATTTTATTGTTTATCCTTATTTCCATTGATTTAATTTCCTCAGTCATCTCGTTACGCAGTAGTCTTAATTCATGGCGTATTTCATCTTTAAAATCTCCAAAACTTTGCATCATTGCTTTCATTTGGTTAGTTAGAGTCATCATAATTTGTTCCATGTTTGGAGAATGTGTCCTAGGTGGGCTAGGTATGTTATTTCTGTCTATATTATCTCCTGCCGCCAAGATTTCCTCAGGTATGCCTACTTGCGATACGTTTGATCTTATACTATTATTTCTATTTCTAAGTGGAGACTGTTCATCAGTTTGGTTATTCATTTCCTCTACATTTTCATTGTCTAGGCCTAACATATCCAGATTTTGTCTGCTCATTTTGAATTGCGCTTCCCTTGCTCTTAAAGACGGTTTAATATTTTTACGTAAATTGTAATGATTCATACAGTTTATTGTGTGGATCTAGCCACGCGTTGGGCGCCAAATGTAATATTACCTTATAGGTTTTTGTATATTTATTTTATGTTTATTCACTTGTGATGCCTCAAACTAGCTTTTAAAACTCTGAGCAATGATGTCTCAAGGGCGGTTCTTTGCCAAGGCTGATCCAATTCTAGAGAAAATTTTGTTATTCGTGTTTTTTATGCAAGTGTTAGACCACAGCACAGTCCGAAGACGTGACACGCAGTCGTGCAGAGTGTAGGTGTTAGTATTCGGTCCACAGCACAGTCCGAAGACGTGACACGCAGCCGTGTAAAATGTAGATGGATGTTAGTGTTCGGTCCACAGCACAGTCCGAAGACGTGACACGCAGCCGTGTAAAGTGTAGATGTTAATGTTCGGTCCACAGCACAGTCCGAAGACGTGACACGCAGCCGTGTAAAATGTAGATGTTAATTTTCGGTCCACAGCACAGTCCGAAGACGTGACACGCAGCCGTGTAAAATGTAAGTGTTAATGTTCGGTCCACAGCACAGTCCGAAGACGTGACACGCAGCCGTGTAAAGTGTAAGTGTTCATGTAAAGTGTAAATGTTTAATTTAAAATGGGGAAAGCCTCGGAAAATTATCTGGACAATGAAACCTTTTATTATTTTGCTGTATTAATTTAAACTGTAAGAATAAGACAGAATAAATTGTACTGACCTTTTATTTAATGCTTCTGTAATAAACAATACACATTTTACAATAAATATTCCTCCACAATTACTTCCTAATCAACTAACCAATAATCAATTAATAATAACATACATTGCATCTATTGGGCTAACATCCCTAAGCTAGCCAGCCACAGCACAGTCCGTAGACGTGCACGCAGCGACCCCCAACAACCCAACGAGCCAGCCACAGCACAGTCCGAAGACGTGCACGCAGCGACCGCGCGGAGCAAGTGTCGAGCTGCCGCTGGGCCGCCAAATATATACCCGCGGAGCCGGCCGGGGTGTCACGTGACTGGGGTAGCGACACCGGCCCAGTCATTATTGCCACTAAACAGCTGACGGCGATCTTGCCGACTCGCTCATGTTAACATCAATAATAGACGCTTGCATGGGCGTCATTTCAGCATTCTGATTGGGGGGGCAAGATTTTCTTAAGGTCATACCCCCTCCCCCCTTCCCACAAATACGCCAAACATCTTAAATTTCGCTAAAAACTGTCAATAAAAGCTAATTAAGTTTACATTGTGACACTAAGCTGTCCATAAAATATGAACTTATAATATAATCTCACAAACCCATGAAAACAATACCCTAATGCATGTAAAATTTGATTATATAACATGTTTCTATTTGTAGAAAGTCATTATTCTTCTGGAACTGCCAGTGGTTATACTGTGATGTAAAACACCTTAAGAAATTTAATGGATTTAATTGGTTAATGGATACTAAATCGTTAAAATAAAAAACATTATTTTATAACTATTTAGTTATTTTTATTGTCTATAATTTACAACTCTTAAGTTATACAGTCGGATACATAGACAAAAACTCCATAGGTTTGTATAATAAAACACATTGTTTTATCTTTATCAAAAATTAGTTTTTGACAAAGCACCTTTGCAGTCTGCCGTATAAGGGACAAAAAATCATTTAACATTTAACTACTGTTGGTTAGGATCAGTACAGCTACGGTATATTGCCCATTACATTACCTAAATAATTTAATTGTTATTGAGGACAAGAGAGGTAAAAAATTACTAAGTGATTATAAAAAGATAAATAATGATTTACAAAATCATCTATACATATTTAATACGTGATACAGGTTTTTGTACAAGAAACTCCTCCCACAATTTGCAATATATTTTAATGATTTTAGTGCCATTGGATAGAGCTCGGCGTGAAGTTGTTTCTAAAGTGAATTGGTAAATTTTGTCCATTAAAAAGAGGGGACCTACAAGTCCTTAAAGTTTGTAATTTTCCCATTTGATTACCCACCAGTAAGGATATTAATTGATTTTCAAGTAAACAACAGTGTAAACATCGGACATCAGCGAAGGCACTATATCTTCCTTTTCACACGAAAGAGGTTATGTTTAACCAAGGCAAGGCTCCGGTCTACCTGAGCCCGAACGACGTTACCTAATGCCGGCTCGCGGCCGTAGCGCTAGGCGAGTATGATGGCTGCAGACAGTGCAGCAGAGGTTTACGGGAATCGTGTTTTAAAGTTGACTAATTAAGATAGAGATTGACTCTTAACTTTTTCTAAAATTAGAGAGACGGATCTCGTCTTCTCTGGTTTTAGAATTTTTAAATACAATTTCTAGTTTCTGTTATATTTGTCTAAAATCATCTGTTTTTAGTAGCAAAAAGTTTTATAGATGCAGAGGTTTACGGGGATCGTGTTTTAAAACTAACCAATTAAGATAGAGATTGGTTCCTAACTTTTCTAAAATTAAAGAGACGGGTCTCTTCGGCTCTGTTTTTAGAATTTTTAAATAAAATTTTTAATTTTAGCTATAGGCCTAACTGTCTTAAAATCATATGTTTTTCTTATGCAAATGCAAGGATTTTTAGAACCCTGTTATCTTTTGCTAAATGCAGCTTAGTGCTACAACGAATGTGTCATATTAAAGAAAAATAACGGTGCTAAATTTCCTTTCTTACACTTTGGTAATCTCACTTTGGTAGTGTTATAAAAACTAATGGAAAACTTAAGTTAAAAATCTAGAAAAACGATGATTTTAGACAGTTATAGCTAAAATTAGAAATTGTATTTAAAAATTCTAAAAACAGAGCCGACGAGATCCGTCTTTTTACTTTTAGGAAAAGTTTAGAGCCAATCTCTATATTATTATTTGGTTAATTTTAAAACACGATCCCCGTAAACCTCTGCATCTTTAAAACTTGCCCCTAGAAAAAAAGACGATTTTAGACAGTTATAACTGAAAGATTGGATCTTAACTTTTCTAAAATTAAAGAGACGGGTCTCTTCGGCTCTGTTTTTAGAATTTTTAAATAAAATTTTTAATTTCAGGTTTAACTGTCTAAAATCATCTGTTTTTCTCGATGCAAATGAAAGGGTTTTTAGAATCCTGTTATCTTTTGCTAAATTAGCCTAGAGCTACAACTAATGTGTCATATTAAAGAAGAATAACGGTGCTAAATTTCCTTTCTTACACTTTGGTAATCTCACTTTGGTAGTGTTATCAAAACTAATGGAAAACTTAAGTTAAAAATCGAGAAAAACAGATGATTTTAGACAGTTATAGCTAGAATTGTATTTAAAAATTCTAAAAACAGAGCCGACGAGATCCGTCTTTTTACTTTTATAAAAAGTTAAGAGCCAATCTCTATCTTAATTGGTTAGTTTTAAAACACGATCCCCGTAAACCTCTGCATCTATAAAAATTGCCCCTAGAAAAAACAGACGATTTTAGACAGTTATAACTGAAATTATAAATTTTATAAAAAAATTCTAAAACCAGAGAAGACGAGATCCTTTTTTCTACTTTTACAAAAATTTAAGAGTCAATCTCTATCATAATTAGTTAATTTTAAAACACGATTCCCGTAAACCTCTGCAGCCATCAAACTCACGGAACCCGCCTAGCGCTACGGCCGAGAGGCGGCATTCGGTAACGTCGTTCGTGCAGGTAGACCGGAGCCAACAGACGTGAGATGGGACTTCCTGCTACAGATGACGATTGCAGAATGAGTCAATTTATAAGTATAAGAGTCAAGTATAAGAGTTTTGTGTAAATAATACAAAGTAGACATTTTGTTACAGTCTGATTCAGAAGTGTATAATTGTTATATACAAATATTTCACCATATTACATAACCTAAAATTTTATTTTCCAATTAAAAAAAATATATCACCGAAATTATTGGGGGGGCAACTGCCCCCCCTTGCCCCCCCCAAATGACGCCTATGGACGCTTGTCAAAATACAATCATGTGTGTTCTTATCTATCTTGTTTGTATTATTTTAACTTATTGTTGTTAATATTATTTAAATATGGTAATGAAACGATTAAACTATTCCTACAAATCTACCAACTCATTATTACAATTCTTATGTTGACATAACCTATCGTCTGCTGTAAGTACAATACAATATTTACAAACCATTTACAATTAAATATTACTGCTTATGCTAATATTTACCATTAACAACAAATAATTCATTATACTTTCAACTAATAAAATGTTCATATCACAGAAATCCAATCTAGTCTATCTATTTACAACTCCGACCAAATTTGTCTAGGCTAGGCCTACTTTTAATACTACGTTTGGCAATTATTTTCATTTATGAAAAAACAATTGATGTGACATAGGTAAGGCCTATTGTGATATTATATTGGGTAAATTAACAATATTATCAAATTAACCCATAGGCTAGGCCTATTTGTAATGCAATATTTGGTAAACAAACAATATGTTCATGTCAAAATTAGGCTAGGCCTATGTGTTACATTACACCGCTCAAAAAATTAGAGCTGGTCGGTTCCAGCCTTATCTGGAAATCGAGAGACTTCCGTTCATATACTTATAAATTTATCGAAATATAATCATATCTGATCAAGCAAACCTTTGATATGAATCTCACGGGAAATACATACTGTCCCATGTACAAAATTTTGACATTTCACATTTATTTAATCAAAATTTCTTAATAATAGAATCCCTTATATTGTATGTTCTTATGATTTGGTTAACCTATTTCTTCACAATAGTTTTTATACTCCTTGACTCCTGTAGGTCCACTGTAGGACCTATACAAGCGTTTCATGAATTTTTCTAGCAGAACGAGTTCTTCACTTGAATTTTAGCCCTTGAACTATTGTCATAATTGGTCTTTGTATCCACTACATAAGGTACAACCATTGACTGAATAAAATTTTCATAAAATAGCTGTGTTTGAAACCGATTTCTTGTCGCGGTGACCGGATCTCTTGATGAACTACAAGCAAGGCCGCCACTAGTGAGTTGGGGGCCTGGGGCAAAATGTGTGATGGGGCCCCTGTCGCAAGCTCACGTATTAATGTTACAAAAATACATTCAGTTTTAAAATTTGCAGCCCTGCAAAATAATTTTCTATTATGATAAAAATAATTTGTATGCCTACCAATAGAGTATGGTACATCTTGAAGCTTCAAATTCTACATGCAAATGGCATGTGTTTGAGAAAGGGCGGATTAATTTATTGAAAAATATTGAAAAATATCAAAAAATGTGAAAAGTCAATTTTCTGAAATTTATGAGTTAGGTTCAAAATCAAAATGTTCGAAGGACCAGGTACCATGTACCAGAGAATAATAAATGCCTACGACACTGTTTATAAAAAATCAAGAGAAAAGGTTTAAACTCACTGAAGTGAAAATCCTTATGGCGGAGCTGGAAGGGCCGCCAAGATGGCCGACTGGACGCCGCCACACTAGAGCACGGGAACTGCTGGGCCAGGAAAGTCTCTCCGAGGTAAAGGGATCTTCTTTCTTGCTGCGGATTCGCACAATTGAGTAATGATTTGAGCTCTCGTACAGTCCAATGTTCATATACGCGGGAGACCGATAGTTGCCCGACACGCACTTGACACACACTAGATTCACTGCAATCTATGTTAGTGAACAGAGACAATAGTTACTGAACAAAATAATACCACTTTATAAAATATTTAAATAAATTAAAAGGGGAAGCCACCATGGGCGAGACTAAGGTCACGTTCAAAAGGATTAACGTGCCTGGAGAAAAGAAAAAGCCGAAAGGCACTTGAGACTAGTCGGCAGAAAGACGAACAGAACCAGAATGGCGAGCCTCATGGGAGGTGAAGGGAACTGCTGACACGCACAAAACGGAACAGAAGTGGTTTGCGAGTCATCGGCCAATGAACGACCTGCGAGATTCGGAGCGACAGACAGGCAAGAGTCATCGGCCAATCAGAAGCCAGGAATCGGTAAATTTCCGTTTGGATGGTGATCACTAGCTCTCACGGCGCTCTCGCCATATCACTATCTCTCTCTCTCGCTCTGCCTACCGCCAATATTTGAAATGACAATTCTGCTTGTCTGTTATAACTTAAAATCAGTACTTAACATACCGGCGGCTTTGAATCACTTGTGATTCAACAAAACAATATTCAAACCCAGGAAAAAATGAAAATGAAAAAGATTCTTATGCTAATATGTACAAGAGGTTACCATTGGAATGATTCGGCAGTTTGCGCCCAGAAAGGTAACAAAAACACTTTGACTGCAGGACGAGTAAAGGTACCATGCTGAGTCTTGAGTTCAACAATTCTGACAACATTGTCTTTGCTAGGAGTAACCTTTGTGATCCTTGCCAAGGGCCACTGGAGAGATGGGGTGTCTTGATGAACCAGCACTAAGTCGCCAACTTGAAGATTCCTCGTAGGAGTGGACCATTTCAGGCGTTGCTGCAATGTGTGGAGATACTCCTTGCTCCAGCGCTTCCAGATGCGTTGCATGAATGCTTGCATGAGTTGCCATTGTGAGAGTCTATTGTCAGGCGTGTTGACAAAGTTGGGTTCTGGAAGTGAAGCTAGGGGGGCTCCAATCAAAAAGTGACCTGGCGTCAGGGCCTGAAGATCGTTGGCATCACTGGACAAAGCAGTGAGAGGCCGGGAATTGAGCATCGCCTCTATTTGGCATGTTAGTGTGGTGAACTCAATGAGGGTGGGCGCGTGAGTCCCGAGGGTGCGTTTCAAATGATATTTAGAGCTCTTGATGGCACTTTCCCACAAACCGCCTTGGTGAGGTGCAGCGGGGGGATTAAAATGGAACTTGATGTGGTGCTCAAGCGCAAATCGCTCAATTGGTTACTGAGCGGAAGAGAGGAAATCACGAAAGGCATTTCTTGCGCCCACAAAGTTTGTTCCACAATCACTGTAGATATCGGAGCATATGCCTCTGCGAGCTACAAAGCATCTCAACGCAGCGATGAATGAGTCAGTGGACAAGTCAGTTGCGACTTCGATGTGCACTGCCTTGGTGACGAGGCAAACAAAAATGCAGATGTAGGCCTTAATATGGCGGATTGAGCGAAGGTTGTGGATCTTGACAGTGAATGGACCGCCATAGTCAATGCCCGTAGACAAAAAGGGTCGAGCAGGAGTCACTCTTGCTTTGGGTAAGTCACCCATCAGGGGGAAGGTGTTTTTCGGTTTTTGTTTAAAACACACCAGGCATTTGAAAATTCTGTTTCGTACTGCACTTCTCGCAGAAAGGATCCATACATGTTGGGACAGTAGGGACATAGTCAATTGTACCCCAGAGTGCAAATGTTTGCGATGAATGTAGTCGATGTAGATGTTGACTACGTGATGCCTCTTCGGTAGAAGGTAGGGATGTCGTATGTCTTCCGCCAAGTCGGCGTTTTGAAGTCTGCCACCAACACGTAGTAGACCATCTTGATCAATGAAGGGAGAGAGTCGCTGTAGACGTAAAGAGCAGGTCTTGTTGTCTTGAAGAGCAGCAATGTCATTGGAGAAGGCCTCTTGCTGCACCAATCGGAAGATACGCTGCTGGGCAGCTTGTATTTCGTCCACAGAGAGAGGACCTAGACGAGGATCATGCCGGCGGCTGTTTTGGATGAAGCGCAGGACGTAGGCCATGACATGAAGTAGCTTCGTCCAGGAGGAGAACTGGGAGAGAAGATCCCACGACGACTGCTGTGTAGAGATGAGCACGGTCAATGGGGTTGGCTTCACCTCATCCAGATCACAGGTGTCGATGGGCGTGAAGCTTGAAGTCGGCCAAGTTGCAGGCGGAAGTCGGAGCCAGGTAGGTCCCTGCCACCAGAGAGGATGATTCACCAGTTCTGAAGGTAGGACGCCTCGTGAAGCACAGTCCGCAGGGTTGTCATTACTGGAGACGTGACGCCAACAATGAGAGGGGATGAGCTCCTGGATTTGGGCGACTCGATTTGCGACATAAGTCTTGAGGCGATACGGGAGAGTTTGTATCCACGACAAGGTCACTGTTGAGTCACACCATAACACTATGGAGTCTATTTTCAATTTATTGAGAAATTGGTTAGTCACATAGTGAACTAACTGAGCGAGAAGATGCGCTGCGCACAATTCTAGGTGCGGGAGTGTCACACGCTTGAGGGGGGCGGCACGAGTCTTGGCGATAATCTGTGTCACTTGCACTTTATCGTCACTGTCAACACATCGCAAGTAAACAACGGCCGCATAACCAGTTTCCGAAGCGTCGGAAAAACCGTGAAGGTCACACATGATGGTGTGGGGGAGCAGTATCGCTCGAGGGATGGAGATCTCCACAATGGTGTTGAGGTCGGAGATAAAATTTTGCCACTTGACGGCGAGATCTGGATTCAAGGGTTCATCCCAAGATATCCCGGAAGTCCACAGTAACTGCATAAAACGCTTGGCAGTCATTATGCAGGGGGACAAAAATCCACAAGGGTCATAGATGCGAGCTATGAGGCTCAAAACCTTGCGTTTGGTGGGCTTCTCGCAGGTGAATTTGAAAGTATATTTGAAGGCGTCTGTAGAGGGACACCAATAAATTCCTAGTATGGAGAAATGAGGGTCTGCGGAAGCTTGAAGAAAGACAGGAGTCTCTTGATGAGATGAGGGTAACTGTTGCAGCAATTTGGGACAGTTAGAGACCCATTTTCTAAGCTCAAATCCACCCAATCGAAGTAGTTCAATTAATTGGGTTTAAGTTCCAGAGCGTCTTCTTCAGTAGAAGCGCCAGCAATCAAGTCATCCACGTAGCTGTGGTGTTTGAGGATTTCTGCTGCCTGCGGGAAGCGAGAACCTTCATCTTCCGCCAACTGTTGGAGAGTTCGAATGGCGAGATAGGGTGAGCAGTTCATTCCGTATGTGACAGTGGTTAGTCGGTAGACTGACATGGGGAGAGAGGGCGATTCACGCCAAAGGATCATTTGAAATTTCTGGTCGTCATGATGTACTCTGATTTGCCGGTACATTTGGCGAATATTGCAGTAGAAAACTACATTTTTCTCTCTGAAGTGAAGGAGAATGTCACAGATATTGTTCTGTAATTTGGGACCTGTGAGCAGAATGTCATTCAGTGACAGACCGGAGCTGGTCTTTGAGCTAGCATCAAAAACGACGCGGAGTTTGGGCGTGCTACTCTGAGCTTTTACGACTCCATGATGGGGGAGGAAGTAAGGGGCTCATTCAGAGCGAGGTTTGAGCAAATTTCCATATGTCCCAAAGAATTATATTCTGACAAGAAACTGGAGTAGAGATTGCGAAATTCCATATTATTGGGGTGTTGAAGCTTCCTTTCAAGGGACTGGAAGCGTTGTTCTGCAATAGGCTTGGAGTTGCCCAGAGTTGCAGGAGCTTCATCAGAGGAGAACGGTAAGCGTACCGTATAACGACCTGAGTAGTCACGAAAGTGTGTGGTCTCAAAAATCGCATCACACGCCATTTCCTCAGCGGATTTCTTTGAATAGGAAGGCACTTCTTCTTGATTCCAAAACCGTTGTAAGGAAGAGTGGAGGTCTATGTCCGCAGTGGACAGGAGAGAGATGGCTATGCATGAGTTAGTTGGAGAAGAAGTGGAGCATGGAGCGGTTCCAACGATGACATATCCAAAAATTGTGCCAATGGCGTAAGGCATGTGAGCGCCCAGCGAGTGGCATTCATTTGTCAAAACTTTGGGGAAGAGAGCAGATCCAATGAGGACATCAATGGGACCCGGCTTGTGGAATGTTGGGTCCGCCAAAACAAAGGGTTTGACCTTCTGGAGAACTTGTTGAAGTGGTTGTCACTCGAGGCAGGTCAAGAGAGATTTTTTCCAGTATGTGGAAAGAATGTTTTTGGGCAACAAATTGTCCCGAGAGTGACTCAACATCCAAGTTGAGTGAGCCGTTTGTGTGTGTGAGAGCCTGGGATAGTCCTGAGACGGGGAGGTGAGACTGTTGTCGCCGAGTGCCCAACAGTTGAGCGGCTCTCTCAGAAATGAAATCTGACATGCTGCCAGAATCTAACAATGCTCTAAATACATAAGAGCGACCATTGACGGCAGTGAGCTTCACTAAAGCCGTGCTGAGGAGGACAGTACTATGAGGAACAGTCTGTTGTTGAACAGAGCAAGTCAACGCAGTATCAGCGCCTTGCGGAGGTGAAGGCGTGGGCAATGGGGCAGGCGAGCGCTGCGAGTTTTCCTGAGCACTGTTGAAATGCAGGAGCGAGTGGTGCTTCTTGTGACATGTTGTGCAAGAAGCTTTCGAATTACACTCCTTCAGAGAATGGGCTCCGAGACAGGAGATGCATCTTTGATTTTCTTTAACGACTTTGTAACGATCGTTAGGAGATTTGCCTTTGAAAACCTGACACTGGTAGATTTTGTGGCCAGGCTTGTGGCAGCAGAAGCACGTTGCAGTTTTCGCATTCGTAGGCTTGGCATCAGTAGCCACCATGGCGAGACTGCCAGAGGAGTAATGAGTCCTTTTATCAGTTTTGGGCTTGCTTGAATGAGCAGGGGGAGATTTAAAATCCGTGGTTGCATGCAGACTCGCATCTTCAATATGGGAGCATTCCAAGTTCAAGAAGTTGAGTATTTCCATGACCTCGGGAAGTGTGTGCGCCTCGGTGTCATCATCTGCTTTAGTGTCACGGTATTGTTCCAATTGTTGGACCAATTTAGTGTCAAGTTTTCGCAACAGGTGTGCGGCAAGTAACGGATTATTTTCAGTTACATCACAGTTCAATGCTTTCAAAGATTCCGAGTGCTCATAGAAGGTGGTTATGAATGATCTCAATGCTTTGAGATTGCTTCGGGAACGCATGGTAAATCCAGCAAATGGTTGAGGTGGAGAGTTGTCAGACGACGAATATTGTGATATCTATCACGCAAAAGTTGATAAGCGATCAAATAATTTGACGCTGTGAGGTTGAGAGATTTGACCAATTCAATGGTTCACCTGTTAAAACACTGAGCAGGTACTGAAATTTGGCCACATTTGAAAGAGAAGTACTTTATGTACAGTGGTGTCAAATAGATTGATGAAAGAAATCCATTTTAATGGAGTACCATCAAAATTCTGCAAGCTCAGCTTAGGCAGTTTAACTCCTGTCACAATTGCAGAGGGAAATGATGAGATGCTTCAGAATGTGAAGAATGTGGAGTTGTAGGTTCCACAACAGTGTGCACTTCAATTACACTAGAAATGCGAACATACAAGTCATTGACCTCATCAACATCTGAGAACAAAGTTGTTTCAATGTTGGCCTAGGTAGATCTCTTTCTATAATTGCAATTTACAGATTTCATTTTTATCACATAAGAGATTATTTAACTCAGTTAAAAAATGTTTTATTTCTTCAACCGATAAAATTTGGTAGTTATAGGTGACATAAATTTATGCCTTCTTGAGGAGTCACATTTTGTTGATGAATACCAAATGTTAATGAGCAGTAATGGTCTCATTCAACTTATTAACTCCCCTACAAGGGGACATCGTTGCATTGATCATATTTATTTCGATCTAGAGATAATATAAGTTATGATTCTTATGTTTAAAATCTGGTAGAAGTGACCATGACGTCATTTTGTGTAATTTATCTTTCCAAGATGATCCAAAGACCGTAACTTACATTGATAATCATATTGTAAAAATAGATTTTAAGACTCTTGACCAGTTGTTAAAAAATGAAACATGGTTAAATGTATATTCTAAGTATAACGTGTCGGAGGCTTTCGGTGTGTTTTGGAGATTCTTAATAATATTATTGACAAATCAAAATATGTTAGTTTGAGGAAGGGCTCTGTTAAGATATTTAAAGCCTTGGATGACATACGAGTTGTGTTGTAGACAAAAGCTTAGAAATTCGTTGTATAAGAAGGTTAAAAGGAAGCCTAATGATATAATTTTAAGACGAAATTTTGATATTTTTTCTTTATGTTGAAAAATGATATGTTTAAACAAAAAAACAATTATTATCAAAATATTTGAGTGTAACAAAAATAATACAAAAAACAGTGGCAAGTTATAAATGATATTTTGGGGGTTAAGAATAAGAAACATAACATAGCTTGTATAAAAAAGCTTGATGGAACTGATGAATTGTTGGATGAGCCTTGCTAATGGCAAGGGAATTCAATAATTATTTCAGCAGTGTTGTAGGGCGAATAGTGTCTAATCTTGATATTAATGATAATTTTGACAGGACAGTTTAATCAAAACACATTCCTTCAAAAAATGTCTTAGGATCTTTCTTTATGCTGCCTACTTGTAAATATGAAGTGCAATCTATTATTAACACATTAAGTGCAAATAAATCTCCTGGAATGATGGAATTTCAGTGCATATTATTAAATTTGCTAGTAAGTATATTTGTCCAATTTTAGACATATTATTAATCTCAGTTTTGTAACTGGTGAGTTTCCGCAAACTCTAAAAACAGCTGTAGTTATACCACTATTTAAAAAGGGTCTGTGACGGATTTAAACAATTATAGACCAATATCATTATTATCAAATTTCTCAAAATTATTGAAAAGCTGGTTAAATCCAGACTTATTAAATTTCTTAATCTAAATAACTTTTGAGTTCAAGGCAGTTTGGTTTTGTAGAAAATAAATCCACTGAAGATGCACTATTAGAATTCTGTTCAAGTATTTATTCTGGTTTAAATGATAATTTCGGGTTGCAGGTCTTTTTATTGATATCACTAAAGCGTTTGATTCAGTGGATCATACAATTCTTCTTGGGCGATTATTTGATGCAGGTATTAGAGGAATATCGTTGAAATGGTTTAAGAGCTATCTTACGGGAAGATACCATGTGTTCGAATTAAACAAAGCGTTAGTGAAGCTCTACCTATAACATGCGGCGTTCCCCAAGGTTCTGTCCTTGGACCAATTTTGTTTATAATTTATATAAATAGTTTATGTTTTGGAAATCTAAAAGGATCACTTACTTGCTTTGCTGATGATACTGCCTTGTGCTATGCACGCCAAAGTGAAAATGATTTATTTAATGACATGCAAAACGACTTAGATAAACTTAAAATGTGGTTTACCATAAACAAATTGGCCTTGAGCTCAAAAACAAAATATATCCGGTTTTCTTTCAAAGACAAGGAATTTCTTAATAGAGTGCTATGTTTTAAATGTTTGAATTGTTTAAATGATGTTTCCACTGCAAAATGTAATGATTGCGTTTTAATTGAAGAAGTTGAAACTATTAAATATTTAGGATTAATTTTAGATAAACACTGTTCTTGGAAAGCTCATGTAAAATCAGTAAAGACATATTTAAATATGGCATTGCGAAAATTTTATATGCTTAAGTACATGTGTCTGCGAACCATTTATTTTGCAATCGTAAATAGTAAACTACAGTATGGTATAAGTTGCTGGGGTGGCATTTATGCCAGCACCATTAATCCGATAGTAATTGCTCAAAAAAATATAGTAAGGCAAATTTCTAAACTTAGCAGATTTGAACATTCTTTTCCTTTTTTTAAGGACTTGGATATATTACCTTTGAGACACCTTTATATGTTTCGAGTTTTACGGTTGTTTTTTGTGAGAGGTGGTCAAAATATTTCTAATTCTTATGTTTTCTCTCAGAGGCTAAAGCTACTAAATCGAGTTGCACTTCCACATCCAAATTTTGAAGCCTATAAGAGATTTTTTACTTATATGGTTTGTAAACTATTTAATAAGATTCCACTTTATATTAGTGGTGTCACTAGTCTCACCAAATTTTTAAAAGAACTAAAACAATGGCTGTTAACTTTTAATATCGACCAAATTGAAGATTTTTTTAAATAAAAAAAAACTCAATTGTTTGTTTGTTCATAAATACTGAACTATATAAATGTTTAATTTCACTGTTGAGCACCTGTCCTCTGCAATTCGTTGATATTCTATTTAAATAATTAATGAAAGTACCTCAATGCAGCTTAGGCTAATGAGGTGCTATGCCATTTTATTTATATGTAAGTCTTTGTAAAGTTAGTGCTTTTAAGTTTTATTTTATATAGGTTGTACTAGGTATCATTGTACTCTCTATATGTAATCTTTTGATGTTTTAATCAGGCCTAGGTACAAAGACTGTTAAAAAATTGTATGAATCTTTTTGGCAATAAAGATATTTCTGATTTCTGATTTCTGATGTCATCTTCAGTATCTGTTTCAATGAGACGTTGTAAGTTTAACTCGAAGTCAGCACGTTTTTTCTTAAGTTCGGCAAAAATTGTGTTCAATTGTCGAATCTGCACGGGGGTGAGAGGGGGTGTGCTGGTTAACGTAGTAACCGTTGCCTCGAGCTTGGCGAAACGAGTTTTGATTAAGTCCGTAGACTTGCGATAAGTCTCATATTTAAATTCCTTTGAAGGCATTGTTTTCGGGTTGAGTGAAACAGTACACTAAAATGACTTAAAGTACAGAAAACAAAGTACAGAAAATTGTGAAACACAATATAATGAACAATCAGAGAAATTGAATTTAATGCTCGGCACTTGAACGCCAGTTGTGAAATTGTTAAGTTAGGCCTACTTAAAATATCTTAAAAATAAGTTTCAGCCTTAATTAACACAACTGCAGAACGCACACAAATTCAATGTGAATATGTAGGCTTAGGCTTATTTGAATGAAAAACTGTATTGAATAACAGTAAAAAGCCTCAGAGTGAGAGAAAATATTCAACAATTAATTATCAAAGACAAATTGTCAGAGTTTGCTATTTACAATAACAATGTTGCTTCAAAGACAATGATTCAAGAAATTCGAAAATAATAATTATTATATCATCACAAGAAAATGTTATTTTCATAATTGAAAATAAAATCCATTTAAATACATCAGCATAAATCACCAGTCAATGAAAAACACAATATATTGCATATAAATGGCCAACAATAATTCAATTGGCAATGTCAAGTGTTGTAAACAACATCAGCTGAGCAGAGATATTATGAGAATGGCTATACACGCCCATTCATGGCGAGAGACGAGAGAGAGTTCAACAAGATGTATAAGAATGTTCCCAGGCGGGAAGATTGTTCAAAATAATGATCCCAGGCGGGAAGATTGTTTTTAATAATGTTCCCAGCTGCGGGAAGATTGTTTTTAATAATGTTCCCAGCTGCGGGAAGATTGTTTTTAATAATGTTCCCAGCTGCGGAAAGATTGTTTTTTAAAATGTTCCCAGTTGCGGGAAGATTGTTTTTTAATAATGTTCCCAGCTGCGGGATGATTGTTTTTTTATTGAAAGTTTTGCACTGGACAATATTCCAAAGGACAGAATCACTTATAGATCCGGCTCGAAGGACCAAAAAATGTTTGAGAAAGGGCGGATTAATTTATTGAAAAATATTGAAAAATATTCAAAAAATGTGATAAGTCAATTTTCTGTAATTTATGAGTCAGGTTCAAAATCAAAATGTTCGAAGGACCAGGGTACCATGTACCAGAGAATAATAAATGCCTACGACACTGTTTATAAAAAATCAAGAGAAAAGGGTTTAACCCTCGAGAGGTCGCGCAAAATATATCACTTTAGAGGTCGCGCACCGGTGGATTCCACTGGGTTTATAAATAAATGCTAATGTTGTACACATTTTCCATTTTATTGACTACAATTCAACATATTACATAGAATATTAACTAATAAAACACTATATGAACTATAACACTATACTATGAGCATATAGTATAAAAATTATACTATATGAAAACAAGTTAGCTACCTGTGGTTTCCACCGTGCGCGACATCATATGTTATACAATGATGTCGCGCACGGTGGAAACCACAGGTAGCTAACTTGTTGGAATACAGCAGCCGACTGGCCGGTTGGAGGGGGTGAGGGAATGCGCGATGGCGTAGCAGACGAGTCCATTTGAAGGTACTGGAGGGGGGGTAGCGCTAAGCTTCCACGCTGAGAAGTAAAAAAAAAATTACCTATCGCCTGGTGGAAAAGACAGCGACGCGACCCCTCGCGGGTTAAACTCACTGAAGTGAAAATCCTTATGGCGGAGCTGGAAGGGCCGCCAAGATGGCCGACTGGACGCCGCCACACCAGAGCACGGGAACTGCTGGGCCAGGAAAGTCTCTCCGAGGGTCCAGGGAATCTTCTTTCTTGCTGCGGATTCGCACGTACGCACAATTGAGTAATGATTTGAGCTCTCGTACAGTCCAATGTTCATAAACGCGGGAGACCGATAGTTGCCCGACACGGCACTTGACACACACTAGATTCACTGCAATCTATGTTAGTGAACAGAGACAATAGTTACTGAACAAAATAATACCACTTTATAAAATATTTAAATAAATTAAAAGGGGGAAGCCACCATGGGCGAGACTAAGGTCATGTTCAAAAGGATTAACGTGCCTGGAGAAAAGAAAAAGCCGAAAGGCACTTGAGACTAGTCGGCAGAAAGACGAACAGAACCAGAATGGCGAGCCTCAATGGGAGGTGAAGGGAACTGCTGACACGCACCAAAACGGAACAGAAGTGGTTTGCCGAGTCATCGGCCAATGAACGACCTGCGAGATTCGGAGCGACAGACAGGCAAGGGTCATCGGCCAATCAGAAACCAGGAATCGGTAAATTTCCGTTTAGATGGTGATCACATATTTACAACTGGACCCATTGAATGACCTATTCAATTAAGTTAATATACTTAATATTACATTATTATTATATAAGTTAATATACTTAATATTACATTAACTTAAATTAAGTTAATATACAATTAATATACTAGAGCTAGTATATTGAACTAGCTCTCACGGCGCTCTCGCCATATCTCTATCTCTCTCTCTCGCTCTGCCTACCGCCAATATTTGAAATGACAATTCTGCTTGTCTGTTATAACTTAAAATCAGTACTTAACAGCATGTTTGGCCAGTTTAAAGGCTAGCATATCCAAAATTAAAAATTGGATTTTTAACCTCCTCAAGACGTAATTTTTATGAACAAAATTTTATTTAAGTCTGTTCAAAACAATGTTAGGTTGAATTGTATTTATTGATTTTGAGGTCAGAATGTGAAAAAATGAAATAATATTATGGGATTACTGTATCTGTAAATAATCAACAATTATTTATATTTTGATATTTTGCCAAACAAACAATTAGTGATATTTTGCCAAATCAACCTCTTAAAAAGGCCGACAACTCCCCAGGCCAATAGTTTTGAGCCATTCGGTACGGTAAAAGTATGGCCGATGTTTTCAGTAAAGTATTTTTTAACCTGCCCTAAAATATTAAACCCTAGAAGATTTCAATTCTACACTCACATAGCTATGAGTACGAAAGGAGCTCAGTCAATATAGAGGAATAACCACAAAATATGTAGAAAATTCAATTGGAATTCCCTTAGCAAAAATATACAACTGTATTGTTTCAAAATTATTTTTTATTTTGATCTATATACAGTGATGACTTATTGGTTAGGTTCTTATCTTACAAAATTGTCTAAGTTAATCTGATCGAAAATCCTTAAAACGGAAATATTGTCTCTATGTCATCATTTGTATCTTTTCGGGATAACCAGAAACATTGAAAAAATAGGCTTTATTGTTTGCCTTCATTTGGCGAAATTAGTAATTTTACTAAGAAAACGATTAATTTGGCCATTTTATTTTTTACCATTTCTTCTGTCCCTAACCTCCAGAGGTTTTTCTCAATCCACAATATATTATGTTTCTACTGAAGCCGGATTCTTCTTTACCACTTTAACCAAAAAAATATTCCTCCACTATACCTAGATTCATTATGAAATTAATATTGTTTTATTCACTTTTTAATAAACAATACATTGATTGGTTTTATCGTATTGTGATAACGTGGTTCTTATAATTTTTGGAGCTACTAAGGGGTCTGGGGTATATCTTAAACTGATGAACACACATGGCTAAACGCAAGCATTGGACGACCACACGATGGACCCCCGGTAAAAATGCAGTCACTACCAAACAAAACAAAACCCAGAAGAACATTATTTTTTATTGATATATTTACGTTACCGGTAGTTTTAAGTGATCTATTCATTTGATTTTTAGTTGCTGACCAAACATCAATCTGTTAAACGTTAGAAAGTAGTGTTTATAATAATTCACATATAGGTCTACTAATTTAATTTGTTCTGTAATTAGCATACATTTCCATAACTTATGTCATATTTAAGCATGTCTCCTTATTTTGTTGAGGTTAGGGCTCCTGCGGGGCCCCCTGTCATGGGGGGCCTGGGGCAAAATGCATCCTTTGCCCCCCCCCCCCCCTGGTGGTGGCCCTGACTACAAGTGATGGTACTTCTTTGTTCACTATATCATTATTTTGAGACAGGAACCTCGCATAGTGGGTATTTTAACGTGAATATCAATGAGAGATGAGTGTAGGATGATTGTGGCGCGATCTTGTAGTCTTGTTACTGACTAAGGCCGACATTCTCCTTAGGCAGGACTGTTAATAACTAGACCAACAGCCAATGTTATCTAGGGACCTACAGTTTAACGTGGATCCGAACCACAATTTCAACCTCATATATACGAATTTGTCTAATAATGAGGATGGTCTTTATGGATGAACTAGTATTCACTAGTGCGGACGTTAATCCTCATTGGGGAATATCGCATCCACAAGCCATATTATCCACAATTCGTGACCTCCAAGTAGCTGGATTACAGGACTTCACCACCGTCCCAGTCGGAGGGCGAACTAATGTTCAACTGATGCTATTAGTTTTGGAAAGTTTTTTTTACTAGAATCTTAAAAGAAAGGCGTAAATTTAAAAAAGGGTTTCTATGAACATTGTGTGAAAGTTAAACACGATTTTATGTAGAATGGTTTTTGAGTTCTGATTCCCAAAATGCAGCCATGTCCGCGAGGCTCTCGGCACATACACCTCTGCGGCTACACCGGTCCGCAACAACAGCATTATTATCCACTAAACTTAGTTTCATTGCTAGAGATGGCTTGTCCGTTGTCCGATCATCATATCGGCGTTATTAGACCTACACCGTCTGAGCGAGCAAATCATGATTGTTACAAAGTCGATATAACAGTATTGATTGGACAAGTATAAGACCCTTCATTATTAAATACACCCTGATAGTTTATTGTTGGGACACACACATAATTCAGGTCTCTGTTTAACCCATTTAATAAACCGCCGGTTAATACGACCATTTTAAAATCTGGCCGGTGGTCCAGTCCCGATGTGACCGGATTTGAGGGTTTCTACTGTTATTTTGTTTTGTTACTGTTTTTCTTTTGAATAACGAAAAGTATTTTTGAAAAATTTAACAATAAAATAACTAACCTAACCTCTGCAGTGCTCTTGAAACAAGTGACATCCATATAACAAACAAGTACGGTATCAAAGTGTCATGTACTAATTAAAACTCTCCTTAACCCTGAATTAAGCTTTTCAAATACTGTATTGAGAATTTTAATTCTGTTTTTACTCGCCTATAGTATGTGTTTCTGCTACATTAAAAATACCGGTATTATAGGGCATGCTTCCAGGATAGGCCTATATTTCCATGATATGATTTTTAAGCCACACACTCTGTTGGGGATCAACCAATGAGAAGCCAAACATTCATCCACTATGGGGATGAAAGGGCTAAGGGACGAGCAATGGGACACTAGGGGGAAGGAGTGAGCAGAAAATCATGGTGTTCACAGTGTTAGTGAAAATGTCAGAGGATTACCCGAATTTACAAAAAGTGGGGACTAAGAGTTTTTAGAATAAATTTATCATGGTTTTTTTACACTTTTATTGATAGGCCCTACCTAAGTCAGAGAAATTATATACCTAAACTTAATTTACATTTTTAAGTTTATTTTAGCAGTTTTTGTCTCTGAAACTCTGAGATTAATTTTTCTTTAAAACTTTAAGTCGTCTTGTTGTTTTGTTGTTGATGCAAACTAAGTTAAATCCATTTTTATATTGTAAATTTGAATTTGTATTCATTGTTTTGTTTCTTAATTTTATTCTTGAATTCACAGCTCACTAAAGCAGTATTATGGTTGTCTTACTATGGACATTAGCATAAGATGTTCAAGAAGCACTCGCCAATAGTCAATGGTACAATAGGTATACTGTACTTAAGCCGCGTTTACACCGGAGTTGGAGACCGGAGTTGCAGACTTTTATCGGCAATCTCGATTACAAATGCACTAAAACAACTGCAACTCGCGTTGCCGACCGGAGTTGCAAACCGAATTTTCGAGTCGGAGACCGAATTTTGGTTTTCCGACCGGAGTCGGTAAAGATCAAAGGCGGTTGCCAACCCCGGTCGGCAACCCGAGTTGCAGCGCCTATTTGATCTGCAACTTGAGTCTGCAAACCCCGCCACCCCTCCCGCCCATCGGCTACGTCGCTACGTCACTTCCTTTCCCACCAATCGGCATTATACACTCTGACTGATGGCTCGGTTGCAGGTTGCGGTTGCAGAAGCAAACTGTGTACAGTTGCAAGCACAAATTGCAAACTTCTGTCTGCAACTAGCGTCTGCAATCGAGATTGCCGATAAAAGTCTGCAACTCCGGTCTCCAACTCCGGTGTAAACGCGGCTTTAAAGTATGGTACACTGGAAATTTTGACTGACAGCCATGTTTGTTCATTGAAGGAATTATAACAGGTTTAATTATACCAGCCATGTAATACAGTGAGAAATAATTGTAATTATTTGTTAATTGATGAGACATTGTTGTGTTTATTTGGTTAAAGTGAGAAATAAAACAATTGGGAAAACTATTCACTCAAAGGCAATCTCATAAAAATAGATGTTTTTAAAATAATAGTTTTCCAGCCAAAATTCTATATTTGTCAAAGATTTAGACCAAATTAAGTTAGTTGTCTTTAGTGAAGCATATTATGTAACAACTAAACCTTAATTATTAGTCTAAGATTAATAGCTATTTATTTAGATAGGCCTAGGTACTTTCCACAAAAACTGAGATTCTTGTCTAACTTATTCAAAGTGTAATCGAGTTAATCAATACTAATAATGTCAAATAGATTTTTGAATTCAAGTTTCAGCAATTTAAAGTAACATTCAAAACTTGATTTAGAATGTAAACAAAAATATAACCTACAAAATATCTCAGGTAGAGTACTTACCTAACCTATTGATGCCATGACTGTAATGACCTCTGTTATCCGCCTCAACGAGAACATCTGCCAAAGCCGTAGCATTTGCTTGAGGCGTTCCAACTGCAGTCATGCAATCGACACAAAACCTACGGACTTCGGCCAAAGAAACTCGCGCCATTGTGCCCCTTCAGACAGCTGTCAAACTAACAGAAAACAGAGAGAGACGACAGACGAGCCGACGAGCGACAAGACGACTGCTCGAGACTCGAGAGGAGCAAATCAGCTGTTTCCCTTGACGACGAGTCATATGAGGACCTCCAAATTGTAAACAAACAGTGTTGCCAAGAGTCACGCTCTACAAAACCCAACCATCGATTAATACATCAAAAGGCAACGAAAATAAATCCGGGTAAATCACACAGAGAGCAGGGCGTTGCATGACGATGTGTCCCTTCAAAAGCAGATTCAACATTTTTTATTATCTTCAGTAGGATGGCAGGACTTTTTTTTTAAATATGAAAAACTGGCTGTTAAAATTAAAATGGTCTTTAGAAAATACCCCATATTCCTATTCGAAAATACCCCCCCCCCCCCCTTACGCTATTATGGTAGTAGACACTGCAAGACCTAAGACGGTAAAATAAGACCCACCCAAGTAAGGCCATCTTGGATCGGCTCACTATCCCACGGCCCCCCTCACAATTTGTTCATTCCCCCTAATGATACATTTAATAATATTTTCCACCTAGACTTATCACGGCATTTTAGGCGGGGGGGGGGGGGGGGGATTACGCTAAGCAAAAACCTTTCTCTGAACATTCTGCTGATGACTCATATCTTAGTAATTTTTAAATGTTTTAGACATCACTTATGTAATAGCATTTCGTATTAAATCTATTCTAGAGCCTTTACGCGAGCCCATAGAACTCTACACAAACACCTGGAATGCTCACATCGATGTCGGAACCCCCAACCTGGGTGAAAAAGGGCAGGTAAGAACGGCCAAATGACAAATTCTGGCAGTGCGCCCTCTTTCATTCATATACTGATTGATACATTTGTTCCTCAAACACACAAAAATTAACAAGAATGAACCTAATATATTTGTAATCTGCATAAACTACTGATTCCAACGGTATACAAATATTTGCATTTTTTATATTAGGAAAGTATATTAATTATTAAAACAAATACTTTTGAAAACGCGACATCAAAAAGTTAAACAAGAAAGTTTTTTTTTTTTTTTTTTTTTTTTTTTTTTTTGGGTTAGGAACTTGAAGGGGCAAAGTTTCAGATTATGAGTTGATCTAAAATGTTAACATTTAACATTTTTACGTAACAGTTTAGTTTCGGATTTAATCGAGCACAAAGCGAGCGTAAAAAAAGTTATCGACGAGCTGTTGAATCAGTGTCTGCGCAAAGCGTCGTCGGTCGTCTAAACCATCCAATAATGCCTCTTCAATGTACAAAACGTAAATAATTAAACTGTGGATTATTGATTTATTTTCAAAGTTATTTTTAAAGAAGTTTGTACTATCTACATATAAATTCTTTGTTAGCTTATGTATAAACTAATACATAAGCTACATAAAAATCAATAGTGAAATATACAGTTCCCTTTATGCTGAGAAATAGTTGAAATAGGACGTTGGGGTTTCGAAATATTACGAAAATAGAAAATTCTCAACAAACTTTTCTTTAAAGGCAAAATATCACTAAATAGACATTCATAATCATTAGAATGGAAGTGGCTGAAATAGGCTACAAGAGCGAGTTCAGTTATATTTTATTAAAACAAAAAGAATATATTTCGAAGTCATCAAGCTTCGTACTTCTTAACAAACTTATGTATGACTAAACAAAACCAACTTGTGAAGCTTTTAAAATCCATTTTTAGCCCCTGAACTGCGTATTTAAAGACTTATTTCATATAGGAACATACCTTCGTGCAAATAGTTTAAAAGTGAAACTATCCACAGAGTGTCTATATTAAGTCTGTTAAGCTTTTGTGCTTAAACCTAAAGAGGACTTGTTTCCTACTTATAAAATAATTAAATAAATTACAGTAAATTTAAAATCTAACACTTACTTGAGAAAAGAAATGCCGCTCAGTCTCCCTCTTATGTTACCATTAGTACAGTTGAATGCCATAATGTAATAACTATACAACTAAACGTATTTAAACATTTAAAACTCACATTGTAAAATTAAACCTGATCAAACGTCCACTCGTTATGAAGGTTATGAGAGAAATGAGGAGAAATAAAAATATATCAGATGTAAGAACAATTGGACTGCTAGATAATTTTGGTATCTCGCTCAGACCCGATTCTCTGAGATCTACATCGTCGCGTCACTTTCATCTTTACACCTGTTTTCCGAGAAAACCATTCTCTTTATGAAAATGTAAAGATGTTAAATGTAAAGATTTAAATTAACATAATTATCAACAACTTTGTCGCTTGAAGTATTTTCCTAACCAATAAATAAAAAGTGTTTACGCTTAGTAACTTTTTCATGGTCTAGTTGTGTATTGACATTAGTTTTTATATCATAGCATTTTTCTAAATGGCTATGATATTTACATCTTCATAACCAGTAACTCTTTTTCTTTAAAACTGTATGTGTTTCAATGAATTCGGATGGTTAGCGACTGGTAAAGAAGAGTGTAAGTGAGCGCGCGCACAAAAGAATCAAGAATGAAGAATCAAGAACCAAGAACGTTTATTTGTCATGAAACTATACAAATAGTATTGACAAATCTTCAGTTGGTTTTTGGTTTCAACATACAGCAATCAGTAATTAGTATAATTAAAATTAAATCACACCTCTAACTAAAAGTATTTTTATCTGTTAAAAACTCCTGTATATTCCTTGAGGATCAAAAATGATTTTAATTTGCTCTTGAATCTGTTTATTTATTTTTCTTTTTTAATATCTGAGGGCAATGCATTGAAGAGTTTAACAATACTGTAAAAAGACTATTTTTTTAAGTGGTGTTGGTATGAGGTATGGATGGAGTGTAATTTGCATGTCTAAGTCTGTAGAGATCATTACTACGAAATTGAAATAAATGACTATTTTTTATGTAAAAGGAAAGACTTTCATAAATGTACAGTGAGAAAAATGTGGGTAGTATATTTGTTTGAAAAGACCCCTCTACATAAATCAGTTGATCTCATTGAAAAAATTAATCTAATTGCATTTTTTTGAAGGCGAAATATTATCTTTGATTGAGTTGTTTCGGCTCCCCAAATTACAATGCCATAGCTGAGGTGAGAATAAATGCCCCCGAAGTAAGCTGCCAGGAGAAGAACACTCTGACATCAGCAAACATTCTTAAACGACGAAGAATAAAAATCCCACTATTAGCTCTGCGACGAAACTTAGATATATGTTCAGAACAATTTAGGCTAGAATCAACAACTAAACCCAATACAAGAAGTTTGTGCTCGTACAAGAATGTATTTGGTTCTCACCAATGAATATACTAGATGTGTAGTCAAATAAATATTTTTATGGTAGGTGGGGGGCCCATCTAGCAGGGTCCGCCGTCCGCCACGTATCCTTTGAGGGCCCAGGCTCCAACAAAATTTAATAAAATAACGACCTAGGCCCGCGGGCCCCCCGGCTTGCGGGCCCGCTATCGCCGCCACTGTGATGTGGACCAACAGACATGATTGGAAGCAAGAGATCTAGAGACAACACTATAGTTAAAAGCTATAAAGTCAAAAAAGACATACTTTTCTGACAAACTATCTTCTTCGAAAGATCCAAAAGAATTCTGGACATGCCTTAAAAGAAATGATATCGTTGGATCCAAGGGTAACTCGAGCATCCCACAGGACTTGAAAGCTGATGAGATCAATGAATATTTTATTAATATGGGAGCTGGTGCTGAAATTGACAAACAACTTTGGGAGTATTTCTTAGGAAATAAACGAGATGGAGTAATAGATAGTTTCAATTTTCAGATTGTGAGTGAGAAAGAAGTTATGAGTGCAATGAATGAGATAAAATCAAAAGCAGTCGGCAGCGACGAAATTTCAATTGAAATGATAAAAACTGTCAGTCCTTTTGCGATCAAATCTATTACTCATCTTATTAATTTATCACTTTCAAATGGAACATTTCCCAAGTCTTGGAAAATGAGTATCGTCCGCCCACTACCCAAAGTAACTGCCGCAACCAAAGTAACCGAATTAAGACCTATTTCAATTTTGCCAGCCATTTCAAAGATATTAGAAAAGATAGCTATTCGCCAAATAGTGATGTATATGGATTCACAAAAGATTTTGCCAAAACTTCAATCAGGCTTTAGAGCTAACCATAGCACATGTACAGCCTTAACAAATTTATTTAGCGATATGATTAATGCTAGAGACAAGGGAAAATATAACACTCGTAATGTTAGATTATTCTAAGGCCTTTGACTCAATGAACCACAGATGCTTCTGGCTAAGATGAAATATTATGGCTTCAACGATAATATCCTGAACTGGGTAAGGTCTTACTTAGACTCCAGGCTGCAGGTGACACGAATAGAGAGTGAAACATCAACCCAGCTTTTCAAAACCCAAGGTATTCCTCAAGGCAGCTGCCTTGGGCCTGTTCTGTTCAATTTGTACACGGCAGACCTTCCAAAATGTGTGCAACATTGTACAGTACATTTATATGCCGATGACTCTCAGCTGCACTTGTCCTATGAGCCTTCCATGATGAGAAACGCAATAGATCTCATCAATTCTGACCTAGAAAACATCCTACTATGGTCACATGCAAACGGTTTGGAACTCAATATAGGCAAGTGTACAGTGATGCATACGGCACCACACAACCTGGTGCAGTCCCTCAGTGAAAATGGAGTGAGTGTTGTGCTTGACGGCGAGAAATTGACGGTGTGTGACAAGTCAAAAACTCTCGGCGTTGTGCTTGATAGCAACCTCACACATGCTTCACACATGCTTCACAGAGAGCTCTGGGAAGACTGAGAGGGCTGTACAGGTTCAGAAGTTTGCTGCCAGAATCTGCGAAGCTGCGTATCATTCAGTCACTAGTCCTGTCGGTATTCACCTACTGTCTCCCAGCTTATGGGAACAGCATTTCAGGAGAGGATCTTTATAGAATTCAAAAACTGCAGAACTCTGCAATCCGCTTTGTCTTCGGCATCCAAAGGCATGAGCATGTCTCTCCGTACAGAGATGCAGCAGGGATGACGACAGTGGATACAGTTTGTAGGATCATGACGTGCAGCATGGTGCACAAGGCTCTTCTCTTACAGGAGCCACAGTACCTTTGTGAGAGGCTCTCCTTTCGGGATGAGGTATCTCAGCGCAGTACCCGCCACGGAAGACAACTTCACTTCCCCAAAGTGAGGCTCGAGTTTGGGAGGAAAAGTTTCTCGTACTTCGGCCACTAAGTTGTACAACGACCTCCCCTTGAGCCTTAAAACATATAGTTGCTCAACTTTTAAGGAAAAATTAAAGGAAATGTTTGCTCCTACATAGGTTATGTTAAGTCCATCTGTTTTATTAAGTTTAAGTTTTTTCCCCCTAAATTGTATAAAGTGTATAATTAGTTAGTTGTTTTTGTTACTCATTTGATTGTTGATATATTTTTAATTTGTTTGTATCTTAATGACGAGAGTTGTTCTGAAAAGCAGTTGTACTGAGAAACGCTTGATCAATAAAGGCATTTTTATTTATTTATTTATTATAATTTTCTCACATTGATGACTTTAATATCCACTGGTTTACTCAATATGTCACATTGTATACCAACAATTTTATTCATATATTGCTATACAAGTGATATTTTTTACATATTATTTACAAACCACAAATTTTGTATAGTTTAAGCTTAACTAAAAAATAAATCGAGAACAAAATAGTATAATCTAAAAAATCTTCATGGTCACTTAAAACAGTATTCTTTATTTTCACCCCCAACAGGTTTATGATTATCATGCAAAAAAATAGTTGAACTTAAAGTTTACATTACAGAATTCGCAAGTGCCCACGGGCCCCCTGATTATTATTATTTGTATAAATATATAATTATTGGTAAAGTTAAATAGTATAAAATAATATTAGCAAATGAGTTCATTTTATAAGATTCAGAATTGGTAATTATTTGTACAAATCCTTTATAATAAAAGTTGTTTATTTACATGACAAATTATGTAGACTATGTACAAAAAATAATTATTGTAAATAAACAAATTAAAGATTTTTCAAGTTAGATAAATCGATGTAGAATTAGATAAGGTAGGTAATATAGATGTAGTAATTATAGATAATTTTTCAGAACCATCTTATAAAAATTATACAACCGTAACCTTAACATCTATAAAATTTGGTGCTTCACAGATATGAGTTAAGGTGCACGATCAATATGTTTAAGGCACTAAAATCCTCCTTTAACATACGTACACAATCCTTCATTAATTTTTGCAAGTAACACTTTAAATATTATTTAAAAGTATTTGTTACCTAAGTTGGAAAAAACCTAAAGGTTAGCCTACCTTGGTTCATATTGCAGGCCTAGTTAAACTTCATCAATTCATTATGCCATATACATTAACACTTATTTTTTATTGACATTTTATTTTACGATTTATAAAGCTAAAAAATATATACATTACGCATTACAGTATTACAAATAATAATTTTAAGTCGCCTTAATGTTAATAAAATATTGGTTCATTTAGGCCTAAATATTTTTCTGAAAATACTATATAGTATCAGTCAATGGTAGACCAATATACAACGTTATTATTTATTATGAAATATATGTAGGCCAGTTTAAAGTAACATAACAAGCTTACTATTGGGGTTCCGCATTAGTTTAATTGTTAATCCCTGTAATCACACATTAAAAGTAGACTTTAACCACTAAACAATCCACAAACAAAAACCGGCACTCCTTATAAGATCTTTGAATGAATTGTGAACAATTAGTTCATCGGTTTGACCTAAGTCACAAGGCACTCATTTTCAGAACCCGCAACAGTGTAGATCATATGTACGTGAGCTGATCCATGTATATAGTGCAGACCTCTCGACTCTGGCTCTGCAGGCGCATCGCAGTCTCGTAAGTTGGCAGCTCTGGATCCTCTACCTCCTTTTCCTTCAGCTGTTTTGACATGACGTCATGGTAGGAGGGTGGGGGTGACGGCTGGGGCGTCGGCTCGTCCACAAAAACACCCTCTATCTCGTAACACTGCTGATGATAACAAGACACAACATTGATTAGTGAATTGTTTCACCATGTGGAACAGGCCACATTCATTTTAGTAATAAGGAATTCAAAGTTTTAGTCTACTTAGTTTTGTGGTAAAAAGATAAGAGTTGATCGCTGGCAGAATGATGAGTTATACCGACAGCAGGTGGAATCATGGCAGTGTGATAGTGTTGTTAGAATTCCTGCTCTAAATGAAAAATTTCGTCATAAATTAACATTACTGCTATAGCGGTTTACTCAGCTATTTTGAATAACTCTTGATAGTAGTACTTCCACGCACATAGTTGTGGAACAATAATCTTTAATTAATAATCTAAGATATTAGTTGTGGAATAATATCTTTGGGAACAATAAAGCAAAGCATAAAGGATTCTCAGAGAAAAAACCGAAGATGTTTTAATGACAAATATAATATTGGTAACTCCATGCACGACTCTAGAAATTATATATTTCATGAGTCTGATCTACAAATAATGTAGTAAAATAGTGTAATACAGAGTGGTGCAAAAGTATTAGTTAATAAAATATCCAAATTCATTACCTTCAGCTGTTGAGTACGGTAATGAATACCTCAATAATAAATGAGTTGGATGGATGAATATATTTTAAAAGTTTAGTTTCTGTATTAATTAAATAACATTCTCTATAATAAAATCGTTACTGTATGCCTCTATATCAAAACCACTGAGATTTCCACGGATCTCACATTTTATTAAACCAATAGTAGTAGGCCGATAATCTTTCCTTTTTATTTTTTTGAACAGGCTATCAGAATCTCTTTGCCTTACTTTGTCCGGCCACACAGAGACTCATGTGATTGGCTTATCAGACAAAGTAATGGCGTGAGCCGCTACAGTACAGGTGGTACTTATAAAACTTCCTGGCCGAGCGCGAACTCGAACCCACAACATCGCTGCCATGCCATGGCTCCGAAATCCGGCACTCTAGTGACCACGCCACCCCCTCACCCAGTTAATATATTCTAGGTTACAATAGGAGGTATAAAAATGTTATGAAGATGAGGTTAATTAATACACCTTGTCAGAAGGAAAGATAATGACATTTAAAATTGTACTACACAAGAATAACTACATGACAAATGTTAGCCCACCTGCCCCTCGAGGGTGAAGACTTGCATGGTGGAGTCGGCGGAGTCGTCGGAGGCGTGGAGCCACTGCTCGCTCGCGTCCCCCTGCAACTCCGTCTTGTGCACCCGCTTGTGGCAGCAGTAGCAGATGCAGAACACTACCACCAGCATGCCTCCCATCATTACTCTGTCAACATAAAAACAGCATCACAGCAGTAGCAGATGCAAAACCCCACTACCAGCATGCCGCCCATCATTACTCTGTCAACATCAACACAACATCACAGCAGTAGCAGATGCAGAACACCACCACCAGAATGCCGCCCATCATCACTCTGTCAACATCAACACAACATCACAACAGTAGCAGATGCCGAACACCACTATTAGCATGATGCCCATCATCACTCTGTCAACAACACCACAACATCACAGCAGTAGCAGATGCAGAACACCACCACCAGAATGCCACCAATCATCACTCTGTCAACATCAACACAACATCACAACAGTAGCAGATGCAGAACACCACCACCAGCATGCCGCCCATCATCACTCTGTCAACATCAACACAGCATCCCATCAATAGCAGATGCAGAACACTACCACCAGCATGCCGCCCATCATCACTCTGTCAACATCAACACAACATCACAACAGTAGCAGATGCAGAACACCACCACCAGCATGCCGCCCATCATCACTCTGCCAACATCAACACAGCATCACAGCAGTAGCAGATGCAGAACACCACCACCAACATTCCGCCCATCATCACTCTGTCAACATCAACACAACATCACAACAGTAGCAGATGCAGAACACCACCACCAGCATGCCGCCCATCATCACTCTGTCAACATCAACACAGCATCCCAGCAGTAGCAGATGCAGAACACCACCACCAACATTCCGCCCATCATCACTCTGTCAACATCAACACAACATCACAACAGTAGCAGATGCAGAACACCACCACCAGCATGCTGCCCATCATCACTCTGTCAACATCAACACAGCATCCCAGCAGTAGCAGATGCAGAACACCACCACCAGCATGCCGCCCATCATCACTCTGTCAGCATCAACACAGCATCCCAGCAGTAGCAGATGCAGAACACCACCACCAGCATGCCACCCATCATCACTCTGTCAATATCAACACAACATCCCAGCAGTAGCAGATGCAGAACACCCATCATCACCTTGCCAACATCAACACAGCATTACATCAGTAGCATCATCATCATCACTCCCATCATCACTCTGTGAAAAACACAACATTAACATTTTTATTGAGATCTATCTTAAGTTATCAACTTAAGTTTCTCAATTAGCCCAGTCGAAATAAGTTTGTGTCGAAAGTAATTCTGAGGAGCTGAATTTTCACAGTTGATATACTATGAAAAGGTGTGCTTTTTCCCCTAAGTATTGGAAAATTCCCCGTGAGCTTTCTGCCCAATGCTACTTTAAAGTTTTAGTTGCAGTTAGTCTGAAAATCATCTACAGTTATTAACGTGAAAAGAGTTATGTGGTTAGGGTTCTTTAGAATTTTGTGACAAAACTCTATACAGACATAAAAATCTATTTTCTTCTTTACATGATTTACAAACATTTTCCTACTGATCCTTGGTCTGACATTTATATGTGAAACCGTAAATTTGAAGTTTGTAGAGAATTAGTTTTGCTTCATAATTGATATGTAAAATCACTATGTTTGACTTGTGAATAACGAGTAAAATAGTATTTTATTTGATGGCGACAGTGAAAACAGCCTAGTTGTAGGCCCCGTTTCAGTATAGGCCTAAGTATTTTTGTAAAAGCATACTGTGCCACAACTTGATATGTAGGTCATGCCATCCCCTTTTTCTATCTTTGGCTCAATATATTATACGACTCATATATTGTAAAGTGGCATAACATATACAGTGTAAAATTAGAAAAGGCCAACTTATGGCTTCTAGCCACAGAGAGTCCTTGTCTAAAGCATAACAAAAACCAATTTTTATGAAATTTATGAAAAATTTCTTTTGTAAAAAATGGTTTAGTTACCCTTTGTTATGCTAGTAAAACATACATAATCGGGGTTTGTACCATTCCCCGCCAAAATGTTAAAAATGCCACTAGCGTAACATCAACACATGCCACCAGAGAGTCATGCACACAACATCCCAGCATCACATTGATACAGGATACACACAAAATAAAAATGAAAAATAAAAGAGTAATTGTTCTGTTTATAATTGTAAAAAAGTTCATCGACATCCATCATGCTTGTGTGAAGTGCTATCCCCACTGAGGTGAACTAAAGTGCTATCTCAACCTTTAAGTCGAAGGTTCAAAAACTTTAATTTGGATATTTGAAGGTTTCATGTTTAATTACCAATAAATATACATGAAACATTAAAATTTTGTAAAAACATAGAAAGCAGTCTTCAGATATGTAAATTTTATTACTTTGAACATCAGTTACAGAAAAATGAAGTAAATGCATATAAAATTGATATTCTTGGAGCAGGAAGAAAATGTCTGATTAACAAACATGTAGTAGGAAGAGGAAGCAGATAGTGGAGTGTGTTTGGTCGTCTCGGTCCCTCCAGTTACAGTCCGCTCATGCTAAATGTTGGTGTTCGGGTGTGCTTTATGGTGATAATATTTCAGATAATGATAATATGACACTCCCTACTTAGATTAATCTAATTAATTAGACAGTGTTTAAAAATAAGCATCCTATTTAGGCACACTCAAGATTAATTGTAATGAAACTGTGAGTTAATTTAAGTGATAGGAGGTATTTTGCTGCTGCCAACTCAGTTCACCGGTAAGTCACTTCCATCTCAATTAAAATACATATAAAAATTTAAAATATCTATTAGTGATAAAAAAGTTTATTAATTTTTTTCAAGCCACTAATAACTTTTGTCTTTATTTTAAAATTTACAATTGTGAGTTTATTGCTGTATGAAATTGGTTTTCGACTTAAACTTCCTATAAAATGATGGTTTTATATTACAAATTATTATAAAATAAAAAAAATCATCATCGGAAAGTATTCGCAGTATTTTTAACAGTACTGTAACAAAACAGATACATATAAATGACATAGGTAAAGTTTTTTTTAAAGAATTTTCCAAGAATTTGAAACATTATTCTGTAAGTTAGTGTTGATTTTTTAAGTTTTGATAAAAAAAAAAATAAACTAGTGTATGATCGTTGTATTTTAGTTATATTTGGCCTATGATACCCCGATCTGACATTGGTATAGCCTACATATTCCTAGTGCCTATACTGTAAACGTAATAAGAATACCGAAATGATATCCCCCAACGTGGGTGTTGTGAGGTAGGGGACTTTAAAGACAACTGAAAAAATTAGGATTAAGCGTTTCGCAGTATAACTAACGGTGTGGATCTATTGGACGCTCTGGCGTTTATACGTGCCTCATTTACATCCGGGCTTGTTTATCATCGAGCCAGTTCGCGGATAATTTAGCAGTAGTGTGATTAGAACATGTTCAACTGACCAACAATGTTATCCGGTGTAACGCACTGTAACAGTCACATAATTAACCTCTACACTGCAGGTGTGCATGCTCTTCTTAGCATGCCATTGTAGGGTAAATAGGATCTTCAGTTATATCTTTGCCACTGGTTAAGCCAACTAGTTTACTGAAACGAAAGAACTTTAATAAAAAATAAATAAAAACGCCGCTATGTGCTATTACTTATCAAGTTACTATTGTAAAATCTTATCAAAATAAAAATTGCAAATTCAATTTTATTAAATGATTATAGGTTCGCATGTAATATGGTGACATATTAAACTATATATTGAATTGCATGTCTAAATAATTAGCCTAGTTCCAAAAGGGTTAATTTTCAGTGAACATATAATAGATTTAGTTACTAACCGTATTTATTCTTCCTATAATATATATATATAGAGATGATTAATTAAAAAACTATACCATTATTCCGAAATAAAAATTTAACTGCCCAGGGTTTTTTGTAAGCATATACAAGTTAATCCATACATCGTTAATTTACATTCCAAACGTGGTCAAGCTATGTTGATATAGAGACGAACTTAAAATTCACCCTTCATTATTGTTTAAAGATTAAATTTAGAAAGCTTTTTTTGGGATTCTTTATAAAAATATTGAGTCTTTCTACTCGTAGCAAATTAAATGATTAACTCAGATTATCTGGTTACACAAAAAATAAGTTTAAATAATTTCAAGTTATTTATATGGAAAATAGAATAAAACCTTGTATATTGCTTGTTTATCAACATATCTTGATACAAATTCATGTGCACATTCATTAAGTGATGTTTGCTTAAAATTCCCAATAGAAGATTTGTAATGTGTATGTTTCGGTATTTATAAACAGATTTACAGCTTTAGCATGGAAGCTGTGGCTATGAACTTTTATCACTGTAAAAAAAATAATTACTATTTTTTTATAATAATAAAATAATGAACATAAAATTCCTTGAAATATTTTACATTTTTTGTGTGAGGATTATTAATTAAATTACACAACACCTTTTTTCGTTGATTAAACAAAAATAAGTATTCGAAATTGCTGAGTTAGCGAACTGCTGCGATACAGTTATCTATGTTCTTTCAAGTACCTAAGGTCAAAAAGGCCAATCCTTCTAAGACTCCAAAAGGTTTAATAAGTATTTTAATTAAAAAAGCATTTAAGTAAAATAGTTCGGTATTTTATGATATGAATGTTATTAAAAATCTCCAAACGAGCTGAAAAAATTCTTCGCACTCATATTTTAACCAGGTTTGAAAAAAAGCAAATAAATAAAAAATATTTCTCTTATGAAAGAAACTGTGTAATTTAGGATGTTTAAATTGATTTATTTTCAAATGTTGAGCTGCAGGTCATCAGCAAATCTACAAAAAGACTTTTTGGTGGACACCTGATAGAGCCTAAAATATTTGTAATATAAAACTGAGAATTTATAAGAATTTTAGGGTCTATGGAGTGATGATGAAACTAAATTGAAAAGCTAAATAGAACTTCAACCATTGGGAAAGATTAGGTGTGATTGCAAAAGTAACACAACTGTGCCTAACTAATTGACATTGTAGAGGCAATGAAACATCAATTGAAATATTTTTAATTTTATGACATTGAGTAGCCGTATACAACCTAAGGCCTAAAATATTAATCGATAAATAATATTACTTAAAACTTTTAGTAGGCCTACTTAATATGCATTCCCTAAAAAATCAACTAAATAAAAAACCATATAATAACCGTAACATATTTTTAACTCATCATATTTGCATTATGTATCCATAATTTAGATACAAAAAACCTTTTTCTTATCTGTTACCACAAGTTGTTACTGTAATTTAGGAAAAGGTGTTTGCAATTAAGGACGATAATTGTATTAACTTTTAGTTTTTTAAGGCTCAATGTCACTGATTATTTTTGTTTGTAAAATCAGCGGCAAATTAGAATATAGAGACTTAAGCTTTCAATAGAGCCTTAAGTGATATAAAACGAAATTTATTATGTTTAACAGACTATGAACTTTTACTAACTATTTTAAAATAGGAAAACATGTTTTATGATTTAGGACCAATAAATGATAATATACTCTTGTAATAGTTATGTAGCTAAATGTAACTTTTAACCATAGGTCTAAATGTAAAGTGTGACAAGATTTTCCTTTATTAACACTTAGTAATTGTGTAGAAGGAAACAACAGATGATAAACATAACACAGTCATCTAATTTAATATTTTTAATAATAGTATGCAGGGAATATTGAAAAACGTTTATAAAAAGTAAGGTAAAAATTAAGATTCAATAAATAATTACATTAGTGTGAAACAAGCTTGATTGCTGCAACGATACATGTGATTATGATTAACTACCTCTCATTAACCTCTAAATGACTGTTTTATTATTGTTTTGTAATTAGTTAAACATAAATTACGAACAAATTAAATAACGCTTAAACATCATTCAGTCATTGGAAGATTTATAATAATGCATATTTCAAAGCAAATTTAATTTTTTTTTTTTAATATTAACTGGTAGGCCTAATTTTCGAAAGAAAAAAAATCGTCAGGGGATGGGTTTCCATCACTATACCGTCTAACGCAAAATACAAATAATATCCATCTAATGTAATACAATTTATTAAGGATTTCAACAAATAAAATATAAACAAATGGTGTAAATACCTCAGTCACCAGTTCCTAGAAGAGGTCTAGTGCGACCTAGGTTTCGATGCTTAGGCTATTTTTGCATCATCATCAGGCAGGTGTAGAAAACGTTGTCCTTCGATCCAATGGATGTCGTCAAGAGGTTAAAAAATATATCACAGTCACAATACATAAACACACGGACACGGACACATGACAGTTAAAATAAATAGACACGAACATACCGAACATCTTTACGATGTCAAAAATAAAAATAAAATATAATTTACTGATAAATAATAAGTAAGTATTCAAACATTAGTGTACCCTATTAAAAATATAACTTTCAAATCATGGAAATTATGTACAAGCGTTGTATTGTGCTTAACATTAACAATTAAATATTTTTACAAATAACACAAAATACTTTTGGTTGTTTGTATTTACAGTAGTAGGTGCAGAATATAAGACCGTATTTTTATTTAATACAAAGAATAAATCACATAGTTGTTTCAGTCATACGTGGGCCAGGTGTTTTCCATATTATTACACTCATTTGCATTTAACCGTGTTTATCATTGGATGAGTTTCGCGGGCAATTAAACAGTGAACATGATAAACTGACCGACAAAACGTCATTCTCCGTGATATACTCGCCCCGCGTCACAAGTTACAAGCCGATATCACCTGCACCGCTATATTAAAACTTGTCCTCTCTTTTACGCGGTCATTGTCTAAACATGCCAAGAGTTACTTTCCTAATAAAAAATTGTACACTATTTGAGAAACTTATAGTTTTGTTGCGTTTGAATTTTTGTCCATGGAGTGTATATTAATTCCGTTTTCCATATAAATCAATAATTTAAGTGATTGTTGGGATATCGAATGAAATTGTTAAAATAAGATATAGCGTCATCTAAGCTTAAAAAATACAAAACATCGGTAAACTACGTTTTGCAATACTGTTTAAGGAATACAAGTTATGGGTAACGATGTTGAATTCTTACGAGCAATATAAGTTCTAAGTAATAGTTGATCAACCTTCAAACAAAATGACTGGAAGGTGTTTGATTTTCTGCTGCCTCATATAAAAAAAATGCATAATAGCAGTCAACATGTATATAAAGTTAGTGTACACCAATGAATCTAGAATATTTGTCAGAGATTTTGTATCCTGTAATGCATAAAAAGTAATAATTAACAAAAAGTTCCAAGACTTTAATTAATATACAGACAAAACTAAAATTGTTTGAATATAGATGGACTGGGAATACTGAAGACATGAAACTAAACCATGTGAAGCTATTTCTATCTGAAAATTTCCAAACCAGCTTATAGGGTTAAGTTTTGCTGACAAACGAATAATTAGTAAACTGTAAATGTAAAATACATATTGATTAATAGGGGTTTCAGCTTTTAATACGTGTCAATTTTGACTTTAGCTTTCAACGAAAGTGTCAATAGTCTATGAGGGTCTATTATTAAAAATGAATTGACTTACAAGTATTGAAAACATGTAGGCCTACACATATATTTATAGGTGAAAATATCTAAGTTTCATCAGAATATCGCCTGGCAAGCTGATTTACAAGGTTGTTTATTGGCAAGCGAACGTTAAAAGGGAAAACGTTGTCAAGCGCTTACACATTTCATTCAAACAACTGATGTGGAAAGCACGGCTGAATGAAGTGCCATTGACGGTTGAAAGCGACCATTCGCGTAGTTGGTTAATATGAGCGCTTAACATCCACGTTTTAATATTTCCTTGAAAATCCTCTTTATTATTGGAATAAATCATTTATGCATGTGTTAAAATCAATAATTATGATTAAGTATAATCTATGTTGCATTTCCAAATACGGACTTGAAAAGCTGCAAAGTTACGATGAAGATGATGTCTGTAAAGATGTCAAAAGATGTTTAATAGTAAAACTCAAGTGTAATGATTGATTTGTTTTCTTTATTTACAGCAGTAGAGATTATATTAGCCTATATACAGTAGTCTTTTTTAGTCTATATACATATGTGTTGACAAAACTGTGTCCCTGGAACATAAATAAATTTTTTGCCAAACGTAAAAAAATGTGTAATTATATAATAAATTGTAATAAAAAATTCATTCAGGGCTTAGTCAAATTTATTCTTATTACTATTTAGTAGGGGACCCAAGCCCTCAAAATCCCAATGAGGTGATACCCGAAAGATATACTCTTGAAATCGATTAAACCTTTTTCTAAGGACAGTAGGGGTCACCAAAACCAATGTTGCCACGATGAACTCTCTTGCAAAATTGGTTTTATCCTGGCTTAAAATTATGAAAATTTAAGTGATTTTTTAATGTACTTGTTGCATAATAATAGTCATAGCTCCGTTGTTTTTCGGTCCATTTTGATAAACTAAAGATATAAATGTTCACAGAAAAAATAGAAACAAGACTAATGCTTTTTAAACGATTTTATTACACCGCAAAGTAGTTAAAAAGCCTCTGAAACAAAAAATATTGTTCCAAAATATATTTCTGTTTGTTTCCAATTATGTTTACGTCATACTAATGGCTCTGATGTCACTAAATATGATACGAATAGATAGATTAGGTAGTTTACAACAATTTATGTCTCTTATAGTTTTTTCCTATGAAGTACCGTTTTCGAGTAAAATGTAATTTTACAAAGTTTGTCTGGTCGAGGGCTGCGCTGTTGGCGGGTTTTGTCGACGTAGACCGCCTCACAGAGCAAAGTTATCAATCATTCTATTGTCATTTTAAGACTTAATAATGTATACCAAGTTAATATTTAATCTTAACTGCTTTCGTTGTACCTTCTTGAACATAATTTGCAATTACTCTGTTGCAGCAGACCTGCGTACTCAAAGTGTTTCAATTGTTTCTATAGTAAATTTTCATCGCCAAATTAAATGTTTGTTTTTGCAGGATAGTAAAATTTTTCTGCAGGGTTACAAATTTAAGGAAAATTAATAGATAAAAATGGTTTGTCGATGTTTTTTGGAAACAGTATGTATTGGTACTTTCAAATCTTACAAATCAACAATTGGAAATCGTAACAATATTTTTTTACTATTGATGCAAACACTATAACAAATTAAAATTTTAATATGAATAATTAATTAGTTGTATGTAGATAATTGTAAACTATTTAAACAAATATTATTTTAATCCAAAAAAGAGAAACCAGAGATTGACTATTTTGTGGCATTTCGTTGATTACTCTTGCCAATTCTGCACAAACTTTTTTATCCATATACAAAAGTCAATAATAATCCTCCCATATCAGCAGGCAAGGATACTTAAAGCTTCAAATTAGGGTCGGATAATAAAGATGCTATCCACAAGTTAAATTTGAAATTTTTCCATTACAATACATTTTATTTATATTTATTTATTATATATTAATACGCAAGCATGTTTGGTTTCCTCCTTTTTTCTCAGCTTGTGTGCAACGTAGGATAAATCCGCGCATACCGTTAGAAAGGTATAGTCCTGTAGATGAGCAGAATCACATTCTAATTCACATCGGACTCTAGGGCTACGCCCCACAGGGTTTCAAAGTTCCAATGTTAATCTTATGGAGAAAGGAGAATTGAATGAATCATTAGACAGTTGTAAAAACAACTGCTAGAAAACAGGAAGAACAGATGTTGTAATTCTAAAATGTTTTTAAGCTTCTTGGGTCCAGATCAACTGAAATTTTGATCGAATTTCGATCAGGAGGCGATCTCTAGTTTTTATTAATAGGCAACAACATACATAGATGACGTATTTTAATTGAGACTGGGTGGAGCATTTTAAACATCTGATAACGTACAGTTGTAATTTCTTGTGATCACTAGTTGTAAACACGTGCACTAGTTGTAAATTAATAACTTTGACAGACAAAAAATCAACACAATTGATCGCTTGAAATTGAATGCCAACCTGAAAATTGTTTAGCCCTAATAATGGTGTAACTAACATGATTTTTTATATTATATCTCTATCAATTTTACAAAATTTTCAAAATTTTACTTTTGTTTGTTGAGAATAATATTTCATATAAAAATAGCTTAAAGTAATTATATAAACGACAAAGTTGTGAGAAACTTTTTTTTTATCATTCTGCACAAAATCAGCCTGTTTTTTGCTCTCTTAATAGTACCAAAACCGATTCTTTTTTGTCCTAGGACTTGAAAAATCATCTGGAGAATTTTTTAGGTCCTAGTACTGAAAAGTTAGCTGTTTGTTAAGTATATTAGTATACATTTATTAATGTTAAGGAGCAGAATTTTGAAATTCATACGTTATAAAGAGCATTGTTTGTAAATAACAGAAATGTAAACACTACATATTACTTACTTCGTAAATATGACCTCGAAAATACAACTTTATAGTTAATATTTTGAACGATTAAAAGTCGAATTTCTCATCATGATAAAAAACTTTGTTCATCACTCGTAGCAAAAGTGTTTTTTTGATGCTTAATCGTTTTTAAAAACTCGGCTGGGCCTCGTTTTTAAAACACGATTGCGCACCAAAAAGACCCACTTTTGCTCCTAGTGATGAAAACTACTATTAAGGCCCGATTAGGCCTAATGAACTTGTTACTGTTTGACCTCTTTTTTCTTATTGGATACTTGTAATCCATAATCAATATTCGTTTGGAATCACTTAATAAAGGAAATTGAAATGTGAAAATAAAATCAATCTTGTAAAATATTTGGAGAAACATTCAAGCACAAAAAATTGTATTATCTATAACTCTGATAATCCTAAACTGTTTGATACTCAATAAAGTTTTATGAATTATTTAGGTATAATATAAATTACAAACGATAACGAAACAGAATTATTAATCCAATGCATTGAAGGTTCAAAATAGTCAATACACGATTTTCTTGTTTAATAAAAAAATATGAATACACACCATCTTAGACAAATATAGTGAAAGTTAGTTTTTCATGTGTGAAAGTATGATAAAAAGTATATTTGGTTAACACCATTAAAAAATACCCCCGTCGCAGCAGACCTGCGCACTCAGCGAATTTCCCTTTTTTTAATTCCCCCATAAACACTATGGGAACGAGGATGTTTATTTGCTCCCTTAGGGGTATTGCAAGTAGTTATATGAAAATCCATTCCCACTGCAAGTAACTCTATTGCATCAAATTCTGATATTTTTCATTTTCCCCATAAAACCCATAGGGGTCTTGGTGTTAATGAGGTAGGTTTGCCGCCATATGAGTGCTGTAAGTAAATATAAGTTAAACCCTTCCTAGTGAATGTATATACAAAAGTTGATTAAGTTTTGTCAATAAACAAGTGAGATACAGGGTTTTGTTAATTCCCCATAAGAATAACATGAAAAACATATTTTTGTATTTCTCCGTAACCTGATAAGCCATGTTAAGAATTCAAAATACTAAATTGTTTGCTTTTTAAGCTCTTTTAAATGGTTTTAGTTAACATTGTTCAATTTTGAAAACTTATGTCCAAAAATGCCAAAAACCTGATTTTTGCCCTTTTAAAAACCCATAACCTGATAATTCTGGTTCGCGAACTCATGAAAATAGACCTGGTCCTACTACTTCATACCAAATTTCATTTAAATCGGAGGTCCCTGTCAAAAGTTAGTACCAAGGACATATATGAAAATGAACGAACGGTATTGTTGGCGTCTGGGGACATCAAAATGAAAAAAAGTAAGCTAGTCCCGTAATAGCGTATTCCCCATAGGGGAATTCGCTAAAACTAGGGTGCCCATTCGCAAATTTTGTAATGTATTCCTTTCCGTGTGTGAAAAACTCGGCTACAGTACAATTCATGCCTTTTCAAACAATATTTATCTTGATTATGCAGTGAAAGACAAACTATTTTTGTTTATAATATATATTCAAAATTTATCTTTAGGTAATCTGTTGTATGTTGCAATTTAAAACCTTTTATGAAATTTTGTCAACATTTTGAAGCGCTCTCTAGAACTAAATCAAAGGCTAGGGGGGCGAAGCCCGAAACGAAATCATTCGCCCACGAGCTAGATCATAAGACTCTAAATGCCATATCAATCTTAAAAATCTGTTAAGTAGGTAGGGAGGAAAAGGGATTTAACAGACAAAACCCTTATAGAATTAAGAATAATTATGATACATTATGGCAAGAATATTGCAATTTTATGTAGTATAATTATAAAACATTTTATTGGTATGGAGAACTGTGTTGTCGAAATAAATATAAAACTAAACCGGTTTGCAGGGATTTAATATTAATAATATGATCCTTATTTTTAAAGCTACAAGTATTCATGACTGATTAAATTAAAAAACTTTTTATTGAAGGCTGTATGAAGGTTGTAACATGGATATACTTTGTTCAGTGTTATCAATAGTTATCAAAGCTCAGCAACGAAATGGCACAAAATAGTAATTTGTATAGTCTGAAAGTAATACATAATACAAAACTTTTTCAAATATATTATATCGATAAACCATTCGATGTATAATTTCATTTAAATTGTAACCCTGCAGAAAAAAATGATAATCCTGCAAACCCAAACACTCAATTTGCCGATGACAATTTATTATAGAAACAATTAAAACACTTTGAGTACGCAGGTCTACTGCAACAGGGTAATTTCAATTTATGTTCAAGGTGGTAAAACGAAAGCAGTTTAGATTAAATATTAGTTTGGTATACATTATTAAGTCTTAAAATGACAATAGAATGATTGAGAACTTTGCTCTCTGCGGCGGCCTACGTCGACGAGACCCGCCAACAGCGCGGCCCTCGACCTGACAAACTTTGTAAAATTACATTTTACTCGAAAACGGTACTTCATAGGAAAAAACTATAAGAGACATAAATTGTTGTAAACTACCTAATCTATCTATTCGTATCATATTTAGTGACATCAGAGCCATTGGTATGACGTAAACATAATTGGAAACAAACAGAAATATATTTTGGAACAATATTTTTTGTTTCAGAGGCTTTTTAACTACTTTACGGTGTAATAAAATCATTTAAAAAGCATTAGTCTTGTTTCTCTTTTTTTCTGTGAACATTTCTATCTTTAATTTATCAAAATGGACCGAAAAACAACGGAGCTATGACTATTATTATGCAATAAGTACATTAAAAAATCACTTAAATTTTCATAATTTTAAGCCAGGATAAAATCAATTTTGCAAGAGAGTTCATCGTGGCAACATTGATTTTGGTGACCCCTAATGTCCTTAGAAAAAGGTCCAATCGATTTCAAGAGTATATCTTTCGGGTATCACTATCTCGCTTATTATGCACGATAGAGGTGGCTGGGTCCCCTACTAATTAGTAATTGCTTTTATTCATTTTTTAGAACTATCTGGTGAGTTAAAACAGTAAAACGAGAGTAGTGGCAAATTGCCGGTTCTGGGACGTGACGTCATCACGATGACGTCAGCAGTGATGACGTCATCAATGACGTCAGGAATGATGTCACCAATGACGTCATATGACGTCACATGACGTCACACCTATGACGTCATGGTGACGTCATTACCGCTGACGTCATCATGATGACGTCACTGACGTTAATTAGGTCAAGGTCACGCAAGAATACAAAAAAAAATTTTTTTGCACTTTTGCGATTCCTCAATATATGGTGAGAAATTGAAATTTCTCGAGGAATCACAAAAGTGCAAAAAATATTTTTTTTTATTCCCTAGCGATCAGACTCTCGACCTAATATATCCGTCAGGGGTCATTGACCTTAACCCAGAACCGGCAAATAAAAAAAAAAAATTTTTTTATATTTGACTTACCCTCCGAGAGACTGAGAGCCGAAGAATAATTTCTTCAAACACCCGACAGTGCGACAAACGACACGCGATCCGAACAGCACCGCGTCCGAAGATGTACTGACTTGTACACAGACGGTATCCCAGGTACCCGGCTCAGTGGTGGGGATAAGGAGGTGGTGGGGGTAAAGTGGTCAGAAGGAAGAAAAATTTAATTTTTTACAAACAACTCGTCCCAGCCGGTCCTTTACCGGACCTCCGTAACTCGGATTGGAAATATTTCCTGAGAAATATTTATTTTTTATTCTTTCTCAGGTGATGTTGGAACTTGGTCGGGAATTGGAGTCACCAATGTAACCTTACTGGCAAAAGTTAGCTCGTCTAAAAGTTTCTGAAACATTTTATCATCCATAGTGATATTTGTGTCCCTTGAGTAAAATTTTGGATTATTTTTGAAGCAACGTTTCATTTTTGTTAAAGTTGAAGTCTTGGACACCTTAACAGAATTATTTTGCTTGGCCAGCAAAAATTTTACTCTTAATAATTTTTCTCGCAAAGTTTCAGCCATAGGTGTGTCTCACAGTAAGGTTTGGATAAAACTGAAACACTTAGTCCAGTGTTGTACCTTAGCTGGAAGTAGTGGGGGAACAGGGCTATAGTGGGGGAATGAGTAGTGGAGGGGGTAATGCGGACTGTTGTTGACAAGTGTAGAAACAGTTTGCTGGGAACTGTCCAAGGAGTAACACGTACTGTGCAGAAAAATTAACCGAGAGATTTGTGTAAAATTTAACTCCAAGAAATATTTAATGTAAGACTAAAAGAGGTAGAGCCAAATGAAAAATAATTTTGTAGGAGACGGGTATGGATCAGTTTTGTAGTAAAGTTCAAAATCCACTTGTGTGGAATAAAATTAAATTGTGAGCGAAAAATATTTAGCCACACCTGCAAAATACAAGTGTAGGAAAATATTAGGAGACCTGTATAGCTAAATAAAAATTAATTTTGTATCAAACAGTCTTCCAACATTTCAGTTTCTAAGTCTTAACAAGTAAGGAATAAAATATTAAATAATGAGTGGAAAATAATTTGTTAAGTAAACGTAATTGTAGCAGTGTAACAAAAATTAATTTTGTGCAAAACAAGCTAGGTTCTGTTTTGCTAAGTTTAATAAGAAGGAAAAATAAAAATTTACTCACAGAAAAGTCCCGCGGCGGCGAGGTGTGGCGTGTTTGTTGGCTTGCAATAAACTGACTTACCTTCTGTTGAGCTACAGTTGGCAAGCTGGCCAAGAAACCAGTCTGTTATATAAGCATTACGTAACCGTCTCTGCCGGCTGTGCTGAATCCGGCAAGCTAAAATATTATTCTATAGTACACCTGACTTGGACTGAAAATATTCTAAGTCCCAAGACCCCTCCCCCTCCCCCCCCCCCCCGGGGGGAGGAGGAGGTGGCATAGCCCGAGGCGTTGCCATACCTTGACACGTGTTGTATAATGAGATCCGGTTAGTAATGTATTCAGGTGTGGCTCTTGGAGATTGTCCAATGCCACAAACAAGTACGTGTCGAGGTCTGGCTGTTTACGTAACCAGGTCCGGTTCCCCCACTCCTGACCGGCTCAGCTTCGGTTCTCTGAGGCTTTGCTTCCTCGCAGTTGGTTTCAAACACTTCAGCTGAGTGGTTGAAGCTCTGCCCTACAGGATTCGCAATGTAATGTTGGCGCCGCATTATATTGGGAATTCTTTTAGTCTAAGGCATGGCATGTGTAGTGTTAAGAAATATTTTATTTTGCGCTTGCTGCTTCTGCTAGGTATTGGTGTTGGATATATTTAGTCTAAGTCTTGTGTGTGTGTGTTGAAAAATATTTCTTTGTACTAATCTTCACAGGTTGTCCCCAAGTAGAAATATTTCAAAATTCGTATTTTGGAGGTACTCCTCTGTAAATTGGCAGTTAAAGTGTTAGGCTTTTGAGACTTAACAGTCTGTGTAAAATAAAAATTTTTCGAGGTTCAGAACCTCAAGAATTATTTGTTACCAACAATAGCATGGCGATTAACGAGCCCGGGGGTAGGCCCCTGGGGATCCACCCTTAGGCCTCTTTTGGTCAGGGGCGCTACTGGACCTCATCACTCTAGATGGGTGGTTGGCATCCTTTAGCACGAGGCGTCGGATCCTGACACTGACCGGTGTGCTAGGCAAAAGTCAGTACCAACGGGTTAAGACGGGATCCTCGGTCATGGTTAGCATGGCCTCTTCCAAATTATTGTAGCATGTTTCCCTTAAGGAAACTCAAAATTAAATAAATAATTTTTTATTAAATCACCTCCCCCTAAATGTTGAGATCCCCCCGATGCCTCTGACCGCCGGCGGTCTTAGGCATCGGGGGGATTTCTTTTTTAACTTTTGGATGACCTTGACCCATATTTGTGTGTGAATAAAATAATATTTTGTTCCACATGATATGTAGGTCAGCCATGACTTAGGCGGATTTTTGCCTGAGTTCTGAGGACTCCTCAGGACTTAGAGCGAGATGCGACTAAGTGTTGGCTGTCCACACTGTGGCGGAACAAAATATTATTTGATGTTGACACATGATTAAGGGTAGCAGGTATCCAAGAGTTAAAGTCCTAGGGGTAGGTGACCCCCCCCCCCGAGCCCCGGACGGCAAGTGAGCCTCCCCCCCCCAAAATTTTTTTTTGGGATTTTGACCTTGACCAAAAATTTTTTGCTCCGGACGAAAACTGCGCCCCCCCCCAAAATTTTTTTTTTTGGGATTTTGACCTTGACCAAAAATTTTTTGCTCCGGACGAAAACTGTGCCCCCCCCCGAATTTTTTTTTTTGGGATTTTGACCTTGACCAAAAATTTTTTGCTCCGGACGAAAACTGCCCCCCCCCGAAATTTTTTTTTTTTTTGGATTTTGACCTTGACCAAAAATTTTTTGCTCCGGACGAAAACTCCCCCCCCCCCCCCGGGGAGGTGGAGCTGCCAAGCCAGTAGTGTGAAATTGTTACTTATACAACAAGTTAAAAATAGTAGTGGCTTACTGTTCCCCCCACCAGTCTACCACTGAGGTACCTCTGAAGCAAGTTTGACTCATCTCATTCTCCTTCGAGCCGCCAATGGGTTGACATGGATGTTCCACTGTTTAAGATGTAGCATAAGTATAAAGGTAATATTTTGCACAGTGGTGTCATGTATGTATTTTAGTAATGGTTAAATTAGAAAAAAAAATTTCAGTTTGTTTGTTTCTGACAAGTTTTAAACTGTGAAATTTTTAAGGATGGAAAAAATATTTGTAATTATTTAAAATATAGGTAGCACCGTTTTAGTGCTACCTGAAATATAAATTTTAAAGATCTGGATTTTGAAATATTTTATGCTGGTATTAATTCTGTATTGTGTTTGAGCTAAATTGAATATGCATGTAACACTTTGGTATTTTTTTTTTTTTTTTTGTGGAAACAGTCTTAATTCTGTACATTTTTTTAGTGTTGCCATATGTGTTAAAAAAGCATCTGATGAAACAAATATATTTAAAAGTATTAAATTTGTTTCAGTTTGTTGGTCTCTGACAAGTTTTAAACTGTGAAATTTTAAGGATGGAAAATATTTGTAATTATTTAAAATATAGGTAGCACCGTTTTAGTGCTACCTTAAATTTACATAAATATCTTAGGACACCTTGGGCGTGGTCACCCGGTGGGGATATAAGGCGGCTGGGTTGCACGCACTTCTCATTTTAGCTCCAGCTCTCGTGCCGACTGGTTCTAAAAATGTCTTGTCGTATACCTTATGATCCTTCGTACTATAATCTGCTTGGTATTAATAGTATTACAGACAATGAGCAGAAATTGTATAAAAAATTTTGTTGTTTACTTAATAGAACGCACAAACTAACGCCAAATACTTTTACCTACAAGCTACCCCTGATAGACAAGGATGATGTAAGCAAACTAACAACAATCCAAGTGAAATTTCTGGAAGAAAAAATTCTTGTTTGTGTAAGAGAAGTGTTTCATAATGAATATTCAAAAAGATTGGGTTTTGACTTTATTAAGGAACATGCAGGACATGAAAAAGAACAGTATCCAGGATTATATTATTTATATCTTTTTGAAAATGGAGCAAGTGTAACGGTAGAAATAAGTATCAAACTAATGTAATTCTCCCAACCAAGTGTTAAACTAGGACTTGAACTTTAACTTGATTGAGGTTTTGCAGAACAGAGTGGGAAAAATTATTCCTTCACCCTTTTGAAATAAAGATCAGAACACCCCTCAAGTAGGAGCTATATTGGACAGAATGTCGTTGTGTAAAAGACTTGTATTTTGTAGTAGAAGATTATTTTTGGAGAGTAGTGATGACGAGGATAGCAGTGATGAAGTTTCACCTTTGTAAATAACTTTTTTGTAAATAATTTTTTGTTTTGCATTTTACAAAAATCCATAAAAATTATAAAACTGTAAAAAGAAGAAAAAGAATATGAGCGGGGATAGAGCAGCAGATGCTCTATCCTCCGCTCAAAATAATAATTTCCGATGGCCTTGACCCACTTTGAGAATTGATTGTGGTGGGGGAGAGCATTAGTGGTGGGGGAAACGTCATATATACGGGTAGTCAAGCCTCAGTGTCATTTGGTAAGAAAGAGGGAACGCTGGATCGGAGGTGATGGTAAGATTGACTCAATAGAAAACACTTTAACACTGCGATATATTAACAGGTTGTCAATGGTTAGGAAATATTTTTATTTTTATATTCGCTAGTTTGTTTAAGCTTAAAATTTTAAATATATTTTGTTTTGGCCAAATGCTTTTGCCAGACTTCCTACACGCTAAGACTCTTATAAAGTACAGGATTTAAGCTGATCTCTCGGGGAAATACTATGTAGCCACCTCACACTGGTTGTCCGACTCACATAGTATTGGTGATTTATACAACATAAAATATTTTCAATATGTTATATATCACCAATTCTTATTTGAGTCAGATAACCAATGTTAGGTAGCACATCAGTATTTCCCCGCGAGATCAGTCTTAATTCTGTACATTTTTTGAGTTTTGGCGTGTGGTAAGTGTGCCAAAAGCATTTGCTCAAACAAATATATTTAAAAGTTTTAATTTTAAACAATTTGGTATATAAAATTAAAAAATATTTAACTTTTGCACCTGTTGATATATTATTGAAAGTATTTGTTAGAAAGTCAATCTTACTACCATCTCTTATCCAGTGTTCCCTCTTTTTTACCAGATTTAAGGTGGCCTTGACCTATATATTTGTCCTAAATAGCAAATTTTAAATAAATATAATACATTTTGTTCTGCGCATGTGCAGATTTGTTCTGCGCATGCGCAGAACGGGTCTTTCCCAAAGATCACCCCCCACCACCCGCTATAAAAGGAGGTCGGTCAAGAGCGTCTCTCATTCTTTGGTGAACTTTTGTGGAGTTAACATCCAAAGACGCTCTTGGTAATAAGTGTTAAAAAATGCTTCTTTGCCATATTTGTGGGGAATTTTTCCCAGACGATGTTATTCTGGAGATCCATCAAGAATTGCACACAGTGGAGGAGACGGGGGATGTGCAAGTCAGCGAAGGAGATTTGGACTCGATTGACCAATTTTTAGCCGAACACCATCGAAGGCTGGACTACTGGGAGAGCGAGCTTCAAATGATGCAAAGGAGACGGATGGACCTGGACATGGACAGCGAACCGGAACTAGAGATGGACACCGAACCGGAAGGAGAAGATGGAACAACGCAGCTACGAACTACAGCTCTGCCTGGACAGAAGGTAGTTCACTTTAAAATAAATAATTTGCAACTGGAATTGGACAATTTCTTAGCACAAGCGAAATTACTAATTGAACAAACACTACAACAAGAATTGATCAGACTAAATTTTATTAAATTTGGATTAGTTTTAGATGCAACTTTTACAAACACTGATGGGGAAACCACTTTAAGAGGGTTTATAACTAAAAACCGTACCCTAATGTTCACCTCAGATATAAAAAATATAATTGATGAATGTTTAGAGGAGTTAATAATAAAATTGCAAGAACACCAAGGCCGAGGGTCGGGATGGAGGTTGGTGTCAATAGAAGGTTTAGATCTGAGAGTTCAAAAACACGGATACGGTATGAGAGGAAGCAGTTACATCCCTCTACCCAAGAAAATTGAACAAACTAAAAGTTGTATAAATGTACAGAACCAAGATCAAGAATGTTTTAAATATGCCATGCTTTGTAAATATATTTTGCCAGAGCAGCGCCCTTCTAGAGTAAGTAGACACTATGTAAATATAAATAATAGATATAATTTTCAAGGAATGTCATACCCTGTAAATATTAAAGATGTTTGTAAATTTGAAAAAAGAAATGTAGGTGTTAGTGTAAATATTTTTGGTTTGGATGATTCTAACACGGTGTATCCAATTAAGGTTGTAAAAACAGAATTAAGGAATCACACTGATTTATTGTTAATTACGAAAGGGGAAATTTCCCACTATGTATATATAAAAGACTTTGAAAGACTTGTAGTTGCACAACTAACAAAAACGAGCATAAAATTACAGTTTGTAAGCGTTGCTTCTGTTTTGTAAATAGTGATTTAAGAAAAGGTGGACGTCAGTGGCTACAGGAACACCAGAGGCTTTGTAATGACAATTATGAATGTAAAATTAGTTTACCACCACCGAACCGTACCATTGTAAAATTTGAAAAGATTAGCCATCAATATAGGGTACCATTTGTAATTTATGCAGACTTTGAGTCCACACTGGTACCCCAAGAACATCCAGAATCGGAAATTGTCAGTAGGACAAAATATCAGCAGCATAAACCTAACAGTTTTTGTTTAATTGTAAAATCTACCTTGACTGAGGAACATTTACAAGATTATGGACTTTCATCAACACCTGTATTATACCGAGGTGAAAACGCACCAAAGATTTTTCTTGACAAATTATATGAGATTGCTTTGAAAGTGCAAGCTATGTTTGACAATATTGTACCGATGACACCATTGGATTACGAAGAGGAGGAACAACGTGACTTGGCAAGAATTTGTTATTTGTGCAAGAACCAGTTTACAGATGACAACCATAAAGTTAAAGACCACGATCATTTGACTGGGCAGTACAGAGGTGCAGCGTGTAATAAATGCAATGTAAATTACAAGTTACCAAAATTTATTCCAGTGGTCTTACACAACCTTAGCGGGTACGATTCACATTTCATCATACCTGAATTAGGTAGAGATGATGGGAAAATAGAGGTATTGGCAGAAACAACAGAAAAATTTATTAGTTTTTCAAAAACTGTAGATAAAAAAATTAAACTCCGATTTGTTGATTCATTTAGATTTATGCCTTCTAGTCTAAGTAAACTGACTGATAACCTAAGGAGACACGATCTAAGGGAAACAAGTAAAATTGTTCCGCAGGACAAGATGAATTTGGTTCTACGGAAAGGGGTGTTCCCCTATGACTATATCGACAGCCCGGAACGTTACGAAGAAAGAAGACTACCGCCGAGGGAAGCATTTACCAGTAAATTGACTGGATGTGAAATCACTAACGAAGACTACGAACATGCCTGCAATGTGTGGAATGAATTAGGCATGCAAAATCTTGGTGAATATTCTGATTTCTACATGAAACTGGATGTGACACTTCTCTGCGACATAATGGAAGAATTTCGCAACACTTGCTTCGACGCCTATGGACTGGACCCCCTTCATTCGTTTACATCTCCCGGCTTAGCATGGCAGGCCATGTTAAAATCCACCGAGTGCAAGTTGGAGCTGTTAACCGACATCGATATGGTTTTGATGATTGAATCAGGTGTACGCGGTGGATTAACTCAGGCCGTTACAAGACATGTCAAAGCTAATAATAAATTTCTACCAAATTATGATGAAACTAAAGATTCGATTTTTCTTGGCTATTTTGATGCGAATAATTTGTACGGTTGGGCCATGTCTAAACCGCTACCTCATGGAGACTTCAAATGGATAAACCCAGATTCAATTGGAAATATTATGGATATTCCCAAAGAAGGTGACACTGGATATATTTTAGATTGCGATTTTCAATACCCGCAAACACTCCACGATCATCATTATGACTTGCCGCTGTTGGCAAAAACTGAAGTATCACCAACAGGTAAATGGCCCAAACTTATGATGACATTAAACAACAAAAATCGTTATGTGGCGCACTACTGGGTTGTACAACAAGCGTTGGAGTTAGGACTGAAAATAACAAAAATTCACCGAGTATTACAATTCTCTCAATCATGCTGGCTAAAATCTTACATCGATGGAAACACCGCAAGATGAGCTAGAGCAACATCGGCATTTCAAAAAGACTTTTTTAAATTGATGAACAATGCCATATTTGGAAAAACATTGGAGAACAAAAGGAAACACAAGATTGTAAAATTAGTTTCAGACCCTGCAAAATTGGAAAAACTAGTGCAGAAACCAAACTTCGGATCGACAATGATAATAAATGAAAACCTCGTAGCCGTCAGCATGAAGAAAACCAAAATTGTTATGGATCGACCGTTGTATGCAGGAATGTGCATATTGGATATTTCAAAAACCCATATGTACGATTTCCATTATAACAAGATGGTTGACTACTATGGCCGTGACAACATAGGAATAGCATACATGGACACTGATGCATTTGTGTATTGGATAAAAACTTTAGACATGTATGAAGATCTTCGGACGTTCATACACAAAAATGATTTTGATTTCTCAGACTACCCAAGAAATCACCCGAACTTTAATGAAAATAATAAGAAAGTTTTAGGCAAATTCAAAGATGAATGCAATGGAGCAAGCATGGAAGAAATTGTTGCGCTAATGTCCAAATTATATTCTTTTAAAGTATATAAAGGACACCAAGAAGAAACATCAACCACCAAAAAAGCAAAAGGTGTGAAGACAAGTTACCTGAAGAAAAATGTAAACTTTGAACACTACAAAAACTGTTTATTTCAAGACAAAACGTTGACTGCGAAATTTAACACCATCAGAAGCGAGAAACATGAAGTTTTCAGTGTGACTGAAGTGAAAAAGGCCCTCTCGAACCAAGATGACAAACGTCACATTATGGATAATAAAATTAACACTCTTCCTTTTGGCCACTACTCTCTCAACCCTATCGACAACTAACCTATTCTTCGTCCCTCTTCGTCCTTCTTCGACCTAAATTCCTTTTCCTTCCGTAAAAAAATGGGGAACACGGCAAGTCCAACGCCGTGTTCCCCATTTTTTTACATCAATTTGAATGACCTTGACCCAGTTAAATATGGGTATAATGTAATAAAAAATTTATTTTTACTTCATCCATGAATGAGGAAGGATAAAATCATGGATTTCAAACAAAAAATTGTTCATGAACTTCATAAACCGGCTAGGAGAAAATTTCCCCGAAGAAATACTGTTATAAAAGGAATGAATGATCTATATCAAGCTGATTTAATCGAAATGATTCCTTATAGTAAACAAAATAAAGGATTTAAATATATATTGACTATTATCAATTGTTTTACAAAAATGGCAGATGCTTTGCCGCTAAAAGATAAAACCGGCAAGAGTGTAACAAAAGCCATGGAAACTGCGATACAGAGAGACAAAAATACCATAAAACATTTACAAACCGATGATGGTAAAGAATATTTCAATAAAGAATTTTCAAATTTAATGAAGAAACACAATATAAACCATTATTCCACTAATTCAGAGGTAAAAGCATCAATCATAGAAAGATTCAATCGAACTTTAAAAGGTGCGATGTACAAGATGTTTTCAAACAGAGGATCGCACGTATGGATTGATATGTTACCAAAACTAATAAAAGATTACAATAACAAGTTCCATAGAACAATTGGTATGAAACCGAACCAAGTGACTAGCAAAAATGAAAAACTAGTATTAAAACGTATAAAAATGAATACTAAACCAAAAGTTGAAAAACTAAAGCCTAAAGTGTTTAATGTTGGTGATAAAGTGCGAATAAGCAAATACAAAGGTGTATTCAGTAAAAGATATCTGCCTAATTGGACAAATGAGGTTTTTACCGTATTTAAGGTACAACCTACAGTACCGGAAACTTACATTTTAAAAGATAATAAAGGACAATTGCTCGAAGGAGGGTTTTATGGACATGAAATGTTAAAATCCACAGTAGGTGATGTATATCTCGTTGAAAAGGTGTTACAACGGAAAAAAAATAAAGTTAAAGTGCGATGGTTAGGATTTAATAAGAGTGAAGATTCTTGGATACCTAAAAAGGATCTTATATAATGATGGAGCATCATTTTAGGTTGAACCTTTACAAAGGATGGAGATAATACCGCAAAAGGATAGTTTTCCTATTAATAATATTGATGAACTCACGGTGGACAATTCAGAATTAAACAGTGGCAAACATGGTGTTTTGTTACCAAACACGGTGCGTTGTCTTGTAACCGGTCCATCCAATTGTGGTAAAACAAATGTAGTATTCAATTTGATTACAAACCCAAAAGGATTGCGTTTCAATAACTTGTATGTCTTTTCCAAATCATTACAACAACCCAAATACCAATTATTAGAAAAAATATTTAATAATGTGCCAGAAGTGAAATATTACAAGTTTGATGCAAGTGAAAGCGTAATGCAACCGCATGAAGCTAAACCATTTTCAGTTTTTATATTTGATGACGTATCCTGTGAAAACCAAAACACTATCAGGAGCTATTTCGCTATGGGGCGACATAACAATATAGATAGTATTTACATAGGCCAGACTTATAGTAAAATACCAAAACAATTGATAAGAGATAACGCAAATGTGTTAATTGTATTCAAACAGGATGAAACCAACTTAAAACACATATATTACGATCATGTCAATGCGGATATGTCATATGAACGGTTTAAAGACATATGTGGTAAGGCTTGGGCTGAAAATTATGGATTTTTGACAATTATGAAGGAACAACCACTAAATAACGGCCGATACAGGATAGGTTTTGATAAATTTATATTAATTCACTAACCATTATATCACGCAATCATTCTTGTACAGCACGTCTTGCTACAAACATGGTTACCCAAGAAAAGTTAGTAAAGGAAATTAAATCACTTAGTGATTCTATTCGGGCTAAAAACAGAGCGTTAAAGTTAGGTATCAGCGAAAGGGAGAAATTTCTCGAATCTACTTTTAAACCTATTACAGAGCCTTTGAAACAATTGAACAAAAAATTGACTAAACCTTCTTTTCAAGGTGATATTATTGCTCCGATAACACAATATGAAAGGGAAAGTGTAATATCAGAAGATATTAGCGATGAGGACCCGGAAGCCTCCATATTTAGTGATACAACGGCAGAAAGAGAAGATGTATATGCTGGTAGTGAAGAAGAAGTGGTATCTATAGCGAGTGAAGAAGAAAAAACAGAAGGAGAACCATCAAACATAAGCTTATTGGGTGAATATATTGATACAAAAGGACCTTTAGGAAGAAAATACTTGTTAAAACTGTTAATTGGAACTGATTCTTCTAAAAAATACCACAGTTATGGAGCAAGAATGTCCAAAGAAGGTGTAATGATTGGTAATAGCAAATTAGATGTCGATGAACATGATAATATTCACGTAGGTGATCAAATATATAAGGGAACAAGGGGACTGTTTGAATTATTATTTGAAAATAAACCTTTAAAAGCATTGGTAAAAAATGATGATTTGGAAGTGTATAGCAAAATTTTGGAACAAACTAATGCATATAAAAGAAATTATTTACCTGAAGCACCCATATATAGAAATAAATCTGTAAAATATAAAGATTTTGTTTCCAAATTAATACCGATTATAAGAAGAAAACCTGTAAAAAGAAGATTAGTAGCATCCACTTTAGATTTAAGTTCCCCAGAACCGAGAAAAAGAAGCAAATCAGTCACCGGTAAAGGATTGATTAAGAAACTATACAATACAAACGTAATTTATTACAATAATATCAATAAATTGGTGGATAGAATGAAACTAATACATGAAGCCAAAGAAGCGGGTCATACTGGATTGGAAAACGAATGGGTGGCTTTAGTGGATGAACTTAGAAACCGCGGGGTAATCTCATAAAAATGCGTTACTCCCTAAAATGATATTCAGTTGCATCATGAGTGTCGACAAGTTCGGACGTTATTCCTCGGATGGATTACATTACGCAAATAGTTTAAAAAGAAGTGCTGGTTTACCACAGACACCTAAGGGAGATTATGATATTAGCAATAAAAGGTTAAAAAACATAAAAGATCCCACGGATGAAAACGATGCAATAAATTTAAAAATATTAAAGGAAAAGATATCACCAACATTAAGACTACACAATAACACATATGACGCAGAAAATCATAGAATTATCAACGTTGGTAAACCAAATCAAAACGGTGATGCAATAAACAGAGGTTATTTGACATCTGAATTAAAAAATACGTTAAGATTCAATGGAAAAACGTATAGTGCTAACAATAAACGTATATCCAACGTAGATGACCCTAAAGATGAAAAAGACAGCGTAAATAGACGCTATTTACATTCCATAATACCTGAAAAGGCAAAAGATGGTTTTTCTTTTTATAAATTTGTTATTACCGATATAGGTTATCCGAAAAATGAAAATGATGCTGTAAATCTCAAATATATAAAAGATCATTGTATTACACGTGATGTAGGAGTTATTGATTGTCTCGGTAATTGTTTAGCAAATGTAAAAGATGGTTCAGCGCCATCAGATGGTGCAACAGTGGGTCAAATGAAGGAAACTTTAAAGCAAGAAACATCTGGATTTGTAAAACAGGATCAAGTAGTATCACGGTCGGGTGATGTGTTTGTACAAGGAAATGAAAATTTTATTTTACTTGAACAAAAAAATAATGTTTGGGATTGTAAAGACATGAAATTATCAAATGCGCAATTAGCTACAGATGCTCATGATGTTCCTATTTTATCACAAGTTTTACATACTAATCCAAACAATTATCATAGAAGTTGGTTGGGTACAAATAGAAGGATAATTAACATATTTCCAGGTATCGATGATAACGATTGTGTTGTAGTACAACAATCTTTAATATTAGACAAACCAAGAGGTAGTACTTTCAATGCGAAAAATAAGAAAATAGGTAATTTGGCACAAGGAACAGATTCAAAGGATGCTGCAACTGTAGGACAAACATTACAATATGATAGTGCAAATCAAGAGTTTATTTATAATACCAAAAGATTTAAATTAATGGATGTAAATGATTATCAAAATATATTAATTGCAGATCCAAATTCATTTAGTGGATTTAGAAAATTGTCTGGTGAAGAATTTATTCATAAAAATCATGTATTTAGAAATGAAGCAGATAAAGCGTTAATTAGTTCAGATTTAAAATATTTTTAATGTCCTGGGAGTGATGAAAATGTAACTGATAAAGACGATTAATTTGTATAAAAAAGAACCAATGGATGAACATCATAAAAATGCACTACTTTATAGAATGCTGTTTAGTTGCACCATGAGTGTCGACAAGTTCGGACGGTATTCCTCGGATGGATTATATTATACAAATAATTTAAAAAGAGCTGCTGGTTTACCACAAACACCTGATGGAGATTACGATATTAGTAATAAACGGTTAAAAAACATTAATGATCCTACAGATGAAAACGATGCAATAACCTTAAAAGTTTTAAAGAAAGAAATATCATCGACATTAAAACTAGAAAAAAATACATATAACGCTGGTAATTACAGAACTACCAACGTTGGTATGCCAAATCAAAACACTGATGCAATAAACAGAGGTTATTTATCATCAGAATTAACAAATACTTTAACATTTAATGGAAAAACGTATAATGCTGAAAATCGTCGTATATCCAACATAGCAGACCCTATTGATGAAAACGACAGCATAAATAGACGTTATTTACATTCTATAATACCTGAAAAGACAAAAGACGGATTTTCTTTTTATAAATTTGTTATTAACGATATAGGTTATCCAAAAGATGAAAATGATGCTGTAAATTTAAAATACATCAAAGATTATTGTATGACACACAACAATAAAGTATATATTTGTAATAATAAACGTATCACAGAACTTAAAGACCCTCAACATGTGGATGATGCCGTCACTGTAAACTTTCTTATTAAAGTTTTAGGAAATGCATTGTTTGATTTACACAATTATATATCAAAACCTAATGTTTTAAGTGAAAGTAACAGAGGTACTTGGATTAAAAATGAGATTTTTAAAAAATATTTCATTAATCCTCCCACCCAGAAGTTTAGATCCTCAGATTGGGGTGATTTGGATATTTAATTATATAACTTAATAAATGACTTCATTTATGTCCAACTCGTCATAGAGGTAACACATAAGTTGCGCATTTCAATTATAAAAGACAATCATGACATTTCAGTACATCAGTCCATATCGAGACACTGTAAGGAAAGGAGGTGGGATTACGTCCACAGCGGTTTCTCTATTAAGTAAAGCTTTAAATCGAATTCCAGTAGGATCTGTCGTAAATAGAGCAATAGACGCTTTACCATACGAATTTCATATACCAGGAGGTTATCAATATTGCGGACCAGGAACGAAATTGAAAAAAACGGTTAGAAAGAGGTGATCCAGGCATAAATAAGTTGGATCAAGCTTGTAAAGAACACGATATAGCATATTCCACATTTAGCGATACAAAAAATAGATCGATAGCTGATAAAAAGCTCGCGGATATAGCTTGGCAACGAGTAAAGTCTAGTGACGCTAGTATTGCAGAAAAAGCGGCGGCTTTAGCGGTAACAGCAGGTATGAAGGCTAAAACAGCAGTAGGAGGTGGAAAAAGGAGGAGTAGGGGTAAAAAAAGTTTAACTAAGACGAAACATGGAGGAAATATTAGAAGAAAACGACGTTCCACCAGAAAGGGTAATAAAAAACCAACAGTATGGTCAATGGTAAAAAACGGGGCAGGTCTATACCTAAGACCGTATCGTGCATATTAAATAAAAGAAATCAATTAGTAATACCACATAAAGCATTAACAAATATTGAATTATTTAAATACATTTCATGTTTAAAAATACCATTTTTTCGCGGTGCCTTTATGAAAGATGCTTTACCAGTTAAAATATGGAAAAACGAAACCGGTATTGTAAATTTAGACAATTCTGAAGGTCCTGGCACTCATTGGGTTTGTTATAAGAAATTAGGTGAAAATATATATTACTTTGATAGTTTCGGCAATTTACCACCACCTAAAGAACTTGAGCATTACTTTAAATCTGCTAAAAACATATATTACAACTATAAAAGAGAACAACCTGATAACACTTTAATATGCGGCCATTTATGTTTGGAATTCCTAGCTAAAAGTATCAGTCACAATTGAGATGTCATCCTATACGGTATCATTAACAGGAAAATCGTCCACTTTACGAAGTATCCTTTTCCCAGCGTTACGCTTGCAAAAAGGAAGATTTTGGGAGGCGGCACTGTTAGATCTTACAACTTACAACTCTATTCCCAATGTTACGGAAGATAAAAATAACTTATTGCATTATTATAAAGGAAAAGATGCCAGTGGGAAGTTTACAGACTTAGAAGTTTGCAGTTTACCCACAGGTTCTTATGAAATTGATCATATTAATGAATTTTTGCAAAATAAAATGGGAAAAGACAATATAACATTAAAAGGTAATAACAATACAATGAAAGCTGAAATTAACTCCAAATATTATATAGATTTTACTCAGGAACACTCAATCGGTGAATTGTTAGGATTTCCCAAAGATGGATCAATTTTAGAACCAAATCAAACACATTCCGGTAAACAAACTGTCACTATACTAAAAGTTAATAGTATAGATATAACTTGTAACATTATACAGGGAGCTTACAGAGATGGAGCAAATACTCATATAATACATACTTTTTACCCGAGTGTACCTCCAGGATTTAAAATTGTTGAAAAGCCACAAAACCTAGTATATCTGCCGTTGAACACCACTTTCATTTCAGACATCGTGTTGAACGTATTGGATCAAGACGGTAACTTGATAGATTTCCGAGAAGAGCCAATTACAGTTAGATTACATTTAAAATCGACACTTTAATACAAAAATCATGGGTTTATCATTTAAAAGTGGACAGCCTACGGGAAACCGCATTAGTAGCTCTTCAGCTGTGGAGGAGTTAACACGCGAGAACATTCGTTTCTTAGAAAAGATTGGTTTAAAATTAACCGATTATGGATATACTGGATATAGCGCAGGGTCCGACATTCGACGAAACACTATGGGAAAAAGAATATCACACCCACAACCCTTACACTTCATCAAAATTGAACAATAACGATGAAATTCGTATTCCTATACAACATCAAGACATTTACACACTACCATGTGAAAGTTACTTGTATATCGAAGGAAAAGTAACAAAAAAGGACAATAGTGTAGGTACAGTAGTTCCATTTATAAATAACGCAATGACTTTCTTGTTTGATGAAATTAGATATGAAATATCAGGTGTTACAGTAGATTCCACTAAAAAAGTAGGTATTGCAACAACTTTAAAAGGATTAACATCTATATCACCGACTGATACCAATTTATTAATACCCGCCGGATGGGTTGAACCTACAATTGATACAATCACCCCAAATTCAAAGGGATTCTTTGATTTCTACATTCCATTACGTTTATTGCTTGGTTTCGCTGAAGATTATAGGAAAATAATATTAAATGTTAAACAAGAATTAGTTTTATTGAGATCTTCAAATGATAAAGATATTATTAAAGCTGCGAGTGGTACAACAGATGCGACTTTAGAATGGAAATTAACGTTGGACAAAATCGTATGGAGAGTTCCACATGTTAAATTAGCGGACGAGCATCGAATGCTACTATTAAGAAAATTAAAAGCTGATCGTGATATTGTTATTCCATTTAGAAGTTGGGAATTCCATGAACATCCCAGTTTACCTACTACGGATCGACACACTTGGACTGTTAAAACATCAAATTATGTGGAACGGGCCAGATATATTATATTTGGTTTACAAACAGCTAGGAGAGACGATATTACTAAACATGCGGGCCAATTTGATCATTGTGATTTGTAAAATATTGAAGTTTATTTAAATTCACAATTTTTCCCATATGACAATTTAAATGTATCGTTTGCAGATAAAAAATTCAGCATACTATACGATATGTATGCGAGATTTCAAAATTCATATTACGGTAAAACAAATACGCCTTTGCTTTCACCAGAAAAATATTTAGATAACTACCCAATAGTAGTAATCGATTGTTCTAAACAAAATGAATCGGTAAAGTCATCAAGTGTGGATATAAAAATAGAAATGGAATTTGCCAAAGCGATACCAGCAAATACTACAGCATATTGTTTAATTTTACACGATAAAATTGTCACTTACACACCTTTGACAGGAATTGTTAAAAATGTTTTATAAAAACTCGTTTTTGTAAAATTTCAATCACCGGCGAGATTATAAAAGGGGAGCGCACAGACCGCTCCTGATCAGTTTGTTGCCTGACATCGTATGGGTAGCATCATCTTCAATATGGCTTCTACTAGTGGTACAACGGAATGCGATATAGAGAAAGAAATTTCAGAATTTTTGGACATGAATGAACAGCAACACGGCACAGATCAAGAAGGAGAAGAAAAAGGTAAAAAGAAGAAATATTTGTCCAAGAGGAAGAGAAATGTGGAAGAAAATATTTCACCAAATATTTTGATGGAGGTATTTTTACGAATTTTTATCCAATCTCTTCAAGTTTGGATAAAAGTGTTTTAATTGGAGTTATGAAATCAACCGACTATTCACCTACAGTAATTTTAACTCACGGAACAAAAATGATTTTGTTTACAGCCAATGCTTGGGAATCTTTTATGAAACACCTCCATTTGTTGGAATGTTACTTTAATAGCAACATGTTTGGCAGAAAAACAAAAGTAGGACTATTGGATTCAGACTTGGAAATTGATATTATTAAGCACCGAGGTGAACATCAAATGAGATTCAGAGATACAACCAAACATGACATAAAAATTCAACTTAACAGAGAAGAATTTTTTATTTTAACATGTGCAACTGAACCAATAACAAGATATTTAAGACAGCTAGTATTCTCCAGTTCAATTATTAAAGATTATTTAACAGACACTTTGGACAAACAACCGGATGCACCAATTTTGTATGGACCTGTGGACACTTCAATATTCAACAGAATTCCTCATGAAGTTCAAATGTGGAGACAATTGGAACAATATGTGCAAGAAAAAAATAATTTTGTAAAATCGGATGAAGAAACACATTTCAGTGATGAAAAGGATCAAAGTGATGAGAATGACTACAACAAAAATGACCAGATGGAAAGTTAAATAAAGTTTTAAAATTTTTCACAACACTTTACACTTGAATTGGCAAATTTTCAATAAAAAATTCAAAATTTTGTGGGTGTAGGCCTACCGGGGATGGTGCCCACGTTAAATATACACCAACGCGCCTTCAACTGTACGGCCTGGCATAAATACATGCCTACCGTGGTGTGGAAAACAGTTGACCTTCCGACACCGTGATGGATAGACGGGTGACCTTTCAAATGGACATGGAAGAAGAAATCAAGTCCAAACCGGGTATTATTGAATTTCAGGCGTTTCGTGGTAACGATGATCGGTTCATAATTAAAGAACTTGTATTTTACGATATAGATAAAAATATTCCTTACACATTTTTATTCAAACCACCATGCTCTTTTTCTTCACTAATCAGCAAAGCCGCAACAACAAACCGATGGACTTGGAAATATTTTCATCACATCGATTGGTATGACGGTTTTACCAGTTATTCAGACTTGTATCATATTATGCATCAATTTTCAAACAGATTTACTAATATTTACACAAAAGGACTTGAAAAGAAAAGATGGATAGAACAATTTACATGTACTCCAGTTAAAGATGTGCAAATTAATAAAAACTTTAAATTTATTGCTGAAAACATTTGTATTTGCACACAAAGTGTGGAACATGAAAGGGACAGGCACTGTGCGTTAAAAAACGCTTTAAAATTAGCAACTTACCTGCAAGATGGAGAAATCGGTGATGGTGGTGGGGGTAACGGCGATTATAAAAGCGAGGAGCAGACCGAGACCTGGCACGAGTATTACTCGAGATTCCGAGACGACAACATCTCAGAGCAAGAAGACAGCGAGGACCTCTAGAACAACCATGGCATCCAACCAGTTTCTGCAGACTTTGGTGGAACAGTTCAACGCCCACTCCAAGTCTACAATTTTGCCGGTAAAAAAATGTTCAGAGCTGAAGGATGAAAAACATTATATTATACATACCATGAAGAAGATGGAAACTACAGTCGGCGAGGCAATCTGTTGCAGCTTGAGCGAAGCCCCATACACTCCGGGAGATGAGCCGAAATTCCAAATTTACCTGCCCAAAAGATTTGTACACCTACTCCAAAACGAAGATCTCCGCTCCATACAACCAGGATGTCTCTACTTGGTGTCCCACGGATGCAGCGGCAGCAACTCCACCGAGCTTACCATCCACATCGCAGACAAGCAGCAGTGTTAAAAAAAAATAATTTTTTTCTTTCTTGTATCTGTTTGCATTTTTTAACTATATATATTTTTGTCATGTAATCTTGTTTGTACTGTTTTAAATAAAGATAAAAAACCAAAAAAAAAAAAAAAACAAAAAAAAACACACACACAAAAAAGGCAACATATCAATATGTGAAACAAAAAAAAAAAATTTTCACATATTGATATGTTGCATTTTTTTTAAAGCTCTGGGGTGACCTTGACCTTTGACCTTTGCACAAATTAAACATAAATTTTTTTTTCAAACAGCAATATGTGTGTGTGTGTGTGTGTGTGTGTGTGTGTGTGTGTGTGTGTGTGTGTGTGTGTGTGTGTGTTTTCCCCCACCATTTCAGGTTACCAGCATACAGACTGTAAAGAAGTTCAGTTTGATTGCAACTGTCAAACGATGAGCACCCTATTTGAGCTTTGTGTAAGAAAAATTATTGAAGATCAACAGCTATTTAGCCATACTTTACGATCCAACGCTCCTCAACAAATTAAAATTTTTATCAAACAGTACAAGCTAGACAACAGAGGTTACAACACTTTTGGTTGGTACAAGTTTGGTGATGGTACAAAATTTTGTCGAAGTTGTGGAAGGACCGCTGTATCCAACCCGGCACAATTCCTACAAGATGATGGATGTTTACAATATGGTCATGTGGCTCCAGTTTTAAGTTACCATACACCTAAAGAACTTTGCGCCATTTGTTCAATCAATATGTTTAGTTGGCAAAAATTTAACCACCTCTCATCAGACAGCGTTTAAACAACTTCCCCCCACCACTATTTCATACTACCTTCAAACGACCATGCTAATATTCATTCCGCCTTTGGACATCATACGGAAAACATCAAGATGGCTCTGACTGTAAAATGTGCAAATTATGAAGAAGTATTTGTAAGAAATCTGCAAGAATTAAACGAAATTGTTCAAGAATTTAAATCACTAATCGAACAGGGATACCGATTGAACATGCAAATTTTTGCTTGCAACACAAAATGCCCTCATGTCCCCAGGGATGACGAGCCGCCTAGGTCACCATCATCAACTTCTTCAGCCTACTCCTCCAGATCATCCATGAAGACTCAAGCCAGTCCAAACTTGGAATATTTCTCCTGACTAATATTTATATTTTGTATCCTCATTGTACTTCAATATGCATATTTTTGTATTGTAATAAAGGAATGATAAAATAAAAACAAAATAAAAAAACCTATCTTGCTACAGTATTGTAGCAAGATAGAATTTTTTTAAAACACAAATTGGATGACCTTGAACATGTTCTAACATGTTCAGGTTTTCCTCTACCACTTTTCCTCTTGGAGACCTCAGATGCAGCACCAATGTGTTTCATTACATCTTCATCTTTTGAGCTGCAAACATGGATGTTCCACCACCAATATATGAGGCCGATGAAGCGGAAAGCCTGGGGAGGAGGAGATGCCAGCATGTGGATCTAGTGGAGATGATGGAAAGAAGGATGGAAGAAAGACGGATCAGGAAGGACCATATGCTAATTCAGAGAATTTTAAAATTAGATCTCTTCATAATCTTGGCCTTATTGATTGCAATCTTCTTCTACTTGGTATACGCAGTTGTATACTGCCTAAGATGCATCGAGTGTTCAGATAAAGCAGCCAAATTGCCAGTTTTCAACACTACTCTGTAAATAAAATTTTCTTTTTTAAAACTCCAAATGGTTGACCTTGAACATGTCTCAACCTGTCTGGTTGTATCAATTACCCCCACCACCACAATTCCAAAATACCAATCCTGCAAGCAAGACTTGCTTCATTTCCAACTCAGCTACGCTAGAGGTTACACAACACAATGAAGTGGGAATTACTTGTTGACAACCTTCAATACCTAAAAGAAATTTATGAAAAATTGCACATGCGGCTACTTCAAAATCCAGGGATGGTAATTAAAATGGAATTGGAATACGACTGTCCAACCATCGACGACAGTATGGATGAAGCAGAAGGGGTAGTCCAAAATACACAAGGAACATGTTGCTGTGAAGAAAATTCTTCGACAACATCAAGCACAAGTCCGGACAGCACATATGGGGATGAAGGAGGATTTTTGTAAATAAAATAAAAAAAATAATTTTTTTTAAAACTTCAAATGGTTGACCTTGAACACGTTTGAACATGTTGAGCAATGTGGATAAAATTTTTTTTTTTCTTTCTTATGCCTATTGCTGAATAACAAACTCAGTTGTATAGTTTGCAAAAAAAAAAATTTTTTTCATTTCATCTGACCACTTTACCCCCACCATCTCCTTATCCCCACCACCCTGCCGAGTACCTCAGATACACGGAGAGACTTGCTCAGTTGCTGTTCAACTCTTGTGGTGTGCACATCTCACTTTTTGCACTCAATTTACTTATATTGAGTTTAAATTTAAATATTTAACCAAATATCAAACATTTCTTAATTTTTCGGCAAAGTTTCAAATAACAAAAAAAAAAAAATTTTTTTCACTTTTGGTTTGATTGAAATTTCACAAGTTCCAAGATCACCTGAGAAAGAATAAAAATAAATATTTCTCAGGAAATATTTCCAATCCGAGTTACGGAGGTCCGGTAAAGGACCGGCTGGGACGAGTTGTTTAAAACAAAAATAAATTTTTCTTCCTTCTGACCACTTTACCCCCACCACCTCCTTATCCCCACCACTGGGCCGGGTACCTGGGGAACCGCCTGCGCCCAAGTCAGTACGTCTTCGGACGCGGTGCTGTTCGGATCGCGTGTCGTTTGTCGCACTGTGGGGTGTTTGAAGAAATTATTCTTCGGCTCTCAGTCTCTCGGTGGGTAAGTCAAATATAAAAAAAATTTTTTTTTTATTTGCCGGTTCTGGGTTAAGGTCAATGACCCCTGACGGATATATTAGGTCGAGAGTCTGATCGCTAGGGAATAAAAAAAAATATTTTTTGCACTTTTGTGATTCCTCGAGAAATTTCAATTTCTCACCATATTTTGAGGAATCGCAAAAGTGCAAAAAAATTTTTTTTGTATTCTTGCGTGACCTTGACCTAATTAACGTCAGTGACGTCATCATGATGACGTCAGCGGTAATGACGTCACCATGACGTCATAGGTGTGACGTCATGTGACGTCATATGACGTCATTGGTGACGTCATTGATGACGTCATCACTGCTGACGTCATCGTGATGACGTCACGTCCCAGAACCGGCAATTTGTCACTACTAACGAGAGTAATTCAAGGTCAGGTCTGTTATACAATACTTAAATTTTTACATCTTAAGATTTTGTGTTCCCAAACAAGTGCCTTGAATGGAGAACACTGACGTTTGACATTATCTTTGGTTGTCAGAGTCTAATCCCAGAAGAAGTCAGGCTCATGAAAACTTTTCCCCTAAAACGCGCCTGTCAGCTATCCTCCCAAACAATTTGTGATGACACAGAGAAAATAATAACTTGAATCGTAACAAAACTTTAAATTGTGCCAAGATTTGTTCATATATAGCTTTACTATTTATTTAACATTTATACTTCAGAAGCAATTTATGAAAACAAGAGATATCTTCTAAATTAACAAGTTGAATTGTTAAAAGATTTGAGAAATAAATTTAATTTTATTTTTATAAATTACAAACAGTTAGTATTTTTTACGTTTTATGCGATGAGGTAATCTTGAAGTAAATATTTTTGAGATACGCACAGGTAGAATTTTTAGTACAGTATTTTTCTGCGATTGTTCATAAAAATATGATGATCTTATTTTTAATTTTATACATTGTGCGGCAAAAAAAAAACGACCTATTTTCTTTTATGCACCATTCAGCGACAGGACGTCTGAGTGTGGTGGGGGTGGGCTTATTTTAAAGCAAATTTTATGCCATTTCAGTAGTCATTGAGTAGTGGTCGCCTAACCTACATGTTTGCATTAGGCCAGGCATGTTTAGTAACGTGCGTTCTTTATCGGGGGGTATTTTGTGCGTCTCGTCAGTAAACATTAAAATTTCTTTATCGGCATTTAAATCAATCATTTGTTTGTCGAACATTTTTTGCTTTGCATGGTCAGTGGGCTTTAATTACTGAACAATAGCCAATTAATTGGTATGGATGGGGATTAAGATCGAACAAAAAAATTTGTCAGCCATAATAATTCAAGGCATTTAGCTATCCTACCGGTTGGCGTCGTGGACTCTGGTTCAAGATGTAACCGATTCGATTCCCGAGGTGTCCACAACAATGTGATGGGTTTGGAATACTATCCCTTAATAGCATTTAGTGTACATAGTTCAATTATCTTAACAAAATTCTTCTGGCGTAGACACGAGTAAATCACTAGCTTGTTTTCTAACGGGCCGATGAGGACTGTTTTCCACACAGCAGCAAGGACTCCATCCATGTTCTCTGGCGTCTGCTCTGACCTTGGACGGCCTGTTGGCTTCGTTTTCAACTCAAAACAAGTTGATCTTAAGTTAGTAACCCACTGCATAATTGTGCTAGGATTCGGAATTCTAAATGTTGACCTGATTTAAAGCATTCACGAAACTGCCGCTGAGTAGCAATGATTGAACCACCAATATTGAAATACGTCTTGATAAGGAACCAGCGTTGTTCAAGCGACCGCTACTCCATAACTAGTAAAATGGCATACAATTTGCGTTCCAACAAGCCTACCCCCACCTTTCTCAGATGTTCTGTCGCTGAGCGGTGCGCGAAAGAAAATAGGTCGGGTTTTGGCCGCACCCTGTACAATTTATGTTCCTATTTTTCCACATATTGTAGTATATGTATTAATATAACCTAGACGTTTCTCTAAAAAGATAAACGTAGACTATTAAAAAGATATGTTCTACTGAATTTTTCATTTTGGAAAAACAAACACAGCACAATTTATTGCTGCATATTTTCTCAGACATTAATTTACTCTGATGCTGTTTTGATTCAAAATGTATTCAGATGAATAAAACATTGTAATGCCAAGTTAACAAGTTGTAACGAATTGACCCTTAGTGTTTATTTACAATGTAAAACTGAACTGAGCGTCGCAGCCTGTCAGGGTTACCTGCTGAGGAAGTCACTAACATGACCTTGTATGGATTAATATATAGAATGTTTTTGTGTTATTCAATAGCTCAGATGTGTTTTATTCATGTTTAAAAAAAAATTAATTGCAATTCACAAACAAAATCAATAAAAATATTAATAATACAACTACATTTGGTTATTATTTATAAACTAAATGCCACACTTTGAATTATACCATTTTCTTAATAATACAGGATGGAGGGAAATAAATATATTTAGTGAACATAATTATGGAAAAATACTTTCACATGACATTAATGACTAAAATGGAAAATATTGTAGGAATATTCAAAGTCAAACAGGGGCGGATTAAGGATGTGATTTTGGGGGGGGGGGGGGCGGTTTCGAAAATATAGGCCTTCATTTTTGCCGTGGATAAGAAAGGTTTTGAATGAATAAGAATTGTTGGGGGGGTGGGGAATGTTTTAAAACGTGTTAAAAATAATTGTTTATTTCCTATTAGACCCATACCATATTAATTAAATTAAATTTAATGATTAAGCTGAAATACCGGATTGACCTCGTCGACCGCTATACCCTTGCTCGTTGGTTTTAATCACAACTTTTGTCGTAGTATCATTGTAAATAGGCTATTAAGTTTAGGCCTACACTAACAACTTACTGACCGTGGTGTATCCAAATTATAAACAAAATCTACCCATAGATGTTTATATAAAATAACATAATAAACAGATACATCGCTACAGACACTCTTGGTAATTTTTAGGTTAGGATTGGTTTCTCACAAAATTCTCGCTATTAAAAGTCACATATAGGTTACATAGAACAACCAAAGTGATGATCCTAAACTTCTTTATTTTAAATTAACTAAATTGTGAATTTAACAATAAGTATTGTTACAAAAGATAAAACACATTTAAAATAAGAAGAAAATGAAGATGAATTAAAGTAATTGGGTACACAGAATTAATCCAATTAAAAACGTAAAAAAACAACTAAACACCTAGAGTAAATGTATTTTGAGAGCGAACGGGAAGAGATAAGGCAAAACATGTTGGAATCAAAATTATAGATATTAAAAAGATCTATCAAAAGTTTCATTTAAAAATTTTTAGGACCACCTGTTTAGTCACAAGAGCCCAAAACCGAAAACGGCGTTTCATTAAAAACGCTCTGGAGGCTTAACGGTGCGAGTACGATAAAAAGTCGCAGGACCAAAATTGTAGATAATTAAATTCCCTATCGTAGCATTGATCTCAGATTTTAGATAGGACGAAGCGTTCTTCCGCTAGAGCCAAAAAACTAAAATTACAATTTCAGAAATCCACTACATCACTACAACATTGACAATTATTGTCAACAACACACAACGCTGTCCAGCTTCGGCACTAGAGGGGGAAGGGGATATGGTGCAATAATCTCGATCTCGATCCGCGTCCTTGAGTGGCGCGGTACAGTGGTGGAAACGCGAAGTTCCTCGGCACCCTCAAGTGATTGCGAATTGCAGTGCCGCAGCGGCAGGCGTGAGGCGTACTCAGTAAAAGTGTGGTGAGGTGCCTGACGGCGAGGCGCTCGGAAACATTTTTTTAAATTTTATAGGTATCACCTTTATTTTGTACATAGCCTACGTAGTTTAATCCTTATTTTGTCATAATTTATCTCTAACAATATTACAAATACTAAAACTATAATCATACACTCATTGTAGCTTTTGATAACTTGACAGCCAATATACAGTATTTCAATCTCTACAGCGGACGGGGGGGGGGCGGACGCCCCCCCCGCCCCCCCTTTAATCCGCCCCTGAAGTCAAATCACTGTAGTTCTCTTCACTGTGATTTTCGTTATTTCATTCATTGTGCAACCAATATTTCTCAAACAGGTTAATAGAATGTGTTAAATCCAAAATAACTCAAAATAACAATTATAAACAAAATAACAATTGTATACAGTTAATAAAATTTGAAGAAAGAGGAGTTGTTTTAAATTCAAAGGCTGGAGATCCACAATGTAGGGCAGTAGTGTAGGTCAGAGTTTGCATGTAGAACATACGTGTATGTTTGCTATACAGTGTACATGTGTGAATGTTTGGTAACTATGAGCAAATACTGTTCGCTGAGTCCACGTGAGCCAGCTTGAGGCCCTGTGGGCGCCCAAAGTGGCGAAGGTCTCCGCGTCTGTGACGTCAACCAGAGTGCGATATCGACGACCCATAACGGCCTGCCCTTTCACATTAACTGGTTGGTGACGTCAGAGTGGTCGATGCGTTTTGTTTTCAATTAAGCAAGTTAATTGTCACATTCCGCTTTTTACGATTGAAATAATTGTATTTAATATGTAGTTAGAACGATAAATTCGTTATGGAATACCAAACACTTTAATAAATAGTTAGGAAAACTAATACAAAAAGTTTTTATAATGCACTCTCTTGACACAGACCACCAAATAAATATTCACATTAGAAAGCAACAAAAGTCCCTAAGAAGGATTATCAAGCATAATTCTGTGCCTTGCAATGATGTGGTCATAATACTTTTCTGTTTTACCTATAAGTACTGTAGCGGTTGAAGTGTACTAATTTTTGTAGGTACACATTTTTAAATGAACTGTAAGTCCGTCACGATTAGCGTCATTTTGTGCATTTGTGTCAATTAATTGGTTTCGAATATTATAAACAAAAAACAATTATAGGCAAACAAATTTGTCCGGTTGGCATTGAAAAGAATGCCGGGTAACAGTTATATGGTATGGTATAAAATATATTTTTTAATGAAAAACCTTTACGTTTCAGACCTCATCATGCAACGAGTTTTAATTTGGCTTAACAATGTACATTATAATGTTACTTGTGATAACATTACTGCAAATGTCTTTGATAAAAACACTAAATCAAAATTTTACGACAAATAACGACTAAAGTACATGCGCTCTACTTTTCAACCAACTGACCCTCCGAGTAAAATGTTGATGCCGCCATGCAGAGGCGCGACGTGACTCATGTTCCGATGCGTGACATGGGAGAGACCATGGGTGACGGACAGCAGGGACGCTGTGGAAACGGCACCAGCGGGGCGGATCATGGTGGCGTGAGGGGCGGCCGGCGGGACGCCATGGCGGGGCAGAGGCGGCAGTCGGGGCCGGGGGAGGTGGAACCTAACGGCTTTGTTAGTGTGTAGTTTTCGATTGGGTTTGTTGACCGTCCTTTTAGTAAATCACCTTTTAGGAATCTTGTCTCTTCAAAACTTGCCACTAAGGATGGAGATGATGGACTAACACAGCTGTCAGAGTGATATCAAACACAAATCAAAGATGCTGTCTTTGCTAGTCACTGTATTTGAAATAGGGAGGCGATGAGGATTTTTAATATCTGCATTAGTAAACAGCATTTCTCCCACCTATCTTTGATTATCACAAAATCTAAGAGAATTTAAAACCTAGTTAAAACGTTAACGCAATAAACAACATGTTTTTAACACTTTATTGATGAGGTTCACGGTCAGATTTTAATAATGCCTACGAAGAAGCATCATCTCGGTATTTTCAAAGAGGTCAGCTTTTTAAGATGAGTGTCGTTATCATTTTCAAACATTGGCCATTCATAATTATTATGATAATAATATGAAAATATTAACTATGTTCAAGTTCAAAATTTGTAAGTTTCGTTTTTCTTTGCTGAATGTTTGTTCAATTCCCTCACAATATTAAAGCAGTAAAATTACAGTTAAACGATAAAAATTGTGAGATTATGTGATCCATTTAACAACGAAGTGAACTTTTCTTCTGTATCACTGGACACACTTTCGGTGGCTCTACTGGAGCCACCTCGGGACTCGTCGGGGGGGCACGGCGGAGGCGATAACAGTCTGCGGACACTGATAACACTGGCAAGGTCACCAATACAGCAGGACACTGATAACACCGGCAAGGTCACCGCGGGGTCACCACACAGCAGGACACCGACTGTGGACTGTGGGACTGAGGCAACCGAGGCCCGAGGCGATCCATAATCTCGCGTGTTGTTGGTATCGACCGCCACGGCCTAATGAGGCGACCCACCGTCGCTACACCACCGCCATGCCGACACCGTGGCGTTTATAAGATGATACATGTCTACTCTCATGTTTTGATAGGGTGAAGTTAAAAAATGTATGGGATACATAAAACGTATGTTTTAAGCTTATTCAAACTCTTAATTAACCGAGTTAAATTCATATATTTAAACGTTTTTTTAGAACACTTGTTCGACCAGTTTACAATAAATTTGTTGACGAATCCTCTATTTGAAATATCAATGAGGTTGTCCTCATAACATCAACAGAGTTTTCGCACGAGCTACTTTATAATAAGATTGATATGGCATTGTGATTGCAGAGGAGATGGGCATCCAAAGCTCGTTCCCCCGGCTGCGAACAGTGCTGAGTCTGGGCTGCATCGTCCTCATCTGCGTATTCTACTGGGACGTCATCATTCTCAACCGCCTCTATAACTCCCGGCATTCTCCGACCAGGTCTAGTCTCAGGTGAATGTACAGAAATGAATACAAATTAATACTAATTGATAAAATGAAATGAAAATACTTATTTATTGAGGCGAATGTAGGACCACATGGTCCTTTCTTACAATTTGAGTGACAGCTTCATTCAATTTAAAAGTAAAAATTTAGTGGTATAAGCAACAATGTGGAGGTCAAACAACATACACACACATAAAACAGCCAACACATAAAATTTCTAAAATATCTATAATACATACATTTAAAACTTAGCCTAACTATGCTCACCTTTCATTAGCTGATGTTATTGTGTTGTTGTGATTAATGTTATTGATATTTTTCTCAATGATCTCTTTAGTAGATAATTGAGCACAACTGTGTAAGAAACTTGACTTATGACTTGTGCCTAGTAGCATTTAAACGAGGATTTAGCTCTAATTATACCTTACGAATTTAAAAAGGCCCTTACTATTACTATATAATTAGTTTAATAAATGTCTTTTATTATCAATGAGTGATCTATACATTGTTTAAACTACACTTTTTATTACTAACAGAATAATTTTATGTTCTTTTTAGTGACAGTTCCTCTTTTGGGTGGTCCTGGGAGTGTCTAGTGGGAGGAGACGGAGTAAAGATTTGCCAAAGAGTAATGATCAACGTATTGTCCCAATTACCAACGTCTCTCGAGACATGTCAGATGACCTGCTCTCCCGGCAGGAACATCTGGCCGATGCCAACTGGAGAAGTGAAAATGGCCAACAGCACAGCATCCTTTCAACCGCGGAGTCTCAGGGTCGAGTTTGAACCCGTGAATAACCTGGATCTTGCTCTCTTGTTGAAGAAAGCCATCACACGGTTTGAAGAAAGAATTGTGAATCTCGCACAAAAATCTCATTCGCATGCTACAGTAAGTGCATTGAACGTAGACATAAACGTTAAACAGAAAAAATTCGAATTCTTAAATATAAATACAGATGAGAGTTACAAGCTAATTATTACTCAAAAAGGACCGATTTTAAATGCGATAGTTTTTGCCTCTTCTTTTCTAGGGGCGCATCATGGTCTAGAGACACTTTCCCAGCTTATCTGGTGGGACGATAGGCATAGGGTTTTGAAGATAATGAACAATGTTATCATAAGTGATTCACCTATATTTACATACCGAGGTTTAATGTTGGACACGAGTAATAATTACATCCCAATATCTTCGATTCAAAACACTATAAAAGCTATGTCTATGAGTAAGATGAACGTGTTCCATTGGCACTTGACAGGATCAAAGAGTTTCCCTGTAGTTTCTAAAAGCTTCCCGATGTTTTCAAGTTCCGGTTCTTATTCGAAGAATGATGTTTATACTTTAGAGGATATAAAGCAGTTGGGGGAGTTCGCTGAAGAGCATGGAGTCAGTGTGTTAGTAGAATTAGACGCTCCAGCGCACAGCAGTCAAGGCTGGGGATGGGGGGACGCCCAAGGCAAAGGAAACCTTTCATTATGCTTGAACGCCCAACCGTTCTCAGAGTTCTGTTCAGAGCCACCTTGTGGACAATTGAATCCCACAAATAACAATACATACTCGGTGTTAGTCCAGTTACTAAAAGAATTAAAAGAAGCGACTCGATCCGAAGCCTTCCTTCACATCGGTGGAGACGACGATGATTTCAGATGTTGGGAAGTCTCCGAAGAGGTGACCGATTCTGATATTTTCATAAAGAAAGGAGTATTAGGTGTTTGGGAGCACTTTTACAGGACGTTATTAGATAGAATGAAGAAAGAAAAACTCAACGCAAAGCATCTTATTGTTTAATCTAACGATTTCCTTAAAGAATCCGATTTTTGGAAGAATTTAAAACACATAACACCGATTGTTCAGTCGAAAGAACCGACTTCTTCTGGGGAATTAGAGAGATTGGCGAAGAAAAAATTTCGAATGATCGTGTCTTCCGGGGACGCGTGGGACCTGAGCGAGCCCAAGCCTTGGAGGGTGGCCTATCAGCATCACCCCTGGTCGGAGCTGGGGCAGGCTGACAGGAGGCTGGTGCTGGGAGGGGAGGTTCTGGTGTTCTCTCACCTGCTGGACCGTCACTCCCTGGACGTCACCGTATGGCCGGCCGCCGCCGCTGCCGCCGAGCGCCTGTGGGCCGACCCTTCTCTGCCGTCCAGCCCCTCGGACCGGCTGGCAGTGTTCAGAGAGAGGATGGCCAAGCTGGGTATCCGGAGCTCCCCTGTAGCGCCGCAGTGGTGCTTACAGAACCCTTACCAATGTTTGTAACCCTGTTGAGGTTTCTGGTTTGGTTGGTTTATGTTTGTGATGCTGAAGAGTACTTGACTTTATGTATAACCACGGTTTAAATTAGAACGGTTTGACTGATTCATTTCAGGCATTTATTGACCTATTGAGCTAGAGTTATTTTCATTCACCAGTAAAAGCTGTAAATCACTCAGTAAGTAGTTTCATAATTTTATTCTATACGTTTTATAGAAGATTTTACGAATTTTTTTGCACTATGCATAATGTTTTTTGCACTATAAGTAAAATCAAATATCTCGGCAATTTTTTAACGATGTTTAGTTTTTTAATAATTAACAATTTAACTCGAGATTATAAACTATCATAGAAAATAATAGTTCTGGAGTTTTATTTATAAGCAGTTTAAATAATGGATTTCAAATTTTGTATAGAAAACCAAATACAATATACATGTGTTAAATGTTTAGTATTTTTTACTTGTAGTACACCGTACTAAATTGGAGATGCTTTGGAAAAAACGGCTACATGGCTCGTTCGTCTCTGTAACGAGCAGTTGCGTAAACGAGATTTTTTGCATTCAACATCAAAGGAGAACTATTTTATTTACAATGCCGACCCAACGCAACGCGCCAACGCTCAATAGTGAATCTCTTTGGATCGATTCACTAATGTGAACCTGTTTTAAACCTGGGATTCAGATATAACAATTTATTTATGATGTAATGCACCATAGTAGTTCATTAATTGATATACCAATAAACACCCCGTTACTGTAATTAAAAATTACAAATTCAACTTAAGTTTTAAAGAATATTATAATTAGATAGTTTTAAATTACACATTATTGGGTGAGTCATATTAAATGGGTTACATTACAATTGAGATAAACTGGAAAAAACTAAAGTGTGATGGTGGTAAAAATGTGTATATCACTGTGTTATATTGTATTGTATAAATTATGTGTTTAAGGTCAAAATATTTAATAACTTTGAATGAATTAGATAGTTATTTTACAAAACGACCAATTATTATACATAAGGACTAAATTAATCACATTTACCAAACCATTTATCTTGTTCTTGTTGTAGTAGATATTATTGAGAATTATAGTCGCATGAATATTTTTTATAGATGGCACATATCACAATATAGCGGAAATATTTATTCCATGGTTCTTATTTGTGAATCTTAATTAGTCCAAAGTTCTTCAACTATCTTTTTGAGGAAGCGACTCGTAATTTTTGATTTTTATACAATCCGGAGAAATAGTAATGAAATTATCTTTTTTAACGCCTTGAGTAAATTATTACTAACATTAGACTTTTCAGTTTACACCAGGAAATTACTTGACAATTAAATAGCAATTACCCCTGGGTTAATTAAAAAACTTTGGTGAACTTCCTCTCTTAGCCTCATTATTTAATGATGGTATGAAAAACATCCCTTAAGTCAGTTAAGTAATTAACAAGAACATATTTTAAGTTTTTACATAGGGAAGTTTTATTTATGAATAGTATATACTTTCAGTGCATAGCTTATTTTTGACTCGATCGAACTAATAGTTTATAAAAATGACACTGGCATTGTGTGATGAAAAATAAAAGTAATATTTGCATTGAAAATAAAAAAAATATTGATTGTGCTTATTGAAAATCATGAAAATAGGTAAAAACTGTAAGATAAGTTTCTTGAAAAAGCACGTCACTTATGTATAGAATTATAGATGGCTGTATTAGTTATAAGTTTCTATTTTAATATTAAGATCGTTGTCCCTTGTAACGGACGTTTTGAGAATCCTACTTTGACTCGATTCATTGAGTGTGGGTTGAGAGATTGTTTATGGTTTGATTCCAGTGAAATGAAAACGGCGAAAAGATATTTTTTAACAACTAAAGACTTGATGCTCCTGTAGTATAATAGTGGACCATCGTTTGGTAGATATTGGAGTAAGGTGGATCTGGTGCATATGTAGTTTACAAATTAAATTATTCGTCCCACTTCATGCCTTCGATTCAAGAGGAGGTTAAAGAGACAGAACCTGCGCAGTCAAGTGGCCGTTGCGGGAACTATGGAATACGGTTCGCATTGTCTCCCAACTATTCTGAGTCCTCGCAGGTCAAACATTCATCTTGCATTGCTTCACCTGCTCCCATTTTTCCTTTTTTTTTAAAGTCCAATAAAAGTGAGAGAAGTTTAAAATTAAATATAAAGACTAGGACTCTTGGACTATATGATTAACTTTTTGATATTTTAATATTTTGAACTCATATCTAGCTATAATGGTTCAATATTGATCAAAGTTAGATCAACTTCAAACCATTATAGCTTAATATGGAATCAACATATAAAAGCGAATCAAATAGCCCAAGTCTTTGTCTTTAATTTAAAACTCTCTCACTTTCATCGCTCTGACTTTTACTAAAGGAATAAAACAGGAGCAGGCGAAGCACTGCATAGCGCCTTGAGAGGAGTCTTTTAATCCCCTCTTAAATATTTCAGTTATTCCTTGAAAAAATAGTTTCAGATCAACCAACTTCCATTGACTTCTGTTAAATAATCAAATACCCCCGTCGCAGCAGACCTGCGTAGTCAGCGAATTTCCAAAGAATTATTGTTTCAACATCAAAGAACTTTTTGGCTATCTTATATAATTAATAATCTTTACAAGGAAATATAATATATTTAATAGCATTATATTTCTGAGTAAATTATTTTTATTTAATAATTTATATATTAATATTTATATTGCAATAAATGACTTTTTTAACAGTAATAAAAGTGGACATCCAAAGCTTCAATGAAAAAGGAATGATTTGTTTACAAATAACAAAACATAAACATTTCAAACTTGACAAATATGCAGAAGACAGCTGATCAGCTGATTAGGAACAGATACCTTATTATCTTCATCTCTCTTGCTCCCATTATACACTTATTTTCCATGAGAATACCGTGGGATTTATCATGTAGGTTTGCTGCCATGTGGGTTTTTGATCAAATCTTAATTACTCACCACCTAGTGAAGGTTCATACAAATTTTTATTAAGATATGTTGATAAATAAGCGATATATAACATTTTAAAGATTTACCCATAAGAATAACATGGGAAACTTGATTTGAATTTTCTCTATAACCAGTTAAGCTATTTTAAAGATTCAAAATACTAAATTGTTTGTTTTTTAAGCTCTTTTAAATGGTTTTTGTTAAAGTTGATGAATTTTGAAAATTTAGGTCCAAAACCCCATAAAAAACCGTTCCCATAACCCGACAATGCTGGTTCGCGAACTCATGAAAATAGACCTGGTCTTACACCTTCATACCAAATTTCATCAAAATCGGAGGTCCCCTTCAAAAGTTATCAGTACCACGGACACACATATATATATACATATATATGAAAATGAACGAATGGTGTTTTTGGCTTCTGGGGACCTCAAAATGAAAAAGTAAAGTGGTCCCGGGCTTAGGTCTTACCATGGCTACTACAATAGCGTATTCCCTATAGGGAAATTCGCTAAAAGATTCAGAGTGTAAGCTAGTTGACAGGTCAAACATCCTTTGTGAGTGTCTTGTTAGCCTAATTAGCTTCTTGGACTTAAGTTCAAGAGGTTACAGGTTCAATCCCTGGTTGCCCTCCAAAATTTTAGGGTTTGAAGCGCTTTCACCAAAAGCTTTTGGGTATTTCACAACAAAAAATGCGACTGACGTTGATGTAGCAAAAACAGAAAAGAACAGTAAGAATAGAAGAATACGTAGAAAAACTCCTTTTTTTAACCTGAAAGTAATTCTAATATCATGAATGAAGTTATTATGCTCTAAGGTATGCAAATCATCGGCTAGCATATGCTTGTAATTAATTTATTACTATACAAATCGAAATATGGTTGAATAATAGGAATATTTAGCCCGCCGGGTTGTAAGCTGATTACCATTCAGATAAACCAATCAACTGCGCGACTGTGCGACTGTGGAACCTCGGCAGGCGCGGCGGTGATGCGAGTGGATCAGCACCGAATTGAACAAACTCATCCATTCAAATGATTAGTGGTAGGAAAACCATTACATATTCTAAAACTAACAGTTTATTAAATTTGTAAACGTTTAAAAATGTGTTCATCTATGTGTGGCTTCTGTGTTTATATACAAAAATAAAAACTCATGAATTATCTTAAAGGCTTGAGATATAATAAAATAATTATTTGGTTAAAAAATTTAATTTTTTGTAAGAAACTTTTTTTAGTTTATGGGGTTTTGTATAATTTAAATTAATTCAGTTACTGGTCAATTTTGGACATATATTTTGAAAAAATTAAAAACACTCATCGGTTTTGTGGATTTTTGCTACATATTTTAGTGTATAACTTTAAGTTCAACCTTCATGTTTTATTCAATGAAGTTTCTTGTTCTATTTTTAAGTTTCTTGTGTATCTATAATTATTAACAAAGGCACAAATAAAAACTACTCTTCCACCGATTGTGACAAATAAATTCTGAAAAGCAATATAATATGATTCTACAAATGATTGTTGGTCAACATTCTTTTGAACGTAAATGAATTGATTAATCTACTATATATTTGTCAAATACCACTCACTCATGTATCAGAGAATCTCCATCACCATGGGGTATAGAGGGTTGAAATTTTGCATGGACGTTCCACTTTGCTAAAAAATGCTCACTAAGAAACAGTTTTGCAAAATTCCTTCAGGTCTCCGCCCCACAGGACTTCAAAATTTCCATCTAATGTTAATCTTATGGCCAATTTTTAATACAAATCAAAGCAACAACGAATCTGAAAAACTATGTTACCTAGAATGTTAAAATTAAGCACGGGTGTTCTTCTTTGCTCATAGGTGCTCACTAAGAAACGGTTTTGCAAAAGATAATAAGAACGATTAATGAGAGATTAAATTTTTGTTTAAAACGTCCCTTGTAATACACCACAAAGTATAACAAATTTGTAAATAATTCTCTAAGTCTTCATACTCTACTGATAAACTAATATGTTTTGTTCATCAATTTTAAAGTAAAACGTTAGTTCTAAAATACAATACACTACGTACAAAATTCCGATTGAGTATGTTCAAACGTATAGTGAGATATTTGGCACACTTTTAAAAAACCTTCCTAATGGATCCGGCGATTGGTGGCGGATTTTCAGCCCTAATTTCGCGCTTAAATGCATTCTATCAAAACTTTAACAGAGGCTAATATTTAATGCTCTCCATAAAAGCCTTAACGTCCTCTTAATAACAGCTTCCTTTCATAAAGGTTAGTAAAGATAGGCCAAACACAAACTCGAGGAAAAATAGAAATCGAAAATAGAGCGATGCCAATTATAGTTACGTATGTAATAAGAGAAATTTGTTTTACTCATTAAAAAAATGATATGCATTTTTGAGCATTTATTTTTAAGCATAATTTTTAAGTAGTAATGTGGTTTGAATGTTATAGTAAAATTGAATTGAAATATTTTACAATACCCCCGTCGCAGCAGACCTGCGTACTCAGCGAATTTCCAATGGAATTTCAGATTATTTACTTTCCCCATAAAAACACCTTAGGATCGAGTATGTAGGTTTTCTGCCATTGGGTGTTGTTAGAAAATCTAAGTTAATCAATAATTGGTGAATGTAAACACAAAATTGTATCAAACTCTGGCAATTTTTTATTTTCCCCATAAACCCCATGGGGGTGAGTATGTAGGTTTGCCGCCATATGGGTTTTGTAAGCAAGTATAAGTTAAACCTTTTATAGATAATGTACATACCAAATTTGATTAAGTTATGTCAATAAATAAGCAAGATATAGGGTTTTCTTGATTTCCCATAAGAGTAACATGGAAAACACATTTTTGGATTTGCCCCGTAACCAGTTGTGCTATGATAAAAATTCAAAATACCAAATTGTTTGTTTTTTAAAGCTCTTTTAAATGGTTTCAGTTAAAATTAATGAATTTTAAAAATCAAGGTCCAAAAACGCAAAAAACCCATTTTTGACCCCTTTGAAACCCCATAAAACCCCGTTCCCATAACCCGACAATGCTGGTTCGCGAACTCATGAAAATAGACCTGGTCTTACACCTCCATACCAAATTTCATCAAAATCGGAGGTCCCCTTCAAAAGTTATCAGTACCACGGACACATAGATATATAGATATATAGATAGATAGATATATAGATATATATATATATATATATATATATATATATACATATATATGAAAATGAACGAATGGTGTTTTTGGCTTCTGGGGACCTCAAAATGAAAAAGTAAAGTGGTCCTGGTCTTAGGTCTTACCATGGCTACTACCGTAATAGCGTATTCCCTATAGGGAAATTCGCTAATAAAAATAAAAAAATAAAAATTGAATTAATTAATGAAATAAAAAAAGTAATTAATGATCTTGCGACAGGTTATTAAGCCTATAATCAAACTCGACAAGTGAAAAGCTTAATACATATTACTATGTAAATATTGATGGACTTACAGTTAATTTCCTTGAAATATTTCAACTTTAATCATTTACTGCATTTGATAAGTGTTTTATACAGATGTAAATATTGGATGTAAAAAATATATCGTGTTAGTAGGATATCGTTAATGTTATGCAAAATTGGCTAAGTAGCTGAGTGGTTACAGAGCTCCTTTTATGAGTCATAGGTTCCCGGTTTGACCCTGAGAAAAAGTTAAACGTTTTTTGAAGGTTCGAAGCTGGACCTGGTTACATTTGCTATAATCAATGATTGGGCTACTATTAATGATTCTAACAAATAAATATGCTGAGCTTGGTAAGCAACAAAGCTACACCTTATCACACTCCCCCCTTTAGAGATATTCCCCTTAAAATGCACACCACAGAGTGGTTGGCGTCTTAATAGAATGTATCTAATGTACCGTATATGTTTCATAAATTTGCACATTATACGAACAATTATGTGATGTGTCTAACTTATCTAGGATTACTTACACACATGGCCAAATAAATTTATGACATTGTCTAATAGGCCTACATATGAAATTATAGTTATAATCTTACTTAGAAATAATATCTATAGTATATTTTAAACAGCAAGGTAAAAAACACCTTCAGACAGTTTGTCTGAGACTTCTACTGGGCTGATTTACATGGGGGATGTACCGAAACAAACCCTTTCGGACCTATATTAGCAGGTTTTATTTGCATTTCAAAACTATTTACGTTAAATTGGTTAAAAATGAAAAATAAACTTTTCTCATGGAGATGTAACATAAGTTAACTTTTTCAATCCTTTGGACTGTTCGTCCGAGACTTCCACTTGACCAATTTACATGCAGTTTGTAAGAAATAAAAGCTAAATTTTTCTATAATAGCAGGTTTTATTTACTTAAACGTCATCTTACTTTCTTAAATTAAAAAATCTACATTTCGAAACCTTTGCAATTAATTTATTTTACAGGCTTTCAATCAGCTGATTATATTTAACATGAGGTAATTGATCTGTATATCTGTCAAACAAAATTTAAGTAATCATTTAAAATTATATTTAAAACGCTAATGCTTATTGGTCCATACTCATCACAAATTATTCTGTGAATTATCCATAATTAATCCGTCCCCAAAATAAGTTTGATGAATCAGATGCAATATTAAAACAATGAACTTTCTTTACGTTGTCAAATATTAAGATAAATTGATGCGTAAAATATGCTTACCATTGTCTTTTAACACACATGAAAAAAAAATTAAGAACAAGCCAAGGAACAAGGTTGGAAACAATTACAAGTATAAGTTGTAACATGAATACAATATCATATACCAAGTCCAACCCCTCATTTTCTATCACATTACCTACTAAAACAACATAGTATTAGTAAAATCTATTTTTAATCTTCAATTTATCATCTTGTTTTCCTATTTTACATCAAGATATATAAGAATTTCCCGTGACCTTTAGCTGGGATAACATTCTCGTCATAAAATTATGATTACTATGTAATTACTTTTGAATTTTTATCTACATAAATTTTAATAAAAAGACTCTTCCATTAACTTTTGTTAAAATTGTTTATGAAGTTTGGCTCAGAGTTACATTATCATCCAGGAAAGTGAATCATTAACAAAAGTGCAAAGTTAGTCTATAATTATTTTATAAACACAAGCTTACAGTGTTAAGATTTTCAAAAGTTTGCTTCCACATTATTCCATAACACTTACTTAGACTTGAAAGATACTGGGTAAATAAAAAACTTTTACAGTTACTTGGTATCGCATTTGGTAGTTAGTTAATGTTACGCCATATAGGTTTAATAACTTATTAACAGTATTTGTGATTGGAAAAAAAACCCAAGACTAACATAAAAATATAAAAAGTCCTGGATAAACTTATTGCCACATTGATTGATTGGGGTTAAGAGTAATCATTCTTTTACGCCAAAAACACTGTTGTAAATAATATACAACTATACGAATTTCTAATAATAAATATACAACAAAAGCCATGTGCAATAAATTTTTAATGATATAAATTTAACATTAAAATTATTAAATTATCCTAATATAGAGCTGTTAACATATCTTCAATATAGTTCATTTTTAATATTATTTTATTTTATTTTCACTAAACGATTATTAGAATCAAAGTTTAGTAAATTCTGGGAGTAGGATAGTTGATTCCATTTTAACATAGGTTTGAATTTTAAAAATATATTATTGATACTGTAATTACACATATGACTTATTAATGGTAAACGTTTTATATCAATAACTCATAGTAATATTAATAGTTAATTTTCATTTACATTTTGATGATAATACTTTTTTACTATCGAAACCCACAAAAGCTTTTCTTAAAGAAATTGAAATAGAGCAATTTAATTTGGAATATCACATGAAATCACAATGTTACTTTTAAGTTTTAAATCAATTACAACCGACCAATTAAATATTGTGATCATCAGTAATCACCCAAAACTACATTTATTTACAGCTGTACATCAATAAACGTTCAAAATGCTCAAACCAATCCCAATGTAATTATAATGGAAAAATTTCAAATTTTAAGTTGCGCCTTTATTTTAACCCCAATTCTCATAAATCTTTTGCGAAAACAAGTAAAGGCGAATTTTCTGTTAATCTGTTAATAGCATTCCGAAGACACAAAAAAAACTGAAGAATCGGTAGGAGGAGTCACAATAAAAATTTTCAAAAACCCTTAGATATATTAGATAGTGTAGTCAACTGTGTGACTGTTTAAGGAGACGCTTACAGTTTCAAGTGAACGACTCTCTCACTTGGTCAGCAGAAATGTTACTCTTTTTCGTCCCGTCCCCATCCCCTTTACAGGCAGCAGATACTTTAAAACTAATGATATCATTTAGAAAAGCTATTATTTATAAGAGGGAAATGTAGCCGAACCTATTACGGATAACAATTTTCACAATAACTACAAATTTGGATTTTAAAACTGTGAAATGCGAAAAGTGTTATTAGTTTAGTATAAGGGGGACCAAGCTAATGCTAGGTAAAATTATTAAGTGTCACTTCTCTTTATCAGACTCAGATCTCGTTCGCTCCGCTCACTCACCCCCATGCCATTTTGACGATCTTGTTCGCTTCGCTCACTCCAGTGAAAAGTTTGCTCTAATTTGGTATAAATTTGTATAAACACCTGTTGATGTAACTCATTGGTTTGTATATACAATTATAAGCTGATTTTTCTTTTCAGTTTTAGTAGCTTTATAAATATCCATAGAGATAACGTGCGAACTTTGAAAGGCTCTAGGACGTAACCGGATTACGTTTTACTTCCATGGGACCAACTCCAATTGATTCCTGGTGGCCAAAACACCCATGTTCAACCATGAAATAAAAAATCATTGGAGAGATAAATTTTTCCCGTGCAAACAGTACTTTTTTAAATTAGATTTTTTTATGTTTTATAGTTGTAGATTTTGCTACTAACGCAGTCTAGCAGATTGCTGCTGAAACACATCAAGTGCCCAATGGTACTATAAAATAAACAGTTTGAGCTGTTCTTTAATTTGATATATAATTTATAACTATAAGGATAATGTAATAAATAATATAATCGTTAAAACCCCGTAAATTCGTTTATAAACACCCAGTGCTCTAAGTGGGATGAATATAGACGGTGAGGAGCGGTGTTGGTGCACGGTTCAGACGGCCGAGGGAGGGGCGCTCGCAGACTCGCATTCGTCTGTTGGTTTAGTGAACGGTAATCGGTTTATAATAAGTTCCGCTAAAACATTCGCCTGATTTAAACTCAAACACTAATAAACGTTTCACCGATATGTTTACAATTCCCCCTCTTTTATTTCAAAACCACTTACATTACTTAGCATGTAAGCCCTCTCAGCCCGAATTATGTCAACATGTTTAATTTCTCTTTAAACTTTTGAATAGTATTTTGTTCCTTATGTGTTGAAAGCCCGTTCATCAGTTTTAAGGAAATGCGTTCCATTATCCTAAGGACTGACATTAGTTTTAGCTTTAAATAGTTCATGTTATTTTACGAATTGCTCTCAAACAACTTAAATTTTAATCTAGTGTTGAGGCATGTTCCCCCAACTCAAACAATCTCTGATGTAAATATAAAAAATATTTGAAAGAGAATTAATTTATATGGAATAGATGCAAATGGATTTAAATATTTATCTACTTGGTGGAAGTAGTGTTATAATGGTAGTTTATGCAACGATTGTGTTATGAATTCATTTCAGCCACTAGTGAGATGTGAAACGAGTGTCCTAAATATTTAACAAGTGCTAAGTATTTTAATATGAAACCTGTAGGCTACGTTTATGAGGTCATTATGAAACGGATTTGAATTTGGTTTAATAATGAACCATTTTTTTTTTTTTTAAATTTCATGTTATGGTATTATCGGTGCTTATTGCAACCACGTAGTAGACAAACTGATATTATCAGGCTTTAAAACGATCCACTCTAAGAATGTAGAATAGCAATGACTATGCAGAATTTTGTGTTCAAATTTAAGCTAATTTCATTATTAATTACATTGTTTTCGGTGGTAAGATAAGAGAATAAGTAGTGGGGTTTGGCCGGTCCTGGCCCCAGGTCAAGGTCAGGCGGTTGTAACTGTTGTAGGGGTTGTAGCGGCTGGGGTTTTTTGACAGTGATGGGTGGGTTTTGGAAGTGGGTCAAGGCCATCCGGAGGGGGTTTTTTAAAAATATATTTATTTAATAAAAACTTATCAGTGATTGGAGAATTGCTTTTGTCATTATTTGCAGCGGTAATAGTTATTTTATTACTCTGTATGGGATGGGAGTCAGTGCTTGTATGGGTGAATCCCGCTGTGTGTCCATAATTGCAAAAAAGGAGAGGTCCTAGGTGGTTACAGTGCGAGTTGATAGAGCAGAACAAGACATGTGTCTGAGGAAGAATGATTATATAAACCTGGTAATATAGTGAATAAGAATAATTGGATAGGATCGTCAATAGGTGTAACAAGATTGAAATTTTGATATTTCAGCATTTCAGTTAAGACAGAGTGTAAAATAGGATCAGTAGAACAAGTATTACAAAGGTTAGATTTTACAAAATACAATGGGTGAAAAACTGAAGTATTTTTTAAGCTTACTCAATGTAGTACGCGGTTTTGAAATTGTGGAGTTAGATTGTTTCTGTAAAATGTGTTTCGTACGCAAAAGTTTTAAATGTAAAGTGTGCGAATCCATAATAATATTCAAAGGGGAGATGTGTACTCCTCCAAAATTCAGCGAGTATATGATTGGTGCCCGCGAGTGTGTTTGAATATATAGAGACTAATTAGCATAATAAGCGCAAACATATGTTAGAGTAACAAGAGTAAGTTAAAAAATGTTTGATAGTCTTAGAGACTTACGGATAGATGTTTACTGTCCCCCTATCGCCATTATAATGGCGCACGCGTGAGGTACCGATGCCGCTTATATAGGGTTGTGTGAACCCCCTAACCCCTCCCCTAAGAGAATGAGATAAAAGGGAAGAACTTTGGAGATTTCAGTTCTTTGTCGGGCCGGCAGCGTAGCGAAAGGTTCTAGTAGGGGGAAAAATAGTTAATAAATTTTTGTAAAATTTTTTAAAATTACCGCTAGTGGTAGAAGTTAGTTAATTATTTTATAAGGGGTTTAAGAACTGTGTCGTAGACGATTAATCGCAATTACATCTAGCATTTGTACAGGTAAAAATTGCAGTATAATAATTATATATTAATATATGGGTGTTAACTGTTTATAGTCTAAGGAGTTTAGTCTAGCAGCAAAAGTTAGTTAATTATTCTGTAGGGGTTAACTTGTATAATAAGTATAAACTAAAATAAAAATAGTAACGCGAGATTATTTGATATATTATATATATATATATATATATATAATAAAAGTGTATTTTTATATGTTAAGAAATAGTAGAAAAAATAAATTACATAAAAAATAGCAAGCTTAACAGGTGTAAGTTAAAACAAAGCATATGTAACATTACTAGGTGTAGAGACTTACAGATTAGTTGTTTCAGCTGCGGTACCTGGGGAGTGAATGGCAGACGCGCGACCGCGTTGTGGCTTATATAAGCGCGGATATTAATTATGTTGAACTTTGACCCCCCCCCCCTCCCCCGAGAAAAAAGTAATGACCCCCCCCCTGTCACTTTCACTCATCAATATAAATTAGGTTGATAGTGGTTACATTTATGTAACACCAATTTACCTTTGATGTTGCCAATAGTTTAATAACTATAGTTAAGTGGCAAAAGAGGACAGATAATTTTCCTGCCATTACTCAGATGATAACAGGCAACAATTATGGTGTTACGCGATGGGGAAAGCCTCAGTGAAGCTTAACGGCGGATTAAACCAGGTGTTGCCTAACGTTAATTGCAAGGTACAACGCTCCACCTGCATTAGCGGCGACCTACATGTGACGAATAGATCATTGGAAATTTCCACTGACGTTGGACGTTCTATCCCCCTTAAACCCCTATGGCTCCCCACCCACTTTGTGAGCCGAGAACCTTTTTGGCGACTATCGCTGAGTTAGTTCGGAACAATTCGTCGGACGCGATGGTTGTTCCGAACTCAGAGGGGTACCTCAAATATATAAGCGGCCGATATATATTTGAGTTACTCTTGCTGTTAAGGTTTTAATATTAATACTTGTTGTGTGTGAGTGTGTGTGCAAAATGTTATTTTTAGTTTTATGTTGTGCTAATTTTAAGCTTTAATTGCGCATTGCGATGTTAGCATTAAGGTGTGTTATGGTATTGTTGATGTTTGGAAAATGTGTTTTTTGATGTTGATTTTTGTATAATTATTGTATGTGTATGTACTAATAACCTTTTACAGCTAGCTGTTAGGTGGGTAGATTAAATTTAATTTTAAATTATGGAAGTTCTGTTGAACTTCATTAAATATGGGTGGGACATGCGCGTTGTGCCGTAGGTAGCGCATATTTTTTATTGCTTTAAAATGTTTAATTTTGTTAAGAAATAATCATATTTGGGTGGGTCTAGATTAAGGGTGGGAGGTTAGAGTTGCGTCTTGCATTAGCTGTTCCAGAGTCCCCATTGTAAAATTGGAATGGTCAAGCCCAGTGCCTTCGGGCCCGAGACTGAACCGCCCGTATCACAGCTCACCAAACTTGATCGCCATGTGCGTGCGGGCCAAAAATTGGGATCCCTTGCAAGACATAACTATAGCGGGTTGGGATTTGGGGAAGTGTTAGGCAAACAGAGTGGTGGGGATGGCTACGGCCGTCCCCATCACTTTGGTAAATTATAATTTTTTGGTGACCTTGACCTCAATTAGGTTAATTACCCCCCCCCCCCCCTCCCCCTCCCCCCTCCCCCTCCCCCTCCCCCCTCCTCCTCCCCCTCCCCCTCCCCCCTCCCCCTCCTCCTCCTCCTCCCCCTCCCCCTCCCCCTCCCCCTCCTCCTCCCCCTCCCCCTCCCCCTCCTCCTCTCCCCTCCACCATTTTAATGAAGAAATTGAAGTGCCTTTGTTAAGTGAAAATGTTGTAACAAGAATATTTGTGGATCCGAATTTACCAATGGATATTATAGGAAGGTTTTTAATTGAAGTTGTGACATGGATAGAAAATGGAAGATTAGTAAACATAGGATCTCCAATTTTGGTAGATGATAGACACACCTTTGGTGTATATTGGAGAAACATAGATCTGTTATGGCTGTGGGTGGAGGCATATGTGGAGTATTTGCAATTGGAAGAAAATATAGGCTTTAATCATTACTTTTCAGCTTTAGTGTTAAACTACTAATTCTAACATTTCACTAACAAAAAAACCTTACAAATGTGGTGGGGGAAGCATTATATAAAGGGAATAGGAGAGAGAAGCATTTCATTTCCGTGCTAAATTTCAAAGAGTAAACATCAACACGATGCATCAATGTGAAATTTGCTCAGAAACTTTTTATGATAATATTCTACTAGAAATACATAAAGAATTATTCCATAATAATAATGAAGATGTAACAGAAACAGAATATGAAGATTTAAAACTATATGAAGAAGAAGAACCAAAAGAAGAACAACAAGAAGAAGAACCATTAGCAGGACCATCTAATGAAATACCGAGTTTAAAAGTATTTGCTTTAGAAGGTAGAGTAGTAATGCACCACAAAATTCAAAATGAAAATTTGGAATTGGATCATTTTTTTAAAGAAGTAAGAACAATTGTAAGTAAAACACTCACAGAAGAATTAAGAAGACTAAACTTTATTAAATTTGGCATATTATTAAATGCTATGTTTACTAATGTAGAAGGAGAAATGTCACCAAGAGGATTCATGACAAAAAACCAGACCATCATGGCAAGTTCAGATATTAATTCAATAGTTGAAGATTGTTTGGAAGAAATATTAACAAAAATTCAAGAACATGAAGGCAGAGGATCTGGTTGGAGTTTGGTTAGTATTGAGGGTATGGATGTTAGAGTTCATAAACACGGCTATGGATTAAGGGGTAGCAGTTATATTCCGCTCCCAAAGAAAATTTCAGACACCAAATCATGTATAAATGTTCAAAATGAAGATATGGAATGTTTTAGATATGCAATGACGGCAAAATTTGTACCACCTCACCATGCAGTTAGGCCCAGTGAAGAATATGAAACACACAGATATAAATATAATTTCCAAGGATTGACTTACCCAGTGGCTTTGAAGGACATCCCAAAGTTCGAAAAACAAAACCCTGGAACATCTGTTAATGTTTTTGGTTTGGACAGTTCGAATAAAGTGTACCCATTGCGTGTGGTGAAGAATGAACTCCCAGATCATACAGACTTATTACTACTTACAAAAGGTGATGTTTCCCACTATGTATGGATTAAAAAATTTGAAACTCTTGTTAATAATCAATTGTTTAAAGCTGAACATAAGATGATAATTTGTAAACGATGTTTTAATTTTCAACAAGAAAGAAGAGGAGGAAAGGAATGGTTACAAGAGCATAAAAAACTATGTAACAACAATTATGAAGCAAAAATTATCTTACCATATCCAAGTAAGGCAGAGTTAAAATTTGAGAAAATCTCCCATCAATACCGGATTCCTATTGTTGTTTATGCTGATTTTGAATCTACACTAGTGCCTATTGAAGATAATGATGGCGATGTAGCAAGGAAAAGTGTTAAGTATCAGATGCATGATCCAAACAGTTTTTGTTTAATGGTTAAATCTACTCTTTCTGAAGAACATCTAAATAGATTTAATTTAACTTTAAAACCTATTGTCTATCGTGGTGTTAATGCTTCTAAAATATTCCTTGATCAGTTGTATATAATAGCGGAAAGTGTTGAAAGATTGTACAGTGATATTATACCGATGATACCTTTGGATGAAGAAGAAGAGATTCAAAATGAAAATGCGACTTATTGTTATTTATGTAGAAATGAATTTACTGTGGAAAATCACAAGGTTCATGATCATGACCATCTGACAGGGTATTATAGAGGTGCCGCATGTAACAGCTGTAATATCAACTACAAGATCCCTACAAATATACCTGTAATATTACATAACCTTAGTGGTTATGATGCGCATTTTATCATTCCGGAATTAGGAAGAGATAATGGAGAAATTGATGTCATAGCTGAAACCACGGAGAAGTTTATAAGTTTTACTAAAAAAGTTGGAAATATAAAGCTTCGGTTTTTAGACTCTTACCGTTTTATGCCATCTAGTTTAATGAAGCTTTCTGAAAACCTGAGAACAGAAGATTTAATAGAAACCAAGAAGATTGTAAGTAATGACAAGGTTAATTTAGTTCTTCGCAAAGGTGTTTTCCCATAGGATTATATAGATAGCTTAGAAATATTTAATGAAACATCCCTTCCACCAAAAGAAGAATTCAAAAGTAAACTATATGACACAGATATATCCCATGAAGATTATGAACATGCGTGTAGAGTATGGAATGAATTAGGATTTAAAACACTTGGAGAATATTCGGACTTTTATGTAAAACTAGATGTAACTTTACTTTGTGATATAATGGAAGAGTTTAGAAATACATGTTTTAAGGCATATGGATTAGACCCTCTGCATTCTTGTACATCACCTGGACTAGCTTGGCAAGCAATGTTAAAGGAAACAAAATGTAAACTCCAACTTCTAACAGATATAGACATGGTGCTGATATTGGAATCAGGTGTTCGAGGGGGACTAACTCAAAGCGTAACACGACATGTAAAGGCAAATAACAAATATTTGCCCAATTTTGATGCAACAAAACCAAGTACATATTTAGGTTATTTTGATGCAAATAACCTTTATGGATGGGCCATGTCGAATCCTCTCCCGTTTGGCGAAATCAAATGGGTAGACCCTGATTCTATTGGAAACATCATGGATATAGCAAAACATGGAGATACTGGTTATATTTTGGATGTAGATATTGAGTACCCTGAACATTTGCATGACCACCATTATGATTTACCTCTACTGGCCAAGACAGAAATATCACCAACCGGTAGATGGCCTAAATTAATGATGACTTTAACCAACAAATCAAGATATGTTGCTCATTATTGGGTAATACAACAAGCCCTAGAATTAGGATTGAGAATAACAAAAATTAATAGAGCTTTACAATTTTCTCAATCCTGTTGGTTAAAGTCATACATTGACAATAACACAAAAAGAAGAACTGCAGCTACATCTAATTTTCAAAAGGACTTTTTTAAATTGATGAATAATGCGATATTTGGCAAGACACTGGAAAACAAAAGAAAGCATAAGAATGTGAAATTAGTTAGTGATCCGGTGAAACTACAAAAGCTGGTACAAAAACCTAACTTCGGATCATCCATAATAATCAACGAAAATCTTGTAGCTGTTTCCATGAATAAAATTTCAATTACAATGGATCGTCCTTTATATGTGGGGATGTCTATTCTAGATATTTCAAAGACCCACATGTATGACTTCCATTACAACAAGATGGTTAAATTTTATGGAAGAGAAAACATCGGCATTGTATACATGGATACGGACGCTTTTATTTATTGGATAAGAACTGAAGATATGTATGAAGACCTACGCTGTTTTATCTACAATAACGACTTTGACTTTTCTGATTATCCACAAGACCATCCCAACTACGACAACGGTAGAAATAAGAAGGTATTGGGAAAGTTCAAAGACGAAACAAATAGTGTGCCAATGGAAGAGGTTGTTGCTTTAATGTCTAAATTGTATTCATTTAAATTGTACAAAAATGAAAAAAGAGAACATGAAATCGTGAAGAAGGCCAAAGGTATAAAAACCTCATACCTGAAGAAGAATGTACAGTTTGAAGAATACAAGAAATGCTTATTTGAAAATGTTGAGACAACAGCAACATTTAACACCATAAGAAGCTTCAACCATTGTCTCTTCAGTGTAAAGCAAACCAAATGGGCTTTGAGTTGTAAGGATGATAAGAGGTACATCCTGGAAGATAATATAAAAAATCTACCATTTGGACATTACTCCTTATACCCTATCGACCAGTAAACCTATTCTTCGTCCTTTACCTTCTTCCTTTTTCCTTTCCGTAAAGAAGAGGGGACATGACAAGCCCAATGTCATGTTCCCTCTTTTTTACACCAATGTAATATGGCCTTGACCTATAATCTAACCATATAAAAGAGGATAAACCATTTTAGAGATCAGTACTTTTACAAGCGGTGTGGAAGACACAACTGAAGATGGAAGATTTAAGGAACAAGATTGTAAATGAACTTCATAAGCCGGCAAGAAGAAAATTTCCTAGAAGAAATACAATTATAAAAGGAATGAATGATCTTTTCCAAGCCGATCTCATTGAAATGATACCACATGGTAAGTTGAATAAAGGATTCAAATACATTTTAGCGATTATAGACTGTTTTACTAAAGTGGCTGATGCCTTACCGCTAAAGGACAAGACTGGTAAAAGTGTTACAAAAGCTATGGAAACGGCTATACAAAGAAATAAATTCAACATCAAACATCTACAAACTGATGATGGGAAAGAGTATTTTAACAAAGACTTTGCAGCTTTAATGAAGAAGTATAAAATAAATCATTATTCTACAAATTCTGAAGTTAAAGCTTCAATAATAGAAAGATTTAATAGAACATTAAAAGGAGCAATGTATAAAACATTTTCCAAACGAGGATAATATGTTTGGTATGATATCTTACCACAACTTATAAAAGAATATAACAACAAGTATCATCGAACCATTGGTATGAAGCCTAACCAAGTAAATAGCGGTAATGCTAAGATGGTATTAGAACGTATTAGGAATAATACAACTCCTAAAAGTGAAAAAAATGCAACCTAAAACATTTAAAGTTGATGATAAAGTTCGTATAAGTAAGTACAAGGGAGTATTTAGTAAAAGGTATCTGCCAAACTGGACTAATGAAGTGTTTACAATCTATAAAGTGCAACCGACAATACCTGAAACCTACATCTTGAAGGACAACAAGGGTGAATTACTTGAAGGAGGATTCTACGGACATGAGTTGTTAAAATAATCAGTTGGCGATGTATATCTTGTAGAAAAAATTTTACAAAGAAAAAAGGATAAGGTGAAAGTACGTTGGTTGGGATTTGATAAAAGTGAAGACTCTTGGATCCCTACAAAAGACTTGGTATAGCAATTTATGAAGTCATTATGTGTTTAACCTTTACACAAGATGGAGATTGTGCAACAAAAGGATCGATTTTTTATTAATAATATTGATGAATTAACAGTTGACAACGATAAGTTAAATCATGGAAAACATGGTGAACTACTGCCAAACACAATAAGATGTTTAATAACTGGACCGTCAAATTGTGGAAAGACGAATGTGGTTTTTAACTTAATAACAAATCCTAAAGGATTACGTTTTAACAACATTTAGATTTTTTCCAAATCTTTGCAACAACCCAAATACCAATTATTGGATAAAGTACTCGCAAGTGTGCCTGAAGTTAATTTTTACAAGTTTAATGCTAGTGAAACTATAATGGAGCCAAACGAGGCTAAACCATTTTCTATATTTATATTCGATGATGTATCTTGTGAAAATCATGACACTATTAGAAGTTATTTTGCCATGGAGAGACATTACAATATTGATAGCATTTATATTGGTCAAACTTACAGTAAAATTCCAAAACAACTAATAAGAGATAATGCAAATTTGCTAATTATCTTTAAGCAAGATGAAACAAATTTAAAGCACATATATAATGATCATGTGAATGCAGACATGTCATTTGATAAATTTAAAGAAATGTGTGGCAAAGCATGGGCTGAAAAATATGGATTTCTTGTTATTATGAAAGAAGAAGCTATAAAAAATGGAAGATATCGTATAGGATTGGATAAATTTGTATTAATCCATTGAATGATTGATGATATGTTTAGTAATAGATTGGACTTCGCAGCGTAAACATGGTGAACCAAGAAAAACTATTAAAAGAAATAAAGTCACTTAGTGACTCGATTAGACTAAAAAATCGAGCATTAAGAATGGGTTTGAATGAAAGAGAGGAATTCCTAGAGACTACATTTAAACCTATTACAGAACCTTTAAAACAGATAACAGAAACAATTGGTAAACCTCACTATGAAGGAGATGTTTTACTACCTGTTTCTAAATTTGAAGTAAAAACTTTGAAAAAGAAAGAAGATGATGATGATTCTTACACAAGTGATAGTGAAGTTTCTCAAAAAGAAGAAGAAACAAGACAAGAAGAACCAGAAATAAATGTTGAAAAAGAAGAAGAACAAGAACAACATATACCTGAAGCAGAACAATCAATTCCAAATTTAACAAAATTAAGTAGTGATATATTGCAACAAGGACCTCTTGGAAGAAAATATATCATGAAGATGTTACATGAAATAAAAGCTAACCCAAAACTACATAAGTCCCATGTATATGGAGCAAGAATTGATGGAAATGAATTAAAAATAGGAGATTCAAAAGTACATTTGACTGAAGATGATTATATTGTTATTGGTGAGCATAAATATAAAGGAACAAAAGGGTTATTTGAACTGATTTTCAAAAATATACCTATAAGATATACGGTTCAAGATTTAAATACTTTTAAAGAAATTTTGCAAAATACTAATGCCCATAAGAAGAATTACTCCAAAGATGCAATGATAAATAGAACACGTGCAACTAAATATACAGTTGTAATAAAAAGATTATTTCCCTTGAAAAAACTACCAACATTACGAACTGTGCCTGCTGTGAAGAAATCATTAAAGAGGAAGTCTTTATCACTTATGGACTTATCACTTATGGATGAATATGGTAAAAAGAAAAAAGGAGAATCTTCAACGTCTGGTAAAGGTTTAATGAAAAACCTATATAATACAAATGTGATTTACTATAATGATATAAACAAATTGGTTGATAGAATGAGACTATTACACGAAGCCATGGAAGCTGGTCATACAGGTTTAAATAATGAATGGGTGGCTTTAGTTGACGAACTTCGAAATCGCGGAATAGTTGCATAAATTGTCACAGATATATAAGAGAGCTGTGAGCTTACAATGGATCAGTTCTATCATGAGCGTTGACAAGTTCGGACGATACTCCGGGCTAGGAGTACAAGTAGGTGAAAACAGAAAAAGAAGTGGATTGCCACAAACACCTAAAGGTGATTATGATAAGTAACAAACGTTTAAAGTTTGTTAAAGATCCAGAAGAAGATGGGGATGCAGCAAATCTTAAAACAGTAAAGGAGGAGACATCTACAGCATTAAAACTTGACAAAAACAACCTGTATGATGCAAAATCTCATAGGATTATTAATGTTATAAAACCAGTCAACAATGGAGATGTTGTTAATAAAGGCTATTTGCTATCTGCGATGGATTACACTTTACTGTTGCAAAAGACTAAAAGTGGAAAAATGTACAATGCTTTAAATTATAAAATAACTAATGTGGCAGATCCAACCGATGATACAGATACAATCAATAAGCGTTATTTGCACTCTGTAATACCAGAAAAGAAAAAGGATGGATTTTCCTTTTATAAATATACTATAAACGATATTGGATATCCTAAAGAAGAAAGTGATGGTGTTAATATAAAATATATTAAAGATAATTGTATTTTATATAATGGTGCTGTTATTGATTGTCATGGAAAAGTGTTGTCCAATTTGAAAGATGGTTCAACTCCATCGGATGCTGCTACCGTGAGACAAATGAATGAAAGCTTGAAGAAAGGAACATCCACTTTTGTTAAACAAAATCATTTGGTGTCAAAGAAAGGTGATGAGTTTATGCAAGGAAGTGAAAAGTTTACCTTACTACAACTACAAAATGACAAGTGGGATGGAAAAAATAAAAGATTGTCAAATATAAGTTTATGCACGGAAGAACATGATGCTGTTATTTTAACACAAGTGCCACAACTATCAGCTACTGGTGTTAACTTTATATGTGGAGGTAGACGATTAACCCATGTAAAATCTGGTAAAGATGATAATGATTGTGTTGTTGTGAAACAAACTATAGTTTTAGATAAAATAAATAACTTATATGATGGAAAAAATAGAAGAATATCTAACATATCAGCAGGAATAGCTCCGAATGATGTTGCTACTATTAATCAAGTTATAGCAACCTCTAATAACGATCCATCTGTGTATACATGTAATGGTAAACGTATCACAAATCTTGATAATCCAACAGATTACAAAGATGCTACTAATGTAGAGTATGTAATGAATCTTGTAGGTAATGCAGTTGTTGATATGCATAATCATATAATTGGTAAATCAAATCACGATAAAATCGAAGGTGCTAAGAGAGAAAAATGGATTAAAGATACAATCATCGATATATACGGGTAAAGCTTGTGAATATTTAAGTATGGAATACACAAAAAGGATTCATTATTATAAAGTATTTCATAGAGTGAAGACGTTGGTTACATAAAACAGCATAATGAAAACCACATCGTTCAGTCGTCGTCAGGACATTGGCAAGAGAGGACGTGGTATAACATCAGCTGCATTATCCCTGCTCAGACGGATTCCAGTTGGTGCTATCGTCAATAGAGCAATAGACGCTTTACCATACGAATTTCATCTGCCCGGAGGTTATCAATATTGTGGACCTGGAACTAAGTTGGCAAAACGTTTAGCAAGAGGAGATCCTGGGATCAATAAATTAGATCAAGCTTGCAAACAACACGATATAGCGTATTCCAAGTTTACCGATTCAACAAATAGATCAATAGCGGATAAAGTGCTAGCAGAAAAGGCTTGGCAAAGGGTTAAATCAAGTGAAGCCAGTATTGCAGAAAAAACAGCAGCTTGGGCAGTTACAACAGCTATGAAGACGAAAGCTAAGTTTGGTGGTGGAAGACGACGCGGGAGAAAACCTAGCAAAAAAGAAGCTGCAAAAAGAGGCGGAAACATCAAAAGAAAACGTCGCACCAACCCTAAAAGAAAAGTCAAGAAAACATCCATATGGTCAATGGTAAAAAACGGATCAGGTCTTTACCTAAGACCGTATCGTGTGTATTAAATAAGAAGAATAAACTAATAATTCCAAATAAAGCATTAACAAACTATCAATTGTCAAAATATGTGAAATGTTTAAGGATACCATTCTTCAGAGGAGTTTTTATGAAAGATACATTACCAAATAGAGTGTGGAAAAATGAAACTGGAATAGTAAATTTAGACTCTAATTTTGGACCAGGTACTCATTGGGTATGTTATAAAAAACTCGGAGAAAATGTTTACTACTTTGATAGTTTTGGAAATTTACCACAACCAAAAGAACTTCAACATTATTTTCGGAACTCCAAGAATATATTCTACAACTATAAAAGAGAACAACCCAGCAATACGGAAATATGCGGACATTTATGTTTAGAGTTCCTAACGAAGAGCGTCAGTCAGCTTTAAGATGTCATCATATACAGTGTCACTGAGTGGAAATTCATCAACATTGAAAAGCACACTTTTTCCAGCATTACGTTTATCTACGGATAGACTATGGGAAGCAGCATTATTGGATTTAACTACATACAATTCAATTCCAAATGTTACGGATGGAAAAAACAATTTACTACATTATTATGAAAGTAAAGATCAAACAGGAAATTATTCACAATTAAAAACAATTACATTACCTACAGGGGCATATGAAATAGACGATATAAACCAAGTATTACAAAAGAAACTTGGAGAAGAAAATATTTCTATCAAAGGTAATAATAATACATTAAAAGCAGAAATAACTTCAAAGTATTATATAGATTTTGGCTTAGACCACTCCATTGGAAATTTGCTCGGATTTTCAAAGGAGAAAGGAATTTTAGCACCTGGAAATGATCATACTGGCGATACAACAGTAACAATATTAAAGGTGAACAGTATTGATGTAACGTGTAATATTATACACGGATCATATAGAGATGGAGTAAATCAACATATATTACATACATTTTACCCAACAGTAGCTCCTGGTTTTAAAATAGTTGAGAAGCCACAAAACCTGATATACCTACCATTAAACACCAGTTTCATTTCAGACATCGTACTGAACATATTGGATCAAGACGGTATTAGTGTTAATTTTAGAGGAGAAACAATAACTATACGGTTACATATCAGAGCGGCAACATAAAGTCAACATGGGATTATCATTTAAACCACAACGGAAGAGTTGGGAGCTCAGTAGCTCCTCAACATTCGACGAGTTAACACCGGACAACATACGCTTCCTACAGAAGATCGGACTAAAACTTGCCAACCATGGATATACTGGATATAGCGCAAGGACCGACATTCGACGAAACCCTACGGGAGAAGGAATATCACACTCACAACCCTTACACTTCATCAAAATTAAATAATAATGATGAAATAAGGATTCCTATTCAACAACAAGATATTTATACATTACCATGTGAAAGTTATTTATATATCGAAGGAAGAGTAACAAAATTGGATGGAAAAACTGGTTCAACTGTTCCTTTTATAAATAACCCTATGGCATATCTGTTTGATGAAATTAGATATGAAATATCTGGAGTAACAGTTGATTCAACAAAAAAAGTTTGTATATTAACAACTTTAAAAGGATTAACTTCAATAACACCACATGAAAAGAATTCTTTAATTTCGGCTGGATGGGTAACTCCTGATAAAGACACTATTACTCCCAATTCAAATGGTTACTTTGATTTTAATGTACCTTTACGATTGCTTTTGGGATTTGCAGAAGATTACAAGAGAATAATAATAAACGTAAAGCAAGAACTGGTACTACTTAGATCTTCAACGAATAAAGATGTAATAAAAGCACCAGATGGAACTACAGAAGATAAATTGGAATGGCAATTAGAGTTGGATAAAGTTGTGTGGAGAGTACCTCATGTCAGATTGGCGGATGAACACCGAGTATTATTATTGAGGAAATTAAAATCTGACCGTGATATTGTAATACCATTTAGAAGTTGGGAATTTCATGAATACCCCATATTGCCTCAAACAGAAAGACAAACATGGACTGTTAAAACCTCTACTTATTTAGAACGGGCAAGGTACATAATAGTCGGTTTTCAGACTAAACGAAAAGATGTTATAACTGCACACGCTGGTCAATTTGACCATTGCAAGATAAAGAATTGCAAAGTTTTTCTAAACTCTCAGTTTTTTCCATATGACAGTTTAAATGTTTCATTTGACAAGAAACGTTATTCTATTCTATATGACATGTATGCAAGATTTCAATCGTCATATTATGGTAAGACAAATACACCACTACTATCACCAGAACAATTTTATTCAAAAGCTCCAATTGTTGTAATCGATTGTTCAAAGCAAAATGAATCCGTAAAATCTTCAAGTGTAGATATAAAAGTTGAAATGGAATTTGAAGATAAAATACCAGATGGAACTTCAGCATACTGTTTAATTCTACATGATAAAATAGTTACTTACACACCGCTGACAGGAATTGTGAAGAATGTACTTTAAGAAGGATTAATACAACATCTGCACGATTTGTAAGGTTTTTACAAAAGATTAACAATATCTAGGTCATCTGCGAGTATAAAAGCGAGAAAGAAGAGCTGGAAATTCATTTTATCTTTGATTGTCGTATGGGTAACATCGTCCGCAAGATGAGTTCTACTACATCAAGTGCTAATGAAGAAACTACACCTCTTATGGCTGACGATAGTTTGGATATAGAAAGACAAGTTGAACAGGAAATGGATGAGTTCCTCAAGTTTAAACATAAGAAGACAGAAGAAGAAGAGGAAGTTGAAAAAGAAACAAAGAAAAGGAAAATTGAAGAAAACATTCCCGCCAACATCTTAACGGAAGTATTTCTTCGAATATTTTATCCTATTTCTTCTTGTATAACAAAGACTGTGTCTGCTAGAGTAATGAAATCATTGGATTACTCTCCAACTGTTATTTTGAATCACGGATCTAAAATGGTAACCTTTACTGAATCTTCTTGGGAATCTTTTATGAAACATATACATCTTTTGGAGTGCTATTTGAGTAACAATACGTTTGGAAGAAAAACAAAACTAGGTTTGTTCGAATCAAATATTGAAATCGATATTGTTAAACAACGTGGTCAACAACTATTTCGATTTAGAGATTTAACTAAATATAATATAAAAATACATTTGACAAAAGAAGAGTTTTACGTTTTAACTTGTGCTACTGGTCCTATAACAAGATATTTAAAACAGCTAATATTCTCAAGTACAATTATCAAAGACTATTTAATTGATGCATTGGATAGACAACCATATATTCCAATTCTATACGGTCCAGTAGATACTTCAATCTTCAATAGGATACCGCATGAAGTAGAGATGTGGAGACAGTTACACCACAATCAAACCAACTTTAATTTAGATGAAGAAGAAAATCAAGAAAACAAGGAAAACGAATCACGTTTCAACAATCAACAACAAATTAAACAGACAAAGAATATTGTAAATAAGAAGAAGAAGAATATTGGAGTATAAAAGGCTGCCAATCTGCATTGACATACCAGTTGTCTACTAAACGTCATCATGGATAAACGAGTTTCATTCTCTAAGAAGACGGAAATAATGGAAGTAAAGCGAGGTATCATAGAGTTTCAGGCATTCCGTGGTAATGATGGAAATTTTATAATCAAAGAGTTAGTGGTACTAGATATGATAACATCTGTTGTTTATCACTTTTTATTCATGCCTCCTTTGCCATTCAACAGATTAACAACCAAAGCTAAAGTAACAAACAAATGGTTGATGAAACATTTTCATAATCTAAGATGGGATGAAGGTTTTACAACCTACAATATGATGCCACACATTATGAATCATTTTTGCAAAGAGTTCAAAACTATTTTTACAAGAGGATTGGAAAAAGCTAATTGGATACAAGCATATACAGACCATAAAGTGATAAATGTGGAAATGGAGAAAGATTTTTATTGCTACTTTGCTAACATCTGTATTTCATCTAAAAACTTTAAACATCGACAGTCACAATGTGCTTTAAAGAACGCATATCGTTTGAATACCTATCTCCAGCAAAGTGGTGGGGGAAACGAAGGGTATAAAAGCGAGAGCGGCACTATGACAATGCATCAGTATTACTCGAACCTCCGGGGAGTCAACACCTCTGACGCGCAAACACAAGAAGAAGAAGACGAACAATAGCAAGAAGAAGATAATGGCGTCACAAAATTTTCTACAATCGCTTGTTGATCAATTCAACAAACATTCTAAATCCACTATACTACCGACAAAAAAATGTTCAGAATTGAAGGAAGAGAAACATTATATTATTCACACTATTAAGAAAATGGAAACATCAATTGGAGACGCTATCAATTGTACATTAAGTGAAGCACCCTACACACCTGGTGATGAACCAAAATTTCAAGTATTTCTTCCCAAACGCTTCGTTCAACTGCTGCAGAATGAAGATTTACGACTGATTCACCCCGGCGCACTCTACTTAGCAGCTCACGGTCCTAGCGGAAGCAACTCTACTGAACTTACACTTCATGTTATGCCTACTAGCAACTAATCTGTAGTTTATATATACTGTTGTACATGTATGTAACTGATTATAAATAAATAAAAAATAAAAATAAAAAAAAAATAAAAAAGGCAACATATCGATAGTGTTTCTGCACTATCGATATGTTGCTTTTTTAAAAACACGTTTGGGTGACCTTGACCTAGTTTCGAGGGTATATAAAGGCCGTAATTTTCTTGAGGATCTCATCAGTCTACGACTACCTTTCGTGCTGTACACATCTCTGTTGGCTCTCCAGTTATTACAAATAACAACATGTCTCTTAAGGTTAAGTGTGCATCATATGATACTACCACCATCACAACTTTTGAAGAACTCGACGATTTTACTAATGAATTGCGAGTGTTACTTGCCGGTGGTTATCGTTTAAATATTGATGTTTACGCTAACAACATGAGGATGTTTCCTAAACAAAAATTCTGCAATGAAGAAGTATTTGTTTCCACACAACCTTCAACTACAACACCATCTACTCAAAGTAATGTTAAGTTCCAGAAATATTACTGATGTTGAATAATATTGAGTGGTCGCTGTAGCATCTATAAAAGGAACGCGTAACCTAAACAGAATCATCATTTGCTTCCCAACTGACGCAGCGAAAACAACTACCACTACCATGTTGTACAGAATGATGATTGAATTCAATGGAAAAATCTACGGAAAAGACTATCAAAGTGTAGAACAAATGACGTCCGATCTTCAAGTATTGACTAAAGAAGGATTCCAACCAAAATTAATTCTAAAATTTCCTGAAGTACATCCACTATCCACTGAAGATCTCATTGCTATGGCTAAAGAAGAAAAAAAAATACAAACAAGATATAAAGAAAGAAAAAGAGGATGAAAACTCACTATCTTAAATAAATACATCTTACACTTGTAAGATGTTCTTTTTTAAAACTCCATTTGGATGACCTTGAGATTACCCCCACCACTTTTCTAGTCTATAAAACATGCTATCCTACACTATACACCTTCATTTCTTGGCTAAACTTAGAAGCGTCAACATGGAAAACAAAAAAGACGAGTACAAACCACGCTATTGTTGTGAACAAAAATGTACCGATATAGGAAGATGGATGGTAGACGGATTAGCTTGTAGAAAATGTGAATTCTTCGGATCTTGTTACTGCAAATGCAAGACAAAACAACTACCACCACCAGAATTGCGAACCTTCAAGATTTATAAATCAAGATACTTCCACACTTGCTGTCCCCAGAGATGTATCAAATTTCATCCAGAAAAAATTGTTAATTGCCGAGAGTGTAATGCATGTTATAAAGACGACTTTTGTACATGCATCATAAATGCGTGCAAGTACAGATCTGATTGGTCTACTGATCCTGTTGAAGCTTCAGATGTATAGCTGTAGTCACTGACTGCAGCCCTTTTTTAAAACTCCATTTGATTGACCTTGAGATTACCCCCACCACTTATTTTTTACAACATATATTCTACGGATCATTCGATACGCTTCTCATTCTTATTTTATTACTCGCACTGACAACAACATGGATGATAAATTCATTTCCTTTCAACATTTAGTTACCGACAGAGAAGAGATGGAAGCCCTATTCCAAAACTTACTCACACTCATTGATAACTATCCTTTAAGATGGATCAACATCACAGTGCAATACGTCAATCCTACCAAAATATTTTCATCCTCATCATCTTCTTCTGCCACCTCCATGTCTTCATCATCGCAAAGTGCAGAGGAAGAGGAACAGACAACTAATGGTGTTAAAATTGTTGAATTAAACGACGAGGAACAAGAAATGCAAGCTCTGGTTAAATATAAATTTAATATTTAATTTATAAAAATTATTAGTGTTTCTAATTTATATTACAGCTAATACTTATTTCTACACACCACCCATAACCTACCCAAATGGTATTTTGCGGCAAAATGCTCTGGCCGCCGGTTCGCATATGATTATATCATCCTTCCCCCACCACTCTACCACCCCCACCCCTCTACTTCCCCCTCCACCACCTTTGCCCACATATAAGCGACCCTCTGACCATCGCTCACCATTTGTTTGCCAACTTCCGAACAATGAGCTCCTCTCCTTTAACAACAAGTAAATGTACTTTTCTTATTCAATCACAGGAAGACTTACAAAATATTTTTCAAATTTTAAGTGATCTAATAAACACTCCAAATAACACCATTACTATCACTGTGGAAGTTTCCTACAATTCTTCTGATTACGGAAACATGGAAAGCGAAGACGTCGAAGTTTTACAGCTGCCAGACAATAGTCTTCCATCTTCCAAAGCTGCAACACCCGACACAGCTAATAATGATGTTTAGTCAACTACAATTATTTTCTTTACCCCCCACTATTTTTACAGTAATATATAACCTGTCCCTATCTCTGTTTCTCATTTCATCGCCAACTTTCTCACCATCAACACCGCTCCCATTTAAACCTGCATACATTTAATACACGAAGATGATGGATGATTTTTCATTTACGTCACAATTGGAAGAGGATAAACTCAAACTCGAAATCAACAGACTACAATTAGAAACAAAGAATCAACAAGAAATGATTCAGCTTTTACGACTATTCAAATGCGTACTGTGGATAGTATGTTTTTATCTTCTCATCGCTATCACCTTTGGCATCTACCACTCCATCGCCAGTAAACAACACTCCAACACTTCCTCAAATAAAACCACTACTTTTCTTTGATTAAATAAATATTTACCCACCTTCAATCTAACCCCTCGGGGCTCACCTTTTTTAAAAACCCCTCCGGATGGCCTTGACCCACTTCCAAAACCCACCCATCACTGTCAAAAAACCCCAGCCCCTACAACCCCTACAACAGTTACAACCGCCTGACCTTGACCTGGGCCAGGACTGGCCAAACCCCACTACTAGAATAATTCCATTTTGCATTATATTATTATGAAAAACTAAAATTATATTTAAATAATTTTACACAAAGCAAATATAAGTTCAAAAATAAAATTTAATTTATCAATTATTGAAATAAAGCCAATACGACTCTAGTTGATGAAACTGAGTTCATTTACTTAAGTTACACTAAAAAAGTTTAACTTACCATGTAGAATTATCTAAACAACATGGTTTTATGTTTTTCTTCTATAAATACTATCGCCACTGCGCCATCGCACTCGACCACTTTGCAGTGGTTTGAGAAAACTCGTTCTGCTCACATAAGTAAATGCCCATCTTCAAGTGAGATTCCAGTAGGAAGGAATGGCACTCGAAAGGTATAGTGAATTAACAGTATTTGTGATATGCTGCAGTCATTGACTGAGTTAGGTAAAACTAAGAGGTTGGTAAAAACAATTCTCTGTAAAATTTACTAGAAAAACAAAAAATCCTTAGAGAAAAAACAATTAAAGTCAAAATCAAATAATACACTGAAATTTTAAATTAAATTTTGAATTTATCCTCCATTTTGTATGTAAAAAAATCTTCTTGCAAAAATACAATCCAAGAAATCCGTTAATACGATTATAAGTGTATTTCAAAAGATTTTAGAAAAAAGTACAATAGGTCTCACGTTGGTTGCTGATACACAAATAATTAAATGAATAATATAAATAATAAGTAACCTTTAAGTAACCTAAATGGTAACTTGAAAGATTATCAAATGTTGGCTAGGGTGTTGGTAATTGATCTTTTTCACTAAAAATAGCAATAGACATTTAAATAATATTAGAATATAATTTAAGAGAATAATCTTAAATAAACAGATAGCCAAAACGATGTTAAAATAATTTTATTTTTCAATAATAAACTGCAAAAATTGCTTGCAGTTGTATATATTAGCCATAGATATAGCCTATATATATATATATATATATATATATATATATATATATATATATATATATATATATATATATATATATATATATATATATATATATATATATATATATATGTATATAGATATAGATATAGATTTACATACTCAAGTGTAAGTGTACATATAAAGACAGGTGAGTGGCACCATTTAACTATCTAAGAATTGAAGATTTTAAAAGGTAATTGCTTCTTTACACCACCTAATTTGACATTTAGGCAAATTACTGTGTTATTGGATTTTTTCAACACGTGGTACTTCGAAGTGGCCACTGTTAATGGTGTTATAAGTATGTCAACGCTCAATATCAGAGTTATTAAAGGCAGATAATCAACAAATCAAACAAAGTAACTTTTAATTTAATTAATACTCATCTAACTTTACTAAAAAATACTAGATGTATAAAACCCGGACATGTTTTTAAAATTTAATTCTTAATTTAGTTTATTTTGAGGAAATGTGTGGTATAAAATATACAGACAATTACCAACAAAAGTCGACAAACCTCGTAATAAAACATTCACGTCATCAACTCATCCCCAGCAGTTTTCAAGTTGCTCAAAGTTAGAAATGTAATTAAAGTTGTCACTTGGTGTTGGTGATCCCTGGGAATATTCATCAACTCTGTAACACTGAGGTGTACTCAACATTTTATTGAACTGGCTATGTATTACTGGAAATTGTGTGGAAAGGTAATTAGAATATTTTTAAATTACAGTACTAACACTTAATAAAATAATCAATAACTTTTAATAATGTTATGTACAGAATAATCTCCATCAAAATGTGCATTTACAAGAAGAACTGCATCTTTGTAATTAAGTGTAATACCTGTAAAGAATGCATGTAAATAAAAAAATAACAAAAAAATAAAAAAATGTGTATGTCGAATAAACTATATGAAATATAACCTAAAAATAAATCACTGCTATTTATATCAATATCTGGAGTCAAATGGAGATTTTCGACGGACACAGCAGATGAAATGAAATTTATTTGCACAAAAAGAACAGCGGATCAACTATGCAGACAGCTCACAACCGTCTCTCTGCATCCACCGCATTAAATATTCACCTTATGACCTAATTCCTAACAGTTTTCAACTCCGCAGCTGTGTTAAATATGATTAAACTTGTCACATAACCGAGCTCCGAGGTCTTACCAGTGTATCGCAACTTGTGAGAGAATATATATAGGAAAAGTATATACATTCACGAAGTTGAAAGTTGTTGGGTATAGGCTACTAATTAAGGTTTACACTAAAAGAACTAATTTCAAATGTTTTACATGTATGACCTTACACTTTTAAACTGCAACACATATAGTTATTTGGTAGTTAAATTTAAACTTAACTGCTCCTTGAATAAATTTTTTATGAAAGCAAGGAGTTAATAAAGTTAGCAATTTCATTTCAAACAAAAATAAAATTCACATTTCACACCTAACCTTGGAAAAATTTCTTGTACCCTATTAATAGGATTATTGGATTGTGAATGTGATTTTTGGAAGAAGATAAAAAAAACCACAATGGAGAATAAATTCAAAACTTAGTTTGAAACGTTAGTTATGCGTGAAATTAGTCTTTGAAATATAGAATCTATCTACCCAGGCAAAAAATAGACTGAAAGATAGAAAACTTAACTGACGGATTATAAGCTATGAGATTGTTGATAAGAAAGTATGTGGTGGTATTATTATACTATTCATTATTTAAAACAATAGTTGTTTTTTAATAAATTAGTCTATTTATGCATAGAGCATTCAAAGGCCATTTTAGATTTACATTATTATATACTGAATATTTTAAACTCAACCTCAATATAGTTTGGAGGAATTCGCAACTACAGTAGGCCTACTGCAAAACCTTGCCAAGATGAGACAACGGACACATTTACCTTGTAAATAAAAACTAAATTTGAAAATATTTTCCTTAAATTTCTAATAATATAAAATCTGACTGTCGTATGGCCTTTCGTTTTCCATAAAAAACATCATCATACCACAACTGATACAATAACTAATTTACATTTTTAAATCTGCTAAAAACTTATGACTTACATGTGAAAGACATATATTAATGTACATTATGTAAAGATACTACTATAAAAATGAAAACTATAAAAAATATCGTAGAGGTTGAATTATAAATTAAAATACCCCCCGTCGCAGCATACCTGCGTACTCAGCGAACTTCCAAATTACTAATATTAATTTTGACCACATAAAGCTGTAAACCAAATAAAATCACATGCTCATAAATATAGGGAATAAAATGTATATTCTCCTTATGATAAACATAGGGAGAGTATACAGGTATGCTGCCATGGGGAACACTAAAAGTAGGTTTTTATCATAAAAAAATTTATTTCGACCAAATGAAGCCATTTACTAAGTTTCATCAATATCTGTCCATTGCTAAAGTAGTTTGCCTATTCTCCTCATGATTAACATGGGAAAAGAGTATGAAGGTTTGCTGTCATGATAAGCACAAAAACCAAGATTTTTTACCTTAAATGGATGAATCTCAAACAAATGAAGCTAAATACCAAGTTTCATCCAAAAATATTGGTTAATAAGTGAAATATTAACACATCAAAATTCTCCATAAGATTAACATTCGAGAACCAAAATACAATGTACTGTCTTTAGAATTTTTAATATCTCGGTAACCAATGGAGATAGAGCAAAGCTTCAAATACTAAATTGTGTGTGTGTTTTTGAGCTAAATCCAATGGTTAAAATAAAAATTTAAAATTTTTAAAATTTACATATGAAAAATGCAAAAAAACCCGTTTTTGGGATACAAAACCCCCCAAAATTCCCCCTTCCGGTAGGTCGATATGTCTGGTTTACGAACCCATCCGAATAAACGTAGGGTTACACAATTCTACCAAATTTGGTCTCGATCAGACCATTTTTACGAGAGTTATCGTGTCTAGGGACACATACATATATAAAAATATATACAGTATTTTGTTTGAAAATTGAAGAGTTTTGTTTGTAGGGCTACTAATATTATTAATTTATTAAACATTTTAAAAACAAAGTACCCTTTTTCATTTCATAACATTTTATTTTATCGATAACTAGTTTCGGTCTTAGACCATTTTTAAGTCGATTTTTAAACAAATACAGTAACCTTAAAAACTATAGATAACAAATTTATATCTTATCATCTGATAATATTCATGACACCTGTTTTCTCGATTTTCTTCTTTACTTTAAGTAGTATTATATAAAGTACACATATTTAATCCTTATGTTTAATTTGATATAATTTCTTTAAAATTGCATTTTCATAGTTAATGTTCATGGTGTTAAGCAGTTTTTCCGGGCATTCATTACTTTTTGTGACAATCCAAATGTCTTCTTTTACAATAAGTTTGCCTTTATTATTTTCGTATTCTAGTACTTTCAGATTATCATCAATGCTTGTGTAGCCGTGTTTCGATTTCAGGAGATGTTCTGCGTAGTTCGATTTCATGGATGTTATGTTTTTGAGTTGTACGCTTGAATATACTCTTTAAATCTTATGTTAAAACTTCTTTTAGTCTGTCCTATATATTTTTTATCACAGTCATTACATTGAATTTCATATATTCCAGCTTTGTCATAACCGTCTGCATTATTGTTCATCCTCTCATTCTTTGTTACAATATTTTGAATCATTTTGAGGGCATTGTTTTTGGTTTTAAAGCTGACTTTTGTTTTAGAGTTCTTGAACGTTTGCCTTATTGCTTTGTTAAAAGTAGTATTATGAGGCATACAAGTGTAATCTGTTTCTTCATCTTTGTTTGTTCTTAACTCATTTTTGTTTTCAATTTTTCCTAGTTTGTTTTTTATCATTTTGTCTATTATTTGTGGTTTGTAGCCAATTTTTAGTTATCAGCTGATTTTTGTTCAATTATAAAACCTCCATAAGGATAACATGGAAACTTTGAAGGGCTCTAGCGCGAAAACCAACGCGATTCCTGGTGGCCAAAACTCCCATAATCAACCAAAAAATAAAAATCCTCGGAGCGAAAAAAAGTTTGACGTACAAATGGAGCTTGTTTTAAAGTATGAGATAATAAGATTAGGAATAATTACTTACTAAGCATAATAAATTTAAAAAGTTTAAATGATAAAATTGTTCTAATAGATCGCTTTATTTAATGCTATTTTTAGTAAGTTATTTTCAATTTAAGGTCAGCTTTGTGGTGTTTTTTTCTATCAACTAAGGCTTTTAATTTGATTAACATATCAAACTATTCATAAACTTCAGTTTTTCCTATGACTTTTTAAAATTTTCAAGTTAAGTAGATGAAAGCAAATACCTGGATGAATATTAGAAACTAAAATTAAATTGCTATTTTATAATCAAATCAAAATTTGATACCTATATACTTTGTCACCCATTAACCGCCTTTATTCAGCCTCTACATCGTGTAATAATGTATGATTTTTCGACCCATTTCAATAAACCCTGTTTTACAGTAAATAATGGATGTAAATAAAACCAGTTGTATTACGTCATTTACTGCGAAATGCCAGTTTGTATTGCAACAACAGACACATTGCATTCATAACATTAGCGTCCATAATTTGGCAGTGAACATTTTAATTCCACAGAATTGCTTAATTATCTTTATTGCACGGACGTGAAACACAATAGGATTTTCTCCGTATAACAATCACACTTTGGTCATATTTAAGAATCAAATTGTAAATCATTAATTTTTTTACCGATGTTAGGGGTCAAATTCGTAGATTAACCATCTTATTAATAAATTTTTAAAATGTTTTTATAATATATTTTGGTAGTGTGGATAAATTTCATGAGTCTGTTCATTTTTCAAATGAATATTTTATTTGAAATTACACTTTTGCGTAATGTTTTATGACATATATAAGGTCTAATTTCACCGTAGCAATAGTGAAAGCTGGTATAGTACTTGGAGAGCACATGCAATATATTGGCAGGATGGGCTTTTGAACATAGAATGGCCACCAGGTCCATATGTATATCTCACCAACCACCGAAAGAAAATTGACACAGTTTAGGCCAGTTAAAATGAATTGAAAAAATTGTTACGTTTACGTTTTTTCCTATTCCGTAGTAAACTATTACATAAAATTTAAATTAAAAGATACTTAAAAATTAGAACTTAGAGAATTAGAACTGTATTGATCCAAAAATAGCCTTTGTGCAATCTAAAGGTATTCCATCAAAAGAGAGTGACGAATAATCAATGAAACAAGTAAAGTGGGCTGCAGAAAGCCTGTAATCAAGTTATTGACGACCGGCGGGGTTCACACTTTGATCAGTGCAGGACCTATTGCGCGGAGGGGGAGCTTTCAATTCTTTTTCTCTCAAAATGTAATTGTCTATTTTGGTTTGGCTTGCCACTTGATAATATTATGCTGATATGTTATACCCAAATGTAAAAAATAACGGATAAAAAATATAAAATAATCCAAAAAATTATTACGAAACAAAGGAATATATCTAGATTTGTGAAATTGTTTACTAATATTGTAAATAAGAGGGGTTTGAACATTAGTAATAATTTCAAATAGCATTCAAAATTTATAATAAGATTTGTTATTTACTTATTTTCAGGGTTCACGTAAAGGATTTAAAAATAGAGTAAAAACTATTTGATAAAAGAATATTGTTGATATTAATTTCGGAATTGCAAACTCATTACCATAACTTATTTTACTTGGAGAGGACTCAATACAATACAGACGTAGTGATTTGTTTAATCACTACGTATAGGAGCCATTTACTATGGAAATTTGAAAGTACTCTGATATCTGATTTTAAATTTATTTTTTTATTTTTTAATAAAATGAGGGCAACAGTGCAATTGGTTCTACACAATAACCACGCACTTCCGATTAAAGAAAAAAAAGAATTATTAGCGTACTTTATATTCTAAACAAGGCAAAACTTGGGGGTTAGTTAAAAATGGATATGATAAATCTGTATAAATAGAATAATATAATACTGTCCTTAGCCTTTTAATATTGTATTAATATTCGTGATTACAATAACTGATTTCAACAAAAAGTGTAAATATGGAATTTAATCAGGATTATCCGCTCGATTCATGATAAAATAAAATAGTTCTTAAAGAGAGGTTATATTCAATTTACATAGTTTTGTGTCAATTTATATTCTTGAATATTAGTATTTAAAAAAATCAATAGGTTTTTTTTAGGTAAACGGCGTTGAAAAAAGGAATGGGCGATTGAAAAAAGGCAAATACTTAGATAAATATGGCTCTAACAATAAACTGAACAACATGAGCAAATCTTTTGGTTCCCGCAAAGGATTGTATTGAGATTTATTGGCAGTTGGCTAAGGAAATAAATCTCATTCATTCTCTTCAGTAAGACCAAGTATGTTGTTAAGAAAACAAAGGTCAAACAGCTCTTAGTCTCATACTTGAGATTTGAGTAATATGAATTCATTTTACTTGTAAATAATAGATTAGACTTGGCAATATATTCTTATAATCATGTATTTACCTTCGTTGTGGATAATAGAAAGCTTATAGGTTTATAGTTAAACCAAATTAAAAAAAAATTGAAGCCAGTTGAAAATTCATGCCAGTATAAGCTAATATCAACGATTATATACCTACTTATATATTCGTATAGATTTTCATGACCCGAGTAATATATATTCCTTGTTTGCATTCCTTGAAGAAGGCGCACGTAGGTCCATTAGGAAGAATTTATGGACCAGTATGTCTTAAAAGTAATCACTACGTAAAATGACTATGAATTTAGTCTTTTTAAATGTTCCACACTATAAGTAACGAAATACCGATTGTTTCACAGATCTAGTAAATAGATTACATCCATAAAATATCGATATAAGAAGGACAAATTATTTTATACTGTAAAAAATGTAACCTTATTCTTAAAATTAAATTTTAAAATAAAAATGTAAATTTGTTTGCACAAATGTTGTAAATATTTCAGGTACTTGTTATGTAAAGTGCTTTTAGGATTTATTTATTCAAATTTAAAATTCTGGAAATAAAAACTCAATTCAAAACGTTAATAAAAAATAGCTATATTTCAGATCTTAGATGGAATAACTAATTCTAGCCTTAGTAGAAAATGTCAACTGGGTTTATAATATACCCTATTGGGGATCAAAAAGTCTAGTTCAAACCCGTAAAGCGAGTGATATAACCACTTGGCTACCCAGTCCCAATCAAATGTTATTGACCTAATTATGAATCATTGCTAAACCTAAAACTCCGGAAAATTTATATAACCAAAATTAAAAAAATTGACTATGCTGTCGTCAGAACTGTTTCATAAACTCCATGTCTACTCTGTACTGTAATCGTATGGTTTTTTTTTTTTTTTTTTTTTTTTTTTTTTTTTTTTTTTTTGAGGGAGAGGCAGGGAAAATGCATTACGCACACAGGTGGCCAGCCTGTAGTGTGGGACTCCCCTAAAAAACGGGTTTACCCACTAAAAAACCTCCTCTACTCTTTAGGATTCTAACCTGGAATTGTTTATCACATTACGTCAGGCTAGGCCTAAATTTGGCTTACGCCCATGGGGCTTGCTCCTTATCCAGCTGTTCGGTCAAGGGATCTGGGCCACTTCGTGGTCCAAATCGGTTTTCTTTTCCAGGAGGATACCCCGGACGAACTGTGAAAAACAATCCCAGTTGCCCTCATCCTCCATAATCTTTTGGCAGACCGTGTCCACCGAAAAAACACCGAGTTTTCTTGTGGCCTCCAGGCGGGGCCTTTCCCAACGCGAACAGCGGAAGAAGGTGTGTTCCGCGTCATCGGGAACGCCCGGGCAGTAGATGCAATTCGGTGAACCGGTCTTGCCCATCCGGTTCAGGTACGACTTGAAGTAGCCGTGACCTGTCAGGAACTGCGTGAGGTAGTAGTCCACCTCGCCATGCCGCCTTTCCACCCATGGTTGGACCTGCTCGATGAGTCGCGCAGTCCATCGTCCTCGGGTGTCGTGCTCCCAGCTGTGTTGCCACTGCTGGAAGGTTCGGGAGCGCTCTTCGGTTCTTGCCGTGTCCTTGCCGATTTCGCCTTGTCTCTGGTAAATCGCTTTCCTCTCCCCTGCCAAGAGCTTGACCGGGATGACTCCGGCGACCACCAGGACGGCAGGCTCGGACACTGTCCGGTAGGCGGAACACACCCGGAGCGCAGCTTGACGCTGAACCCGGGCGAGTCGCAACCTGTAGCACTCCTTATCTAGAGCGCCTGCCCACACCAGTAGTGTGTTTTGGTCACTTTTAAAACCGGCCACGTGCCCACGGAGCCACGTGCCGCGGCAGCTGGCGCCAGCTGCTATGTCACATAGCTTCCGGTGGGGGTTAGAGGGTATATATGAGATGCTGTAGTTATATTTTATGCCATATAGGTTGGGGTGGAGATGGCGATAGTGTTGGCGTTAGGGTGAAGTGAATTTGCGCATAAAATTAAAAGTTAGTTCAAAATTGAAATTCGTCGGTGTTAACGAAACTCTAACAGTTGAACAAAAATTAAGAGTTAGTTCAAAATTGAAATTCAAACTTATAATTGGGATCTGGAAAATATGTCAAGGTCATCCAGAGTAAGTTTTAAAAAATTCTATCCAACTATCACTAGAAATAGTTTTAAGTTGAAGTAGTTGGTGATAGCGGGATAATTGATTCGTGCCATGGGAGAGGTGTTTATCGTTTGAAAGTTGGCGATCGAATGAGAAGCGCCGCCTAGGGAGAGGGCTTATAAAACGGCAACCTTCCCCCACCACCCCTTCCCCCACTCCTTTAGACCAATAACCGGTCGCCGACTCTATGTGGTGAAACTGAACTAGACATGGCGGCCGCCATGGATAATTCTAACCTCAAACCTTAGTTTTGCATTGGTGAGCATGAGCTACCCCCACTCCTTTACCTTTCTTTTATATTTTTAAAACCGAACAGATGTTCGGGCAGGTGTTGGGGGCAGAAATGTTAAAATATTGGGGTGGAGATGGCAATAGCGTTGGCGGTCGGTTGAACTGAATTTGCGAATAAAGTAACTAGGGTTGAACTAAAAGTATACATAAATTAAAAGTTAGTTGAAAACTGAAATTTGACGGTGTTAACAAAACTCTTAATAGTTGAACAAAACTAAAAGTTAGTTTAAAACTGAAATTCAAATTTATAAATAGGATCTGGAAAGTATGTCAAGGTCATCCAGAGTAAGTTTTAAAAAAGCCTACCCAACTACCACCAGAAATAGTTCTAAGTTGAACTAGTTGGTGATAGTAGGATAGGTTGAAGTAACTTTTGAATTTTATTAGTGAACATACAATTAATGTGCAACAGCAGAGTTTAAACAAGTTGAACTTTTGTGATGAATTACAGAGTTGTAAATGCAAACACCGACGACGATGAGAAGGTAAATGCAGAGTCCCCAGATGATGTATTTGAAAAGCTTGAACAAATGTAACATTTCAAGTTGGTTTTCCCGTTCCATTTCCAATCGTTTAATTTCCAATTTCAATTTATCCTCTTCCATTTTAGTTACGAAGGGAACTTCATCCATCATATCCATCATGATTGTGTTAGTGTTTGAAATTTTAGTGATGTTGATAGTTCAGAAGTCGAAGACGGAATAAGAAGTGAAAGGGAGAAATGTTAGTTAAATAAAGAAGTGGTGGGGGGAAGGATGAATTACAAAGAAGTGGTGGGGGAAAGACGTTGCTCTTCATTATTACCATCAGTAGTGTCAGATGGTGCAGGAGTTAGATTTAGTAAACTGTCTTCGTCTAAACTTTTAACCTTATCACAAATAGGACAATCGTATGTTATTTCCAAATTCATTTTGATGGTTGTAAAATTATCTACAAGTTCTTGTAAAATATTAAAAATGTCTTGTAACTCTTCTTTAGAGTTTATTTCAAAACTAGAATTCATTCGGGCCAATGGAGAGTTGTTCATTGTTGGAGAGTCGGTGATGGAATGAGGATCGGCGCATAGGGAGGGGGCTTATATAATGGTGACCTTGAGCAGGCGTCTAGGGAGGGGGGCTGTCTAGGGAGGGGGCTTTTATATGGGGAACCTTGAGCTTATGATTGAATAAAATGTTTAGTTCTTCTTCTTCGTCTTTTAATTCAATTATTTGAACCGAAGTAGTTGTTTCATCCTCTTCACTCGATGAAGAAAACAATTCACCAGGATTTAAATATTGAACTACAATTCTGAACCATCTTATAGGATATTCGTCAATGATAGAAAGTAAGTTTTGAAACAATTCTTCCATCTCTTCCCTGTCAGTTATTATATGTTCAAACTTGATAAATTTGTTTTCCATGTTGTTAGTTAGAGTGTTGGAAGTGGAATGATTTAATATTATATAAAAATTAGAACTAGTGGTGGGGGGGGGGGGAAATTTCAAGGTCATCCAAATGAAGTTTTAAAAAAGAGTGTAAAACTGAAATTACACATTTGATGGTTCTACAGGATCGGAATACCAATCTGATCTGTATTTACATCTTTTTATCATATGTGTACAAAAATCATCTTGATGAGAATTGGTGCGTTGACAATGAGCAAGATCTAGAGGGTGAAATTTGAAACATCTTTGAGGACAACATGTATGAAAATATCTTGATTTGTAAAATTTGAAAGTTCGCAATTCCGGTGGTGGTAGTTGTTTTGTTTTGCATTTGCAATAACAAGATCCGAAGAATTCACATTTAGTACAAGCTAACCCATCCACCATCATTGGTCCTAAATCTGTACACTGTTGTTCACAACAGTAACGAGGTTTGTACTTGTATTTTTGCTCTTCCATGTTGACGCTGCGGAGTCCAGTGAAAGAATAAGAGTGTATAGTGTTGAATAGTGAGTTTTATGTACTGTGAAAAGTGGTGGGGGTAATTTCAAGGTCATCCAAATGGAGTTTTAAAAAATTATACCTTACAAGTGTAAGGATTATTAAAATTTAGGAAGTTTGTTTCTCTTTTTTTTCTTCAGACTTTTTCTCTCTCTCCGCCTTAGCCATAGCAACAAGTTCTTCTGTTGATAATGGATGTACTTCAGGAAATTTTAAAATTAATTTAGCTTGATATCCTTCTTTAGTTAATACATCTAAATCTTGGGTCATTTGTTCAACGGTGTTGTAGTCTTTTCCATAGATTTTTCCATCAAGTTGAATCATCATTCTGTACAACATTTTCTTAAATAGGTCTTGTCGTGGTGAGAGCTGAGAAGCGAATGATTATTTATACAAGTATCACATCCTTTTTATTAACTCACATTGATCATGTGATTCTTTAGTTGTAGTTTTGTCTGTCAAAAGTTATTCAACATTGGTAATACTTTTGGAACTTGATGTTATGTTGACCAGTTGGCGATGAAGAAGTTGTAGGTTGTGTAGAAATAAATATTTCATCATCGCAATATTTTGTTTTAGTGAACATCCTTGTATTAGTAGCACTAACATCAAGAGTTAAGTGATAACCACCGGTAAGTAAAACTCGCATTTCGTTGGTTAAATCTTCGAGTTGTTCAAAAGTTGTAATGGTGTTGGTATCATAAGATGCACATTTGACTTTGAGAGACATCTTTTAGTTTTTATATTAAGCGATAGAGTGAGCGAGATGTGTACGGTACGAAAGGTAGTCGTAGACTGATGAATTTTACAAGTAGATTTTCGCTTTTATAATCACACAAAAGTGGGTCAAGGTCATCCCGTGGAATTTTTAAAAAAGCAACATATTGTAATGTACAAAGACATCACAATATGTTGCTTCTTTTAATTTTTTTTGTTTTTTCTTTATATCATATTTATTGAAAAACAATTACAAACAAATAGTTACAATGTTATGTACAAACTAATCAGTAGTAGGTGTTACATGAATAGTTAGTTCAGTTGAGTTGTTTCCACTTGGTCCGTGCAAAACCAAATAGAGTGCGCCGGGTTGAACTACACGAAGATCTTCATTTTGAAGAAGTTGTACAAAGCGTCTTGGTAGGAAGATCTGAAATTTTGGTTCATCACCAACTGTATATGGAGCCTCGCTCAATGTGCAATTAATAGCATCACCTACTGAAGTTTCCATTTTCTTAATCGTATGAATGATGTAGTGTTTTTCTTCTTTTAGTTCAGAACATTTCTTTGTAGGTAGAATTGATGATTTAGAATGAGCGTTGAACTGATCAACTAAACTTTGAAGTAAGTTATGTGATGCCATCTTGATGTTGTCGTTAATCTTCTTGTTAATAAGAATGTCCGTCGGAGATGTTGTCTCTTCGGAGGTTAGAGTAATACTCATGCTGCGTCATGGTAGCGCTCTCGCTTTTATAATCGACACTACCCCTACTACTGACACTACACCCACCACTTTGTTGAAGGAAATTGTTCAAGCGGTAGGCATTCTTTAAAGCGCACTGCGACCTTCGATGTTTAAAACTTTTTGATGAAATACAAAGTTCGTTGAAGTAGCATTGGAAATCTTTATCAATTATTGCATTAATCACTTCGTTGCTTGTAAATGATTGTATCCAATTTGCTTTTTCCAATCCCCTTGTGTAGATAATTTTAAACTCTTTGCAATAATGATTCATAATGTGCGGCATCATGTTATAATTAATGAAACCTTCATCCCATCTTAAGTTGTGAAAATGTTTGTTCAACCATTTGTTTGTAACTTTCGCTTTAGTTGTTAGTCTATTAAATGGTACTGGAGGTTTGAACAAATAATGATAAACTACTGATGTGTTCATGTCCAAGATTACTAATTCTTTAATAATAAAATTACCATCATTTCCTCGGAAAGCTTGAAATTCAATTATACCTCTTTTAACTTCCATTATATGTGGCGCATTAGAAAACGAAACCCGTTTATTCATGATGAAGTCTTACTAACAACTGACTTAAAAATTGAATGAGCCGATGTTTATAACAGACAGGATTGTTCTTCTTCTTTCACTTCTTGTGCCACTTCATCAATATTAAAATTGGTGTGATAGTTGTTTAATTGTCTCCACATTTCAACTTCTTGAGGTATTCTATTAAAGATTGAAGTATCCACGGGACCGTATAAAATTGGAACAAAAGGTTTTTTGTCCAATGTATCAATTAGATAGTCTTTAATTATTGCACTTGAAAATATTAGTTGTTTCAAATATCTGGTGACGGGACCGGTAGTACAACTTAAAGTGTAAAATTCTTCTTTAGTGAAATATAATTTAACATTATGTGTAGTTAAATCTCTGAAGCGAACAATTTGTCCTCCACGATGTTTTACTATATCAACTTCAATATTTGATTCCAATAAACTTAATCTTGTTCTTCTTCCAAATGTGTTGTTACTTAAATAGCACTCCAAAAGATGTAAATGTTTCATGAGAGATTCCCAAGTAGTTTCACTGAAAGTAACCATTTTGTTTCCATGATTTAAAATAACAATTGGTGAATAATCCATTGATTTTAAAATTCCAACTGATATACTTTTTGTCATGCATGAAGAAATTGGGTAGATAATCCGAAGAAATACTTCTGTTAAAATATTGGTTGTAATGTTAACTTCAACCTTCTTCCTTTTTACTTCTTTTTCAGCTTTTTCTTCTTCTCTCTTCTTATGTTTGTTGAATTTTAGGAACTCGTCCATTTCTCGTTCAACTTGTTTTTCTATATCTGAACTATTATCATCCATTAGAGGTGTATTTTCTTCTCCGTTAGTAGAATTCATCTTGCGAATGATGTTTCCCATACGACGGTTGAAGATAGAATGAAGTTTCTACTAATTATTTTCTCGCTTTTATATTTTTCGTAAAATCCTTGAAATTTATACAATTACATAATTGTTTGTTTTCAACTTGTCTTTCACAAATGAAATTCTAACCTCAAAAATTAAAGCAGATAATTCTAACCTCAAAAATTTGCAGTTGTTATACAATTCTTCTTAAAGTACATTCTTCACAATTCCGGTCAGCGGTGTGTAAGTAACTATTTTATCATGTAGAATTAGACAGTATGCCGAAGTTCCATCCGCTACTGGTTCTTCAAATTCCATTTCAATTTTTATATCCACACTTGATGATTTTACCGATTCATTTTGTTTTGAACAATCGATTACAATTATTGGAGCCTTGGAATAATACTGGTCAGGTGATAATAGTGGTGTATTAGTCTTTCCATAATATGACGATTGAAATCTTGCATACATATCGTATAAAATAGAAAAACGTTTTTTGCTGAACATGACATTCAAATTGTCATAGGGAAAGAATTGAGAGTTTAGGAAAACTTTACAATTCTTTATTTTACAGTGATCAAATTGACCAGCATTTGCAGTGATAACATCTTTTCGCTTAGTTTGAAAACCGAGTATTATGTACCTTGCTCGTTCCAAGTAAGTTGATGTCTTGACGGTCCATGTTTGTCGTTCTGTCTGAGGTAGTGTAGGGTATTCATGAAATTCCCAACTTCGGAATGGCATCACAATATCACGGTCAGATTTCAACTTTCTCAATAATAGGATTCTATGTTCATCAGCCAATCTTACATGAGGTACTCTCCAAACAACTTTATCCAACTGTAGTTGCCATTCCAGTTTATCTTCCGTAGTTGCAGGGTCTGCAAGTATCAAGTCCTTATTAGTTGAAGATCTGAGTAATACTAATTCTTGTTTGACATTTATTATTACCCGTTTGTAATCTTCAGCGAATCCCAAAAGCAATCGTAAAGGTACATGAAAATCAAAGTGACCGTTGGAAGCTGGTGTTATAGTGTCTTTATCGGGGGCAACCCATCCGGCGGTGACTATTGAATTCTTCTCATGCGGTGTTAATGATGTTAATCCTTTCAATGTCGTTGTTAAACCAACCTTTTTTGTTGAATCAACCGTCACCCCTGATATTTCATATCTTATTTCATCAAAAAGATATGCCATCGGGTTATTTATAAAAGGAACTGTTGAAGCAGTTTTTCCATCCAATTTTAATACCCGTCCTTCGATGTACAAGTAACTTTCACACGGTAAAGTGTAAATATCTTGTTGTTGAATGGGGATCCTTATTTCATCGTTATTGTTTAATTTTGATGAAGTGTAAGGGTTGTGCGTGTGATATTCCTTCTCCCATAGTGTTTCGTCGAACGTTGGTCCTTGAGATATATCCAGGATATCCATCGCTGTTAAGTTTCAATCCAATCTTCTGTAGAAAACGAATGTTGTCCGATGTTAACTCTTCCAATGTTGAGGAGCTACTGAGCTCCCGACTCTTCCGTTGCGGTTTAAATGATAATCCCATGTTGACTTTTATGTTGCTGCTCTGATGTGTATCCGTATAGTAATTGTTTCTCCTCTAAAGTCAACACTATGACCGTCTTGATCCAATATGTTCAGTACGATGTCTGAAATAAAACTGGTGTTTAACGGTAGGTATATCAAGTTTTGTGGCTTCTCAACAATTTTAAAACCGGGAGCCACTGTTGGATAAAATGTATGTAAAATATGTTGATTAACTCCATCTCTATACGATCCGTGTATAACGTTGCACGTGACATCGATACTATTTACTTTTAATATTGTTACAGTTGAATCACCTGAATGAGTAGTTCCAGGAGTTAAGATTTTCTTTTTTGTATCTGTAAATCCAAGTAAACTGCCAATCGACTGTTCCAAGCTGACATCAATATAATATTTTGAAGTTATTTCTGCTTTTAAAGTATTATTGTTTCCTTTAACGGTAATATTGTCTTCTCCGAGTTGTTTCTGTAATAATTGGTTTATATCATCAATTTCATAAGCTCCAGTAGGAAATGTAATTATTTTCAATTCTGAGTATTTTCCTGTAGCATCCTTAGTTTCATAATAATGTAGTAAATTATTCTTCCCTTCCGTAACATTGGGAATTGAGTTGTAGGTAGTCAAATCAAGTAATGCCGCTTCCCATAATCGTTCCTTGGATAGACGCAATGCTGGGAACAGCGTACTTTTCAATGTGGATGAATTTCCACTCAATGACACTGTATACGATGACATCTTAAAGCTGACTGACACTTTTCGCTAGAAACTCCAAACATAAATGCCCACATATTTCAGTATTGTTAGGTTGTTCTTTTTTGTAATTGTAAAAAATGTTTTTTGAGTTTCGAAAATAATGTTGAAGTTCTTTTGGCGGTGGTAGATTGCCAAAACTGTCAAAGTAGTAAACGGTTTGTCCAAGCTTTTTATAGCATACCCAATGAGTACCTGGACCATAGGTGGAATCCAAATTTACTATTCCAGTTTCATTTTTCCATATTTTAGTTGGTAATGCATCTTTCATAAAAACTCCTCGAAAGAATGGTATTTTCAAACATTTCACATAATCATTTAACTGATGATTTGTTAAGGCTTTATTTGGAATTATCAATTGACTCTTCTTATTTAGTACACACGGTATGGTCTTAGGTATAAACCTGCTCCGTTTTTTACCATTTGCCAAACAGAAGTCTTCTTTACATTTGGCTTATGAGTTCTACGACGTCCTTTTTTAATGTTTCCACCTCTTTTGGGAGCGCCTTTCTTTGCAGGTCTTCCTCTGCGACGTTTTCCACCACCTAACTTTGCTTTCGTCTTCATGGCTGTAGTTACTGCCCAAGCCGATGCTTTTTCTGCAATACTTGCGTCACTTGATTTTACTCTTTGCCAAGCTTTTTCCGCTAGAATTTTATCTGCTATTGATCTATTTGTTGAATCTTTATACTTTGAATATGCTATATCGTGTTCCTTGCAAGCTTGATCTAATTTACTAATTCCAGGATCTCCTCTTGCTAAACGCTTTGCCAACTTAGTTCCAGGTCCACAATATTGATAACCTCCGGGCAGATGTAATTCGTATGGTAAAGCGTCTATTGTTCGATTTACAACAGCACCAACTGGAATCCGTCTAAGCAGGGATAATGCAGCTGATGTTATACCACGTCCTCTCTTGCCGCTGTCTTGACGATGACTGAGCGATACGGTCTTCATTATGTTGTCTTATATAACTGGCGTGTTTACTCCACGAGATACTTTACACAAATGAATAACTTGTGCAAAATCTTTTATATTTAAAGACTTAGTTATTCAAATTAATTATATACTGATTTATAATTCTATTTTTAATCCAAGCTTCTCGTTCATCGGGTTGAATCATCACATGACTCGTTGTACTAGCTATATGATTGTGGGTATCAATAAGTAAATTGCCCACTATTCTTATTAAACAATCTAAAGTTACAGCATCTTTCAGATGTTGAGGATCTTGTAACTGCATAATACGTTTATCATTACAAGTATATGCGGTTGAATCACTTTTTGATGTTGTTATGACTTGTCCAATAGTAGCAGCATCATTTGAATCTTCACCTGGTAAAATATTAATTATTTTCTTCATCTTTGCATCATATTTGGTCCCAAAGTGTTTATCCCAAGTTATTGTTTGTTTCAATGTAACACAATCATCTTCTTCATAACCAGGATAAATATTTTTTATTCTTCTATTACGACCATCGTATGTACCTAATCTACCACCACTTGCAATTAATGTTTGTACCATAAGAGGTACATCTGAATCTTTTATACCAAATCTTCCATTTGTTATTGTTTTATGTCCTGCATCCCATTCATCATTTTTTCCTTGCATTAAATCAAACTTTTTATTTCCATGTATAAATTTATCTCCCCGCTTTAACACGGCATCTTCATGTTTTACAAAATTTGATGTTTCCTTTTTTAATTCTTTAGATAATTGTTCCATAGTAACAGCATCTTTTGGTTGAGAACCAAACTTTACATTTGTCAATGTTTTACCATGACAATCAATTCCATTAACATCTTGTAAAATACAGTTGTCCTTGATGTATTTTAGGTTTACAGCATCACCGTCTTCCTTTGGGTATCCAATGTCATTTATAATAAATTTATAAAAAGAAAATCCATGTTCAGTTTTTTCCGGTATTATAGAATGTAAATATTCTTTATTAACTGAATCTTTATTATTTTTGGGATTTCCCACGTTGGTTATTCTATAATTTCCAGCATCATACGTTTGTCCATCTTTTAAGTTATTACCCCATTGCAATTTTAAAGTATTTGAAAGTTCAGATAATAAGTACTCTTTAGTAATTGCATCAGAACTTTCAGTTCGTTTACCAACATTAATTATTCTATGTGATTTAACATCGTAAGTATTCTTATGTAATTTCAATGATGTTGAAGTAGCTTCTTTTACTGTCTTCAAATTTGCTCCATCAGTATCTTCTTCTGGATCTTTAACTAGTTTTAAACGTTTATTACTTATGCTATAGTCACCTTCAGGTGTTTGCGGTAATCCACTTCTTTTTCTGTCTTCTCCAACTTGTACTCCTAACGCGGAGTACCGTCCGAACTTGTCGACGCTCATGTTAGAACTGATACGTCTTACGCTTGCAACTCTTTTATATCCGCGGACAATTATACAACTATACCACGATTCCTAAGTTCATCAACTAGAGCCACCCATTCATTATTCAAACCCGTATGACCGGCTTCCATGGCTTCATGCAATAGTCTCATTCGGTCAACCAATTTATTGATGTCGTTGTAGTAAATCACATTTGTATTGTATAGATTTTTCATCAATCCTTTACCAGAGGTTGAAGTATCTCCTTTACTCTTTTTACCATGTTATTCAAGAAGTGATAAATCCATAAGTGATAAAGATTTTCTTTTCAGTGGTTGTCTCACCGCTGGAGCAGTACGTAATGTGGGCAATTTTCGTGGAGGAAACAACTTTTTTATAACAATGTTATATTTTGTTGCACGTGAACGATTAATCATTGCATCCTTTAAGTAGTTTCTCTTATGAGCGTTAGTATTTTGTAAAATCTCTTTAAAAACACTTAAATCTTTGGATGAATATCTTAGTGGTATATTTTTAAAAATTAATTCATATAATCCTTTTGTTCCTTTATATCTATGCTCACCAATAATGATGTAATCGTCTTGAGTTATTTCAAGCTTTGAATCACCAATCTTTAATTCATTCCCATCAATTCTTGCTCCGTATATGTGTGATCTACTCAAATTCGGGTTTGATTTCATGTCATGTAGCATTTTCATTATATATTTTCTTCCAAGAGGTCCATGTTGTAATATATCGCTACTCAATTGAGTTAAATTTGGAATAGATTGTTCAGCTTCAGGTATTGGCTGTTCTTCTCCCTTTTCAACAATTGGTTCTTCTTCTTCTTTTGCTTCTTCTTGCTCACTAGCACTTGTGTATGAATCATCATCTTCTTCTTTTTTTAATGCTTGTACTTCTTGTTTAGAAACTGGTAGTAAAACATCTCCTTCATAACGAGGTTTACCAATAGTTTCTGATATCTGTTTTAAAGGTTCCGTAATAGGTTTAAATGTAGTCTCTAGAAATTCTTCTCTTTCACTTAAACCCATCCTCAATGCACGATTCTTCATCCTAATAGAATCACTGAGTGATTTTATTTCTTTTAATAGTTTTTCTTGATTCACCATGTTTACACTGTGAAGTTCAACGTGTAACTAGATGTAGCATCGGTAGTTCAACGCATAAATACAAATTTATCCAACCCTATACGATATCTACCATTTTTAATATCTTCTTCCTTCATAATAACGAGAAAGCTATATTTCTCATTCCATGCTTTGCCACACATCTCTTTAAATTTTTCAAATGGCATATCCGCAATTACATGATCATTATATATATGCTTTAAATTTGTTTCATCTTGCTTGAAGATGATCAACATATTTGCATTGTCTCTTATAAGTTGTTTTGGAATTTTACTGTATGTTTGACCAATGTAAATGCTATCAATATTATGATGACTTCCCATAGCAAAATAATTCCTTATTGTGTCATGATTTTCACAAGAAACATCGTCAAATATAAAAATAGAAAATGGTTTTGCTTCATTTGGTTGCATAATTGTTTCACTGGCATTAAACTTGTAAAAATTTACTTCAGGTATACTTGCAAGTACTTTATCCAATAATTGATATTTTGGTTGTTGCAATGATTTTGAAAAAATGTATATATTGTTAAAACGCAATCCTTTAGGATTAGTTATAAGGTTAAAAACAACATTAGTTTTTCCACAATTTGAAGGACCAGTTATTAGACATCTTATCGTATTTGGTAGTAATTCACCATGTTTTCCATGATTTAACTTATCATTGTCAACTGTCAATTCATCAATGTTATTGATATTAAATCGATCTTTTTGTTGTACAATCTCCATCTTGTATAAAGGTTAAACACACAATGAGCTATTAAACAACTATACTAAGTCTTTTGAAGGAATCCAAGAGTCTTCACTTTTATCAAACCCTAACCACCGGACTTTAACCATATCCTTTTTTCTTTGTAAAATCTTCTCGACAAGATATACATCACCAACTGTTGATTTCAACAATTCGTGTCCGTAGAATCCACCTTGAAGTAATTCACCCTTGTTATCCTTTAATAAATAGGTTTCAGGTATAGTTGGTTGCACTTTATAAATTGTAAATACTTCATTAGTCCAATTTGGTAGATATCTTTTACTAAATACACCTTTGTATTTGCTTATACGAACTTTATCGTTGACCTTGAACTTCTTTGGTTGCAATTTTTCTAATTTCGGTGTTGTATTATTTTTAATGCGTTGTAATACAATTTTCGCATTAGCACTGTTTACCTGGATAGGTTTCATTCCAATGGTACGATGATATTTGTTGTTATACTGTTTTATAAGTTGTGGTAATATGTCATACCACACATATGATCCTCGTTTTGAAAATTGTTTATACATCGCACCTTTCAATGTTCTATTGAATCTTTCAATTATTGAAGCTTTAACTTAAGAATTTGTAGAATAATGATTTATTTGATATTTCTTCATCAAAGCTCTAAAGTCTTTATTAAAATATTCTTTTCCATCATCGGTCTGTAAATGTTTAATTTTAAATTTATTTCTTTGTATTGTGGTTTCCATAGCTTTTGTAACACTTTTACCAGTCTTATCCTTCAATGGTAAAGCGTCAGCTATTTTAGTAAAACAGTCTATAATTGTTAAAATATATTTAAATCCTTTGTTTAATTTACTGTGCGGTATCATTTCAATGAGATCAGCTTGATAAAGATCATTCATCCCTTTAATGATTGTACTTCTTCTTGGAAATCTTCTTCTTGCTGGTTTATGTAGTTCATTTACAATCTTGTCCTTCACACTTTCCATCTTCAGATGTTGCTTGTACACCGCATGTAAAAATACTGATCCATAGAATAGTTTATTCTCATTTATATAGCTTGAATATAGGTCAAGGCCATTTCATATTAGTGTAAAAAAGAGGGAACATGGCATTGGGCTTGCCATGTCCCCTCTTCTTTACGGAAAGGAAAAAGGAAGAAGGTAGAGGGCGAAGAATAGGTTTACTGGTCAATAGGGTTTAGAGAGTAGTGGCCGAATGGTAAAGTATTAATTTTATCTTCTAAAATATGGCGCTTGTCATCTTTGTAGCTTAATGCCCACTTTGTTTGTTTGACACTAAATAGTTGATGATTATAACTTCTAATAGTGTTGAACGTTGCAGTTGTTTCAACATTTTCAAACAAACATCTTTTATAATGTTCAAACTGTACGTTCTTCTTCAGGAAAGAAGTTTTTATTCCTTTGGCCTTCTTCGTGACTTGATGTTCGTTCCTCTCGTTTATGTACAGTTGAAATGAATACATTTTGGACATTAATGCTACAATTTCCATCATCGGCACACCATTTGTTTCATCTTTAAATTTTCCCAATACTTTCTTATTTCTGTCATAGTCGTAATTTGGATGATCCTTAGGATAATCGGAAAAGTCGAAATCATCTTTATATATAAAGGTGCGTAGATCTTCATACATGTCATTTGTTTTAATCCAGTAAATTAGTGCATCCGTGTCCATATATGCAATACCAATGTTCTCTCTTCCATAATAGTTAACCATCTTCTTATAATGAAACTCGTACATATGTGTTTTTGAAATATCCAAGATTGACATTCCAAGATACAAAGGACGATCCATTGTAACTGACTTCTTGTTCATGGAAATAACAACTAGATTTTCATTAATAATTATAGATGAACCAAAGTTTGGTTGTTGCACCAATTTCTGTAATTTTACTGGATCAGTTACCAATTTGATATCCTTATGTTTCCTTTTGTTTTCCAAAGTCTTGCCAAATATTGCGTTATTCATTAATTTGAAAAAATCTTTTTGAAAACTTGATGTAGCGGTGGCTCTTCTTCTTGTGTTGTTGTCGATGTAAGGTTTTAACCAACAAGATTGAGAAAATTGTAGTACTCGATTAATTTTTGTAATTCTCAATCCTAAGTCTAAAGCTTGTTGTATCATCCAGTAATGTCCAACATATCGAGACTTGTCGGTTAAAGTCATCATTAATTTTGGCCATCTTCCAGTAGGGGAAATTTCAGTCTTCGGAAGAAGTGGTAAATCATAATGTTGATCATGAAGATGTTCAGGATATTCAAAATTAACATCAAAAATGTAACCAGTTTCACCATGCTTCGGTATATCCATTATGTTTCCAATCGATTCTGGATCTATCCATTTAAAATTATCATATGGAAGGGGATTCGACATTGCCCATCCGTATAAGTTATTTGCATCGAAATAACCTAGGAATGTTGTTGGTTTTGATGCATCATAATCGGGCAGATACTTGTTGTTCGCCTTGAAATGTCGTGTAACGCTTTGCGTCAATCCCCCTCGAACTCCTGACTCTAACATCATAACCATATCTATATCAGTAAGAAGTTGTATTTTACAATTTGTTTCTTTCAACATAGCTTGCCATGCTAATCCAGGTGAAGTGTACGAATGAAGAGGGTCCAATCCATATGCCGCAAAACATGTATTTCTAAATTCTTCCATTATATCACATAGTAAAGTTACATCCAATTTAACATAAAAATCTGAATATTCTCCCAATGTTCTAAATCCTAAATCGTTCCATACTTTACATGCATGATCATAGTCCTCTTGAGATATGTCCATGTCATAAAGTTTACTTTTGAATTCTTCTTTAGCCGGAAGTGATGTTTCATTAAATCTTTCTAAACTGTCTATGTAATCATATGGAAACACACCTTTCCGAAGTACCAAATCCAGTTTGTCGTTATTTACAATCTTCTTTGTTTCGATGAAATCTTGTTTCCTTAAATTTTCTGAAAGTTTGGATAAACTCGACGGCATAAATCTGTAGGAGTCCAAGAATCTTAGTTTCATGTTTCCAACTTCTTTGGAAAAACTTATGAACTTCTCTGAAGTTTCAGCTAACACATCGATTTTACCGTCGTCTCTTCCTAGTTCAGGTATTATAAAATGAGCATCGTACCCACTGAGGTTATGCAGAACCACAGGAATAAATAGTGGTAAACGATAGCTCAAGTTGCATTTATTACAAGCAGCACCCCTGTAATAACCTGTGAGGTGATCGTGATCTTTAACTTTATAATTCTCAATAGTAAAATCATTTTTGCATAAGAAACAACGAGTTGCATTTTCATGTTGAATTTCTTCTTCTTCCTCCATCGGTTTCATTGGTACAATATTTGTATATAATCTTTGTGCATTTCCAGCTATTGAATATAAGTGATCAAGAAATATTTTTTCTACATTTTCACCACGATATACTAGAGGTTCTGAAGTTAATCCATATCTGTTTAAATGTTCTTCTGATAATGTTGATTTAACCATTAAACAAAAACTATTTGGTTTGTGCATTTGATATTTGACACTTTTTCTAGCTTCACAATTTTCATCTTCTATAGGAATTAGTGTTGATTCAAAGTCCGCATATACAACTATAGGGATACGGTATTGATGATGAACCTTTTGAAATGTAACAAATGCTCTGTTTTCCGAAGGTAAATTAATCTTTGCTTCATAATTATTGTTACATAGCCTTTTGTGCTCTTGTAACCATTCTCTTCCTTGTCTTCCTTCTCGTTGAAAATTAAAACATCTCTTGCAAATTATCTTTCTATGTCGAGCTTTAGAAAGCTGCTTGTTAACAAGAGAGTCGAATTTCTTAATGTACACATAGTGAGACACATCTCCTCGCGTTAGTAGTAGTAAATCCGTATGATCTGGTAGCTCTTCTTTTACAACACGTAAAGGATACACTTTGTTTGAACTATCTAATGCAAAAACATTGATAGATGTACCAGGATTTTTCTTCTCAAATTTTGATATATCTTTCAGTGATACAGGGTAAGTAATTCCTTGAAAATTGTACCTATGTCTTTGATTTTCATAGTGTTGGTTAGGTTTATCGAAATGATTTGGTACAAACTTAGATGTCATCGCATATCTAAAACATTCATTATCTTGATTTTTCACATTAATACATGATCTTGTATCCTTAATTCTTTTGGGCAAAGGAATGTAACTAGATCCCATTAGTCCATATCCATGTTTATGAACTCTTATATCTAATACTTCAATACTTGTAAGACTCCATCCGGATCCTCTTCCTTCGTGTTCCTGAATTTTTGTTAATATTTCTTCTATACAGTTTTCTACTATTGAATCAATGTTTGAACTTTCCATAATGGTTCGGTTTTTTGTTATGAATCCTCTTGGTGATAATTCTTCTTGTACATTTATAAACATAGCTTCTAGTAGTAAACCAAATTTAAGAAAGTTCAATCTTTTCAATTCTTCTTTTAAAGTTTTACTTACAATTGGTTTTGCTTCTCTAATAAATTCTTCTAGCTTCAAGTTTTTATTTTGAATCTTATGATGCATTACTACTTTACCGGGTAATGCAAATACTTGTAGATTCGGTAAAGTAGTTGAAGATGTTGCAGTTATTTCATCTTGTTCTTCTTGTTCTTCTTGTTGTTCTTGTTGTTCTTGTTGTTCTTGTTCTTGTTGTTCTTGTTGTTCTTGTTCTTGTTTTTCTTCTTGGTTGTTGTGAATTAGTTCTTTATGACAGTCTAATAGAATTTCATCGTGAAACGATTCCGAACATTTATCGCAACAATACATGTTGAGATGTTTACTCTTCGAAATTTCACCAAGAAATGAAATGGGCTCTCATGTTCCTCCTTTTATAACGGTTCCCCCACCACTATTTCATCTTCTTCACTATCCAAGGAAATCAAACATTTTGAACAAAAATATTAACCTTCTACAAACTAATTGTTCATTCGTGTTCTTTATTCCCATTGGAGTTTTAGTATATACTTCTTTATATTCAAGCTTTAACGAACTTTCCCCCACCCAACTAATTGTAGTTACTTTTAGGTGAAAATGACTACAGCACAGACACTTGGTTAAACTAAATTTGTGCATAAATTAACTAAAGTTAAACTAAAAATTCGCATAAATTAAAAGTTAGTTCAAAACTAAAATTCGACAGTATTAAAAAAAACTCTTACAGTTGAACAAAAATAAACGTTAGTTCAAAACTGAAATTCAACAGTGTTAACCAAATTCTAACAGTCGAACAAATAGGTCAAGGTAATCCAATTTAACGCGAAAACGAGGAATAGAGCACTAAGTGGCATGTTAGTCCATTACCACAAAGTGATCTATTCCTCGCTCTCTATTCTACATCTACTTTTTTGGGTTTACTTATTTATATTAAAATGTTCAAATTTTACTATGTAGAATGTCCATTCTTGCTCTTCAACTCTTCGATTGTTTTTAGCAAATATTCGTTAGTTTTCACCAAAGTCTTCATTTTGCTACATCCAATTTCAATGGAAGGAATTATAAGTTGTAATTTTATAAGTTCAATCTTTTCTTTCTTGCGAATTTCTCTCTTTATTATGTTGTTCCTTATTTTTGCTGAAGATTTAAACTCCATGTTGTTTCTGCTAAAGCCACAATAATAAAAGTCTCTTCAAACAACCTGCATTTATACACATTCCCCCACCATTTTATAATCCCCACTCCTTTCCCCCTTCTTTATAGGATTTGAAAGGGATAGGGTGTAGGGTGGGGGAAGGGTAATTTTGTTATTACACTAGTTGTGCAAGAAAATAGCCGCCAGTGTCCACACCTTGTTCATAGCACTCCATCATAGATTGTGCCCACTGCAACATGCGGTCTCTGTCATTTGGTGTGACAAGGAAAGAATGACTATCACCATACAATATAAAAGAGTCAATTCGTACATAACATCCTGAGTCCAACCATTTATTAGCTTCAGCCATAAACTTTTCTATTGTATCAAATGGAAATTGTGGATCAATTGCTATGACTTTACGTTCTTCACTAAGTTCAACAGTATAATCATCATCGTCCTCATCATCTTCACTTTCACTGTCATTACTTAAAGTGTCTTCAGATTCTTCAAAAACATCAGAAATTTCGGAAAAATTGAAATTTTCATTCAGATGAGGAGGCATTTTGAAGCAAGAAATATTGTAAACAGCAGAGACGAAACGACAAGAGCGGCGTGTAGAAGAAAAATGAAGGGGTGACCAACGCTCGCTCCGCTTTTATAATAGTATGCAAATGAGGGGTAGGAGCTGACCGTGACCAGTCATCGACCCAAAGGAGTGGGGGGAAGTACTTTTCTTACTACTTGGATGGAAGTAGGTTAGTAGGTCACGAGACTTAGAGTGTTAAAAAATAATGGGGGAGAAACACAACGCTGTAACGCATTGTGTTTCTCCCCCATTATTTTTTTAAGCAACAATTTGGAAAAAACTAAGTGAATTTACTGTTTACGCCCCCACCTTGTAATACGATCCTTTTTATCCCTGAGGAGAAAGTCTTGAGAATCTAAATTGTTAAATCTCTTCTCTTTACACAAATTCTCACAAACTCTAATTTTATATTTTAAGCCGTTACATTTTGCTAAAATGTGTTAGTGGTCAACAACACTTAGAAAAAAATATTTCAAACCTTTCTTAAGCCTCTCTCCTCTGACGGATATTATTTCAGGATCGTCTTCAACGGTGGGGGTTTCTGTCAGTTGTGGTCCAGAAAGATGTTTCACGACATGTACACGGCAAAAACTTTCGTTTTTAACACATTTCCTCCCACAAGCTGATCCTTTCTTAATTCCCCTGGTGAACCCTTCAGGGCAAGTAGTGGGACGGCTAAATGCCCTACGACGCTCTTCTTGTAATAATTGAAATTGCTCTGAAGGAGCAGGCTTAGGAGCAGGTTTGGGAGTAGGCTTAGTGGATTTAGTTTTATGATAGGTGTGGTCTTCAGGCATAGTAAGTGGTGGGGTAGGAGGCAATGGTGACAGTGGAATGACAGGTGTACTAAGACGATGAAGCAAAATTTCAAATGAAGGGGTATTAGGACGGGGAGCTGGCTTCTGTGGAGGCGGCATGATGGTTGATGGCGGTGTAGAGTCGTTTAAAAGCGAAGTAGAAGGCGAAGGCGGTGAAAAAATGCTTCGAAGTTTAGAAGTCTTGGTAGGCGGAAGAATAGTGCCAGAAGTTGAAGGTTGGGATCCAAGTTGCTTCTTGTACCAGTCAGGAGGATTTTTCAGACGAAGAGTTTTCTTAGGTGCAGTAACAGCCGTAGTAGAAGTTGAAGTAGAAGTAGAAGTTGAAGTAGAAGTTGTAGTTGGCAGAGATGACATGGTTGTGGCTCCAAGTTCGCAGCGTAACGTCTGGAATCAGAATGAAATGTTAGCCGCAGTCGGTGCGTCTTTTATAACAATATGCAAATGAGAGGGGTAGCAGCTGGCCGAGACTGATTATTGACCTGGGAGGTGGGAGAAAAGGGGAAAGAGAAGGTATTTATTTTAAATAATTCGCATAACTTTTGACTAAAATAAGATAACCACATTCTTCTTTTACCAAAATGTTTGTCTTACATAGACCTTTTCAATGATGTATCGCTTGTCCAAATCCGTCAATCCGTTATCAAGTTATAGCCATTTTAATTTTTCAGGTCATGACCGGTCGTTCACCCGGAGTAGTGGGGGAAGGAGTGGGGGTAGGAGTGGGAGAAGGGGGGGGGGATCGACTCCATTTTTTCGGGGGGGGGAGGGGGGGGAGGGGGGGGGATCGACTCCATTATTTCGGGGGGGGAGGGGGGGGAGGGGGGGTCATTGACCCTTCCAAAAGTGGGTCAAGGTCATTCAAGATTTATAATGATCCAAGGTGATGGGAACAGTAATACTGTTCCCACCACCCTGTTTGCCTAACGGTTCCCACTCCCAACCCACTAGCTACGTTCTGCAAGGGACATCGACGCAATTTTGTTTGGACCGTCCGGGTCTACCGTAACGGTCCGGTCCGGGTCTACCGTAACCATGAATTCCAAGGGAAACTGGAACAGCTAATGCAGACACGCAACTCTAACACCCACCCAAGCTAATCCCACCCATTATATTCCTAAACAAAATGCAAAAACCTAGTCCGCTACCTACAATTTGCGGATGTCCCACCCCTTCTAAGTGAAGTTCAACCGAACTTCTGAATTTACATTTAATCTACCCCCTAACATCTAGCTGTAAGGCAAAACAACATTAATTAGTAATACCAACACTTAAAACTAACAACACATCATTATTAAAAAACCAAATAATTCAACACAACCAAATACCATCATTATTCTTAAAATTAATACACCTTAATGCTAAATACCTCTTAAAATTAATACACCTTAATGCTAAACCCAACTTATAACTAACATCGCAATGCGCAAATTATTTCTTAAATTAAATACAACTTAAAACTAAACACACACACACACACACACATACCACATTGCATTAAAAAACGCAACATAGTAGAAGAAGTTCAAATATATATAGGCCTACTATATATTTGAAACCTCTTGTTGAGTCGCCAACAACCTTTCGCTATGAAAGTTTGTTGACGACTGACGCTAAGATCAGGCTCGTATTGCTCCTCGGATTCTCGAGTAGTGGGGGAAGTTGTTTCACTCCAGTACAGTGTTCAATCCAGTCCAGTTCGCAGCAGTGTAAAAGGAAGGCAAAGGAGTGGGGAGCGGCGCATGCGCAACAACACAAAACCAAGGTTTGAGGTTAGAATTATCCATGTGCAATAGCGCTAAAGTGAGTAATACAGGACTAGGCGCATGCGCATAGCATAGACTGATTCCGATCCGGAGAACTCGTTGCATGCGCAGCAGGTTTGAGGTTAGAATTATCCATGGCAGCTGCCATGTTTAGTCTGGTTTCACCACATAGAGTCAACAACCGGTGGTGACCGGTCATTGGCCTAGAAGGAATAGGGAAAGGTGGTGACCGGCCATTGACCCAGAGGAGTGGGGGAAGGAGTGGGGGAAGGGGGGGGGGGCTCCATTTTTTCGGGGGGGGGAGTGGGGGGGAGGGGGGGGAGGGGGGGGAGGGGGGGGAGGGGGGGAGGGGGGGGGAGGGTCATTGACCTTTCCGGTCGGTCATTGACCCCAAGGAGTAGGGATAGACACAGAACCCTACTTCTCTTACTACTCAGGTGAAAGTCGGTCAACCAGTCATTTGCTTGCCATCTGCCGCCATCTGGCTGGAGTTATTGCCTCTATAAAGGTGGGTAGTTTATCGCGCTACAAACATTCATTGCCTCGCATCCGCTCGGTCATCATCTCTCGTTAGTTTTATGTTATGACTACTTTACTTACTAGGTTTGAGGTTAGAATTATCCATGGAATAGCCTTTGTAAATTCTAACCTATAAAATTACTACTCTGGCTTTCTGTTTCAATTTCTTTTACACTTCATTTTATATCTCAGTCTTCTTTTAACCTCTGAACTTAACACATCGGTTATGATGACTGCACAATGTTTAAAATTAAAGCTTTTGCGAACACAACACATATTACGAAGTACTTCTAAACCTTCAATTTCAAAGTGTAGAACTAATTTAAATAGAGTTAGGAAGAAGTACAGTTTTAACCCATTATACTCTTCAAAGACTTCGCAGGTTAATGTTGATGATAGTGTTATTTACAACATTTTGCATTCTATGTTACAATTCAACAACTTTGAACTTGTTACACCTATCGACTGTGTTCAACAAGTTTTTTTATTTTACCCCTACTATTCCTCATATAAGCGCTGTCACCACAATTCCTACTTCATGCTCCTCTATTCTCTTCAGCTGAGCTAAGATTTGAGGTTAGAATTATCCATGGCGGCCGCCATGTCTAGTTCAGTTTCACCACATAGAGTCGGCGACCGGTTATTGGTCTAAAGGAGTGGGGGAAGGGGTGGTGGGGGAAGGTTGCCGTTTTATAAGCCCTCTCCCTAGGCGGCGCTTCTCATTCGATCGCCAACTTTCAAACGATAAACACCTCTCCCATGGCACGAATCAATTATCCCGCTATCACCAACTACTTCAACTTAAAACTATTTCTGGTGATAGTTGGATAGAATTTTTTAAAACTTACTCTGGATGACCTTGACATATTTTCCACATCTCAGTTATAAGTTTGAATTTCAATTTTGAACTAACTCTTAATTTTTCTTCAACTGTTAGAGTTTCGTTAACACCGACGAATTTCACTTTTGAACTAACTTTTAATTTTAATTTTATGCGCAAATTCACTTCACCCTAACGCCAACACTATCGCCATCTCCACCCCAACCTATATGGCATAAAATATAACTACAGCATCTCATATATACCCTCTAACCCCCACCGGAAGCTATGTGACATGGCAGCTGGCGCCAGCTGCCGCGGCACGTGGCTCCGTGGGCACGTGGCCGGTTTTAAAAGTGACCAAAACACACTACTCACACCTCTGCCCCGTAAAGGAGCACGGACTGGACCGCGGATATCAACAGACGTCTTCTGCTGGATCGGGGACCCCCAACATTGGCCATCAGCCTACTAAGGTAAGTGACTACCTTAGCGGCCTTGTCCGCCGTACGAAAGATCTGATCCCTCCAGCTTAACTTGGTGTCCACCATAACCCCGAGGTATTTGGCGGCACGAGTTGATGTGACCACCTCCCTTCCCACTCGGAGTGGGACGACGGTGTCGATCCTCTTCTTCGTGAGGATCACAATCTCCGTCTTACTGAGAGCAAGCGAGAGACCGTGATCGGACATCCAGTTGTTGACCACCCGCATAACTCGGTTCAACTTCAGTTGGGCCAGCTCAACGTTGCGTGCAGCAATGAGAGCTGCAACGTCATCGGCGTACCCAACCAAAGTGGTTTCCTCAGGCATCTCGGACCTCAGGAGGCTGTCATAGGCAACGTTCCAGAGATCCGGGCCGAGTATTGAACCTTGTGCGGCACCAGAAGTGACTTCCATCGTCCGCGTTCCGTCCCTCGTGTCATAAATCAGGCTTCGAGAGCGTAGATAATCCTCGATGAGCCGCAACAGATATGCAGGAATACGAAAGGTGTTGCGAAGCGCATCCAACATATCGACCCACCTTGCCGAGTTGAAGGCATTCTTGACATCAAGCGTAACAAGAAGCACTACTCGGCGGGAGAAATTGTTGTGGCTCTCGGCTCTCTATTTTACAATCGTACAACAACAATCGTATGGTTGTTGGAAAAGGCAACCGATTAATGAAGGACGTCTTTAATTCCTCTTCCCTTGTGATTGTTTGACTACCCGTGGCAGGGGCTTCTGAACAATGAGTCACGTTGTCAGTAATGAAAATAGTCTTCTTTCTTAGAGAGGTCTTTTATGTGTTCCAAATAAACCCAGGGTGAACGTACTTAATGTATTTTGTAGATAAGTACTGCACAATGTGCAGCACTGATTAAGTACTGTACTTGTAGTTTTAACACTAAGTTATTTCGTATTTAAAGTAAAATATCTAGCTTTTATTATACATGGTGTCCCTGAACTCTCTACCGATATCTTAAGGTATTAAAATGTAATTACACTGATTAAGTACTGTACTTGTGGTTTTAACACAAAGTTATTTCGTATTTAAAGTAAAATATCTAGCTTTTATTATACATGGTGTCCCTGAACTTTCTACCGATATCTTAAGGTATTATTCCTGACCTAAAAAGAAGCCAAAATATCATATTTAAAATTTCCAAAACTCCATAACTAACCGTACAGCCGCCATTTCGTTTTTTTTTCAATAATATATTTTATTTAAAGAACGGTTTGTTGTAATAAGTTAAAACTTACCATACAACATTTTAAGAAAAAGGTCTCATTGAAGAAAAATAATAATTTTTTACAGTTCATTTTTTCAAAATTGCAGCTGTTTAATATCTTTAACCTTAAATTGCATAAAAACTACATAAGGTAGCAAAGTTTTTGTTCATATGTGTTTTTTAGGAAATTTAATTAAAAACTTAACGATGTAACACTCATGGAAATCGGTTTATAAATAATGGAGATAGAGCGATTTTAATACACGTAGTCATCCGAGCGGGTTGCCTCACGAAAAGCGCGGTCGCGGCGCCATCAGCTCAACAATGGATTTCAAACCAAAGCTTCTGGAGAAGCGGTTCGACCGTGACTAGCCTAAATCGTTATATCTGGCTTATTTATCAACTGATTTCCATGATTTTTTACATAGTTGGATTTTAAATAAAATGTTCACATAAGAACATACACACATAAGAACATATACTTGACTACCATATGTAGTATTTATGAAATTTAAAGTTAAAAATTTTAAACATCCGCCAAAATCAATACCCCCGTCGCAGCAAACCTGCGTACTCAGCGAATTTCCAGTGGAATTTCAGATTATTTACTTTCCCCATAAAAACACCATAGGATTGAGTATGTAGGTTTTCTGCCATTGGGTGTTGTTAGAAAATCTAAATTAATCAATAATTGGTGAATGTAAACACAAAATTTTATCAAACTCTGGCAATTTTTTATTTTCCCCATAAACCCCATGGGGGTGAGTATGTAGGTTTGCCGCCATATGGGTTTTGTTAGCAAGTATAAGTTAAATCTTATATAAATAATGTACATACCAAATTTGATTAAGTTATGTCAATAAATAAGCAAGATATAGGGTTTTCTTGATTTCCCATAAGAATAACATGGAAAACACATTTTTGGATTTGCCCCGTAACCAGTTATGCTATGATAAAAATTCAAAATACTAAATTGTTTGTTTTTTTAATCTCTTTTAAATGGTTTCAGTTAAAATTGATGAATTTTAAAAATTAAGGTCCAAAAATGCAAAAAACCCATTTTTGACCCCTTTGAAACCTCATAAAACCCCGTTCCCATAACCCGACAATGCTGGTTCGCGAACTCATGAAAATAGACCTGGTCTTACACCCCCATACCAAATTTCATCAAAATCGGAGGTCCCCTTCAAAAGTTATCAGTACCACGGACACATAGATATATAGATAGATATATAGATAGATAGATAGATAGATATATATATATATACATATATATGAAAATGAACGAATGGTGTTTTTGGCTTCTGGGGACCTCAAAATGAAAAAGTAAAGTGGTCCTGGGCTTAGGTCTTACCATGGCTACTACCGTAATAGCGTATTCCCTATAGGGAAATTCGCTAAAATTCCTAATGGGTGTAAACTTTTTCCATGATCTTATTCACCTATTACTCATTTACCTTTGTCTGTCCTCTTTACTATTTATTATTGTCCTCTTTAGTATTACAACTGTAAAGGTTTAATTGTTAAGCAATAAAAAACTAGATAAGGTTTTGAATATTGTTATTTGCTAATATACCTATAAAGAGTTTAATTATTATTTTAAAATATCAATGATGGTTTTAGGTAATTGATTTTTAAAAGATGGCTTGCAAAATTAAGAGCGGCCAATACGAAAGCTAGGGTTTGTCGTAAAAGTTAAATATTTACACGCGGGGAAAATGCAATTTCAGGAGACGCGTCCGCCCCCGAGACCTGGGGTTCCCTTCAGTGGATTACGCTCGGCCCCTGGGATCTATAACATCTGATTTACGTCTTGCAGTGGTAAATTGCATGTTGTTCCTGCAGAAGATTCTAAACCGATCGGACAGGTTAACAACCCGAGGACCAAGATTGAATTTGCTGTATTGGTTTTTACAGTTTATCAAGGAAGAGTTGTGAATTTCTAATAACAATGTGATGTAAGAACTTTTTATGAGTGGCATAAAATTAATTATTACTTAATTTCATTTCTTGAAATACCGACATACCGATAAGCTGAATATTAAGGTGAGTATGACTTAATGGGTAAGTGGGTGCTGACTGTAATGGATCAGATGAGGTGTAGTTTTGTTACTGACAAATGGTAGCTCATTCATCTGTCAGGATATTAAATAATTGCCCAATGACCAAAGGCAGTTGGGTCCAGTATCGATCCATCAAACTGCACTAACTTTTCTCAGGATTGAACAGGCAACCTTAAAATTTATCTTCATAAACGTAAAATTGTTAGGTAGAAATCGAGTGAATTCATAAACAATTTAAATACGGTACACCAGAATTTGTAACTTTTTCAAAAAACTTAGTTTTACTTTAAGAAATTAAATATTACCCTATTTAATTTTCTTATTCTTTCCACAACTCGTCGCTGTGGTGGTTTTGGGTAGTGGTGGGGGTGGGCGCGAGTTATGTGTAGGGCTTCATGTGTTCGTTAAGTCAAGATCATCGTGTCCTTAGTGTGAGCCAAATGTTAGAAAATTGCAGCAATTCTATCACTGTTACCCTTTTCGACTTGAATATTTTAAGACTTTTATTAAGTCTTACATTTTTAGATGCTAACATTAAAGATGATATTATTTATAAATGAGTGATTGAACTTCACATCCCGAGGTTATTTATCTCCGTAATTTAATCATTAAAAGTTAAAAGTTGAGTTTAGACAAAATACTGTTGATTTCTTAAAGCATTTATCACTATGTTTTAGTTATCAAACGAAGAATAAATAATAAAAACAAGATCTGACGAAAAAAGTATTTTTGTTAAGTATAAAAATAAGTTTGTTACTAAGAAAAAAATTGGTAAACAACTATAAATTGAATTCACCCCTTCAGTTGTTTAATAATTTAATTAATTTAATTTGTTTTTTCTATGTATTAATGTTACTTTGATCTATTTTAATGGTATTTACTTTTTAAAGTAAATAAAGAATAACAAGCGATCATGATATAACTGTTATATGAAATAAATAAGAAACGTTGACAAAATGCAGAAAATACATATGAAATTAATGGTTGTTGAGAAAGAAGATTGGAGCAACGATTTGTTCTGTTGCCACAAAAGGTTGTGGCACAAATACACACGCTGCCTGAATGGAGTCTTGCTCCCATTTCTCACACTGCACTTTATCTAACTGGATTCCTCCAGAATAATCTTACCCTCTGACCAATCCATACCAAATCTTGTTATGAACCAAAATAACACTATATCAATGAAAAAAGTACAGGACAAGTAAAGTGTTTTGTAAATATTACTTTTACGAAATTACTTTTTATTTTTAAGGAAATCGTATATTAGTGCGTTAGAACAAGTGTAATATAAGTGCGGTAGAAAAGTTACACCAAATATAATACTAAATAATAATTTAATTGTCATACTAATGATTTTAAAATAGTTGTTGATGACAACCGACAATCATATCCCCAATTATCAATTGGGATTCAATTTCTTCGAACTCGCTTCTGAAAAAGATTACTAAAGCTGTAATATTAGCAAAGAGTATTATAGTAGTGGGGTTTGGTTACTTTCAAAACGGAAGTCGTGCCAATTGCCAGCCGCTGCCGGCCAGCTGCCATCGGCCAGCTGCTAAATCAGTCGCTGCCGCCATATGCCATGCCATATAGCTTCCGGTGGGGTAGGAGATGTTATTTGAAATTTGAAATTCAACTTGACAATTGGGTTATGGAAAGTATGTCAAGGTCATCCAGAGTAAGTTTTAAAAAACCCTATCCCGCTACCACCGGAGTAATAGTTCGGAGAGTGGAACCAACTCCGGTGATAGCGGGATAGGTATAGAATTAGGTTTGTGAATTTTATTTGTGAAAAACATACAATCAATGTGTGACAGCAGTGTTTAAACAAGTTGAAGTTTTGTTATGAACTACAGAGTTGTAAACACAAACACCGACGACGATGAGAAGGTAAACGCAGAGTCCCCAGATGATGTATTTAAAAAGTTTGAACAAACGTAACATCTCGAGTTGGTTTTCCCGTTCCATTTCCAATCGTTTGATTTCCAATTTCAATTTATCCTCTTCCATCCTTGTTACAAATGGAACTTCATCCATCATATCCATCATGTTTGTGTTTTTTTGAAATTTTGAAAGAAGCGATGTTGATAGTTGAAGAGGCGAGGATGGAATGAGAGTTAAAAGAGGGAAATGTCGGTTAAATAAAGAAGTGGTGGGGGGAAAGAGCGTTGTTACATAGAAGCGGTGGGGGAAAGATGCTGCTCATCATTTGCCTCAGAAGTTGTGTCCGACTGTAGAGGGGTAAGAGGAGTAGTATTTAGTAAACTGTCTTCATCAGAATTTTCAACCTTATTACAAATAGGACAAGCGTAAGTTATTTCCAAATTCATTGTAATAGCGTTAAATTTATCTATAATTTCATTTAAAGCATTAAATATTTCTTGTAAATCATCTTTTGAGTTTATTTCAAAACTAGCATTCATTCGTGCCAATTGAGAAGTGTTCATCGTTAGAGAGTTGGCAATCGAATGAGGATTAGCGCCTAGGGAAGGGGGCTTATATAATGGCGACCTTGAGCAGGTGTTTAGGGAGGGGGGCTTTTTAGGGAGGGGGCTTCTATATTGGGGACCTTGAGCTTATGATTGAATAAAACGTTTAGTTCTTCTTCTTCTTCGTCTTTTAATTCAATTATTTGAACCGAAGTAGTTGTTTCATCCTCTTCACTCGATGAAGAAAACAATTCACCAGGATTTAAATATTGAACTACAATTCTGAACCATCTTATAGGATATTCGTCAATGACAGAAAGTAAGTTTTGAAACAATTCTTCCATCTCCTCCCTGTCAGTTATTATATGTTCAAACTTGATAAATTTTCCTTCCATGTTGTTAGTTAGAGTGTTGGAAGTGGAATGATTTAATATTATATAAAAATTAGAACTAATGGTGGGGGAAATCTCAAGGTCATCCAATTGAAGTTTTAAAAAAGAGTGTAAAACTGAAATTATACATTTGATGGTTCTACAGGATCGGAATACCAATCTGATCTGTATTTACATCTTTTTATCATATGTGTACAAAAATCATCTTGATGAGACTTGGTGCGTTGACAATGAGCAAGATCTAGAGGGTGAAATTTGAAACATCTTTGAGGACAACATGTATGAAAATATCTTGATTTGTAAAATTTGAAAGTTCGCAATTCCGGTGGCGGTAGTTGTTTTGTTTTACATTTGCAATAACAAGATCCGAAGAATTCACATTTAGTACAAGCTAACCCATCCACCATCATTGGTCCTAAATCTGTACACTGTTGTTCACAACAGTAACGAGGTTTGTACTTGTATTTTTGCTCTTCCATGTTGACGCTGCGGAGTCTAGTGAAAGAATAAGATTGTATAGTGATGAATAGCGAGTTTTATGTACTATGAAAAGTGGTAGGGGTAATTTCAAGGTCATCCAAATGGAGTTTTAAAAAATTATACCTTACAAGTGTAAGGATTATTGAAATTTAGGAAGTTTGTTTCTGTTTGTTTTCTTCAGACTTTTTTTCTCTCTCTGCCTTAGCCATAGCAATAAGTTCTTCTGTTGATAGTGGATGTACTTCAGGAAATTTTAAAATTAATTTAGCTTGATATCCTTCTTTAGTTAATACATCTAAATCTTGAGTCATTTGTTCAACAGTGTTATAATCCTTTCCATAGATTTTCCCATCAAGTTCAATCATCATTCTGTATAACATTTTGTAGAATAGATCTTGTTGTGGCGAGAGCTGAGAAGCGAATGATTATTTATCAAACTGTTACATCCTTTTTATGAACTTGATATTGATCACGTGATTCCTTAGTTGTAATTTTATTTATTAAAAGTTATTCATCATTGGTAATACTTCTGGAACTTGACGTTATGTTGACCAGCTGGCGATGAAGAAGTTGTAGGTTGTGTAGAAAAAAATATTTCATCATCGCAATATTTTGTTTTAGTGAACATCCTTGTATTAGTAGCACTAACATCAACAGTTAAGTGATAACCACCGGTAAGTAAAACTCGCATTTCGTTAGTTAAATCTTCAAGTTGTTCAAAAGTAGTTATGGTGTTGGTATCATAAGATGCACACTTAACCTTTAGGGACATGTTGAAGTTTTGTATTTAGTGATAGAGAGTGAGATGTGTACGGTACGAAAGGTAGTCGTAGACTGATGAATTTAACAAGTTGATTTTCACTTTTATTATCACACAAAATTGGGTCAAGGTCATCCCATGGAATTTTTAAAAAAAGCAACATATTGTAATGTACAAACACATTACAATATGTTGCTTTTTTTATTTTTCTTTTTTTTTTTAGGTTTATATCATATTTATTGAGAAACAAATACAAAGAAATATTTACAATCTTATGTACAAACTAATCAGTAGTAGGTGTTACATGAATTGTAAGTTCAGTAGAATTGTTTCCACTTGGTCCATGTGATACCAAATAGAGTGCGCCGGGTTGAATTATACGAAGATCTTCATTTTGTAGTAGTTGTACGAAGCGCTTTGGTAGGAAGATTTGAAATTTTGCTTCATCACCAATTGTATAAGGTGCCTCGCTTAATGTGCAATTTATAGCATCACCTACTGAAGTTTCCATCTTCTTTATTGTATGAATGATGTAGTGTTTTTCTTCTTTCAGCTCGGAACATTTTTTTGTAGGTAGGATTGTTGATTTTGAATGAGCGTTGAATTGTTCAACTAAATTTTGAAGTAAGTTGTTTGATGCCATCTTAATGTTTTTGCTGATGCTAATCTTCTTGTTAATAAGAATATCCGTTGGAGATGTTGTCTCTTCGGAGGTTCGAGTAATACTCATGCTGTGTCATGGTAGCGCTCTCACTTTTATTATCGAGAATACCCCCACCACTGACACTACCCCCACCACTGATGCTACCCCCACCACTTTGTTGAAGGAAATTATTCAAGCGGTAGGCATTCTTCAAAGCACACTGTGACCTTCGATGTTTAAAACTTTTTGATGAAATACAAAGTTCATTAAAGTAGCATTGGAAATCTCTATCTATTATTGCATTTATCACTTCATTGCTTGTAAATGATTGTATCCAATTTGCTTTTTCCAATCCTCTTGTGTAGATAGTTTTAAACTCTTTACAATAATGATTCATAATATGCGGCATCATGTTATAATGAATAAAACCTTCATCCCATTTTAAGTTATGAAAATGTTTGTTTAACCATTTGTTTGTAACTTTCGCTTTAGTTGTTAGTTTATTGAATGGAAATGGAGGTTTGAACAAGTAATGATAAATTACAGATGTGTTCATATCCAAAATTACTAATTCTTTAATAATGAAATTTCCATCATTCCCTCGAAAAGCTTGAAATTCAATTATACCTCTTTTAACTTCCATTAACTGTGATGCAGTAGAAAACGAAACCCGTTTGTTCATGATGAAGTCTCATCCACAACTGACTGTTATTACAAACACGATTGTTCTTCTTTTATTTCTTGCGCTTCTTCGTTTATATTAAAATTGGTGTGATAGTTGTTTAATTGTCTCCACATATCCACTTCTTGAGGTATTCGATTAAAAATTGAAGTATCCACAGGACCATATAAAATTGGAATGAATGGTTGTCTGTCCAATGTATCGATTAGATAATCTTTAATTATTGTACTTGAAAATACTAGTTGTTTTAAGTATCTAGTGACAGGACCGGTAGTACAACTTAAAGTGTAAAATTCTTCTTTAGTGAAATGTAATTTTACATCATGTCTAGTTAAATCTTTGAAGCGAACAACTTGTCCCCCACGATGTTTGATTATATCAACTTCAATATTTGATTCTAATAAACTTAATCTTGTTCTTTTTCCAAATGTGTTGTCAGTTAAATAACATTCCAAAAGATGTAAATGTTTCATTAGAGAATCCCAAGAAGTTTCAGTAAAGATAACCATTTTACTTCCTTGATTTAACATAACAATTGGTGAATAATCCAATGATTTTACAATTCCAACAGATATACTTTTTGTCATGCATGAAGAAATAGGGTAGAAAATTCGAAGAAATACTTCTGTTAAAATATTTGTTGTAATGTTAACTTCAACCTTTTTTCTTTTTACTTCTTTTTCATCTTCTCCTTCTTCTTCTTTCTTCTTATGTTTGTTAAACTTGAGGAATTCATCCATTTCTTGTTCAACTTGCTTTTCTATATCAGAACTATTTTCATCCATTAGAGGTGTATTTTCTTCTCCGTTAGTAGAATTCATCTTGCGAACGATGTTTCCCAAACGACGGTTGAAGATAGAATGAAGTTTCTACTAGGTAATTTCCTGCTTTTATATTTTTTGTAAAATTTTTGAAATTTATACAATTACATAATTGTTTATTTTCAACTTGTGTTTTATAAACAAAATTCTAACCTTAAAAATTGAGGAAGATAATTCTAACCTCAATATTTTGCAGTAGTTGTACTAATTATTCTTAAAGTACATTCTTCACTATTCCGGTCAGTGGTGTGTAAGTAACTATTTTATCATGTAGAATTAGACAGTATGCCGAAGTTCCATCCGCTACTGGTTCTTCAAATTCCATTTCAATTTTTATATCCACACTTGATGATTTTACTGATTCATTTTGTTTTGAACAATCGATTACAATTATTGGAGCTTTGGAATAATACTGATCAGGTGATAATAGTGGTGTATTAGTCTTTCCATAATATGATGATTGAAATCTTGCATACATATCATATAAAATGGAAAAACGTTTTTTGCTAAACATGACATTTAAATTGTCATATGGAAAGAATTGAGAGTTTAAGAAAACTTTACAATTCTTTATTTTACAGTGATCAAATTGACCAGCATTTGCAGTAATAACATCTTTTCGCTTAGTTTGAAAACCGAGTATTATGTACCTTGCACGTTCCAAGTAAGTTGATGTTTTGACGGTCCATGTTTGTCGTTCTGTTTGAGGTAATGTAGGGTATTCATGAAATTCCCAACTTCGGAATGGCATTACAATGTCACGGTCAGATTTTAACTTTCTTAACAATACGATTCTATGTTCATCAGCCAATCTTACATGAGGTACTCTCCAAACAACTTTATCCAATTGTAGTTGCCATTCCAGTTTATCTTCCGTAGTTGCAGGGTCTGCAAGTATTAAGTCCTTATTAGTTGAAGATCTGAGTAATACTAATTCTTGTTTAACATTTATTATAACCCTTTTGTAATCTTCAGCAAATCCTAAAAGCAATCGTAAAGGTACATGAAAATCAAAATGACCGTTGGAAGCAGGTGTTATAGTGTCTTTATCAGGAGCAACCCATCCGGCAGTGACTATTGAATTCTTCTCATGTGGTGTTAATGATGTTAATCCTTTTAATGTAGTTGTTATACCAACCTTTTTTGTTGAATCAACTGTCACCCCTGATATCTCATATCTTATTTCATCAAAAAGATATGCCATTGGGTTATTTATAAAAGGAACTGTTGAAGCAGTTTTTCCATCCAATTTTAATACCCTTCCTTCGATGTACAAATAACTTTCACATGGTAATGTGTAAATATCTTGTTGTTGAATGGGAATTCTTATTTCATCATTATTGTTTAATTTTGATGAAGTGTAAGGGTTGTGTGTGTGATATTCCTTCTCCCATAGTGTTTCGTCGAATGTCGGTCCTTGAGATATATCCAGGATATCCATCGTTGTTAAGTTTCAATCCAATCTTTTGTAGAAAACGAATGTTGTCTGATGTTAACTCTTCCAATGTCGAGGAGCTACTGAGCTCCCGACTCTTCCGTTGTGGTTTAAATGATAATCCCATGTTGATTTTTATGTCGCCGCTCTGATGTGTATTCGTATAGTAATTGTTTCTCCTCTAAAGTCAACACTATGACCGTCTTGATCCAATATGTTCAGCACGATGTCTGAAATGAAACTGGTGTTTAACGGTAGGTATATCAAGTTTTGTGGCTTCTCAACAATTTTAAAACCTGGAGCAACTGTTGGATAAAATGTATGTAAAATATGCTGATTTACTCCTTCTCTATATGATCCATGTATAATATTACATGTTACATCAATACTATTTACTTTTAATATTGTAACAGTTGTATTACCTGAATGAGTAGTTTCAGGAGTTAAGATTTTCTTTTTTGTATCTGTAAATCCAAGTAAACTGCCAATAGAGTTTTTCATTCCGACATCGATATAATATTTTGAAGTTATTTCTGCTTTTAAAGTATTATTGTTTCCTTTAACGGTGATATTTTCTTCTCCGAGTTTTTTCTGTAGTAATTGGTTTATATCATCAATTTCATAAGCTCCAGTAGGAAATGTAATTATTTTCAATTCTGAGTATTTTCCTGCAGCATCCTTAGTTTCATAATAATGTAGTAAATTGTTTTTTCCTTCTGTAACATTAGGAATTGAATTGTAGGTAGTCAAATCAAGTAATGCAGCTTCCCATAATCTTTCTTTGGATAAACGCAATGCTGGGAATAGAGTACTTTTTAATGTGGATGAATTTCCACTCAGTGACACTGTATACGATGACATCTTAAAGGTGACTGACACTTTTCGCTAGAAACTCCAAACATAAATGTCCACATATTTCAGTATTGTTAGGTTGTTCTCTTTTGTAATTGTAAAAAATGTTTTTGGAGTTTTGAAAATAATGTTGAAGTTCTTTAGGTGGTGGTAGATTGCCAAAACTGTCAAAGTAGTAAACGGTTTGTCCGAGCTTTTTATAGCATACCCAATGAGTGCCTGGACCATAGGTGGAATCCAAATTTACTATTCCAGTTTCATTTTTCCATATTTTAGTTGGTAATGCATCTTTCATAAAAACTCCTCGAAAGAATGGTATTTTCAAACATTTTACATAATCATTTAACTGATGATTAGTTAAGGCTTTATTTGGAATTATCAATTGATTTTTTTTATTTAGTACACACGGTACGGTCTTAGGTATAAACCTGCTCCGTTTTTTACCATTGACCAAACAGAAGCCTTTTTTACTTTTGCTTTACGAGTTCTACGACGTCTCTTTCTAATATTTCCACCTTTTTTGGGAGCTCTTCTTTTTGCAGGTCTTCCTCTGCGACGTCGTCTTCCACCACCAAACTTAGCTTTTGTCTTCATGGCTGTTGTTACTGCCCAAGCCGCTGCTTTTTCTGCAATACTTGCGTCACTTGATTTTACTCTTTGCCAAGCTTTTTCTGCTAGAATTTTATCTGCTATTGATCTATTTGTTGAATCTTTAAACTTTGAATATGCTATATCGTGTTGTTTGCAAGCTTGATCTAATTTATTAATTCCAGGATCTCCTCTTGCTAAACGTTTTGCCAACTTAGTTCCAGGTCCACAATATTGATAACCTCCAGGAATATGTAATTCGTATGGTAAAGCGTCTATTGCTCGATTTACAACAGCACCAATAGGTATCCGTCTAAGCAGGGATAACGCAGTTGAAGTTATACCACGTCCTCTCTTGTTGCTGTCTTGATGATGACTGAGTGATACGGCCTTCATTATGTAGTCTTATATAAACTGGTGTGTTTACTCCACAAGATACATTACATAAATGAATAAGTTATGTATAATTTTTTATATTTAAACACTTAGTTATTGAAATTAATTATATATTGATTTATAATTCTATTTTTAATCCAAGCTTCCCGTTCATCGGGTTGAATTATCACATGACTCGTTGTACTAGCTATATGATTATGGGTATCAATAAGTAAATTGCCCACTATTCTTATTAAACAATCTAAATTTACAGCATCTTTTGGATGTTGAGGATCATGTAATTGCATAATACGTTTATCATTACATGTGTAAGCTGTTGAATCACTTTTTGATGTTTTTATGACTTGTCCAATAGTAGCAGCATCATTTGAATCTTCGCCTGGTAAAATATTAATTATTTTCTTCATCTTTGCATCATATTTGGTCCCAAAGTGTTTATCCCAAGTTATTGTTTGTTTCATTGTAACACAATCATTTGCTTCGTAACCAGGATAAATATCTTTTATTCTTCTATTACGACCATTGTATGTACCTAATGTACCACCAGTAGCAATTAATGTTTGCACCATTAGAGGTACATCTGTATCTTTTATACCAAATCTTCCATTTGTTATTGTTTTACGTCCTGCATTCCATTCATCATTATTTCCTTGCATTAAATCAAACTTTTCATTTCCATGTATAAATTTATCTCCCCGCTTTAATACGGCATCTTCATGTTTTACAAAATTGGATGTTTCCTTTTTTAATTCTTTAGATAATTGTTCTATAGTAACAGCATCTTTTGGTTGAGAACCAAACTTTACATTTGTCAATGTTTTACCATGACAATCGATTTCATTAACATCTTGTAAAATACAGTTGTCCTTGATGTATTTTAGGTTTACAGCATCACCGTCTTCCTTTGGGTATCCAATGTCATTTATAATAAATTTATAAAAAGAATATCCATGTTCAGTTTTTTCCGGTATTATAGAATGTAAATATTCTTTATTAACTGAATCTTTATCATTTTTGGGATTTCCCACGTTGGTTATTCTATAATTTCCAGCATCATATGTTTGTCCATCTTTTAAGTTGTTACCCCATTGCAATTTTAAAGTATTTGAAAGTTCAGATGATAAGTACTCTTTAGTAATTGCATCAGAACCTTCAGTTGGTTTACCAACATTAATTAATCTATGTGATTCAACATCATAAGTATTCTTATGTAATTTCAATGATGTTGAAGTAGCTTCTTTTACTGTCTTTAAATTTGCTCCATCAGTATCTTCTTCTGGATCTTTAACTAATTTTAAACGTTTATTACTTATGTTATAGTCACCTTCAGGTGTTTGCGGTAATCCGCTTCTTTTTCTGTCTTCTCCAACTTGCACTCCTAATGCGGAGTAGCGTCCGAACTTGTCGACGCTCATGTTAGAACTGATACATCTTATACTTGTAACTTCTTTATATTTGCGGACAATTATACAATTATACCACGATTTTTAAGTTCATCAACTAGAGCCACCCATTCATTATTTAAACCAGTATGACCGGCTTCCATAGCTTCATGCAATAGTCTCATTCTGTCAACTAATTTATTGATGTCGTTGTAATAGATAACATTTGTATTGTATAGATTTTTCATTAATCCTTTACCAGATGTTGAAGTATCTCCTTTACTCTTTTTACCATGTTGTTCAAGAAGTGATAAATCCATAAGTGATAAAGATTTTCTTTTTAAAGGTTGTCTCACAGCTGGTGTGGTACGTAATGTTGGTAATTTTCGTGGAGGAAACAATTTTTTTATAACAATACTATATTTTGTTGCACGTGAACGATTAATCATTCCATCCTTTGAGTAGTTTCTTTTATGAGCGTTAGTATTTTGTAAAATTTCTTTAAAAGTATTTAAATCTTTTGCTGAATATTTTATTGGTATATTTTTAAAAATTAATTCATATAATCCTTTTGTTCCTTTATATCTATGGTCACCAATAATGATATAATCGTCTTGAGTTACTTCAACCTTAGAGTTACCAATTTTCAATTCATTTCCATCAATTCTTGCTCCATATACATGTGATTTACTTAAATTTGGATTTGATTTCATGTCATGTAGCATTTTCATTATATATTTTCGTCCAAGAGGTCCATGTTGTAATATATCACTACTCAATTGAGTTAAATTTGGAATAGATTGTTCTGCTTCAGGTATTGGCTGGTCTTCCTTTTCAACAATTGATTCTTCTTCATTTTTTGTTTCTTCTTGTTCACTAGCACTTGTATATGAATCATCATCATCATCTTCTTTTTTTAATGCTTGTACTTCTTGTTTAGAAACTGGTAGTAAAACATCTCCTTCATAACGAGGTTTACCAATAGTTTCTGATATCTGTTTTAAAGGTTCTGTGATAGGTTTAAATGTATTCTCTAAAAATTCTTCTCTTTCACTTAAACCCATCCTTAATGCACGATTCTTTATCCTAATAGAATCACTGAGTGATTTTATTTCTTTTAATAGTTTTTCTTGATTCACCATGTTTACACTGTGAAGTTCAAAGTGTTACTAGATGTAGCATAGGTAGTTCAACGTATTAATACAAATTTATCCAATCCTATACGATATCTACCATTTTTAATATCTTCTTCTTTCATAATAACGAGAAATCCATATTTTTCATTCCATGCTTTACCACACATTTCTTTAAATTTATCAAATGGCATATCCGCATTAACATGATCATTATATATATGCTTTAAATTTGTCTCATCTTGCTTAAAGATGATCAACATATTTGCATTGTCTCTTATAAGTTGTTTTGGAATTTTACTGTATGTTTGACCAATATAAATGCTATCAATATTATTATGTCTTCCCATAGCAAAATAATTTCTTATAGTATCATGATTTTCACAAGAAACATCGTCAAATATAAAAATGGAAAATGGTTTTGCTTCACCTGGTTGCATTATTGTTTCACTAGCATTAAACTTGTAGAAATTCACTTCAGGTACACTTGCAAGTATTTTATCTAATAATTGATATTTTGGTTGTTGCAATGATTTTGAAAAAATATATATATTGTTAAAGCGTAAACCTTTAGGATTAGTTATAAGGTTAAAGACAACATTAGTTTTTCCACAATTTGAAGGACCAGTTATTAAACATCTTATAGTATTTGGTAGTAATTCACCATGTTTACCATGATTTAACTTATTATTGTCAACTGTCAATTCATCAATATTATTAATATTAAATCGATCTTTTTGTTGTACAATCTCCATCTTGTTTAAAGGTTAAACACATAATGAGCTATTTAATAACTATACCAAGTCTTTTGAAGGAATCCAAGAGTCTTCACTTTTATCAAATCCTAACCACCTAACTTTAACCATATCCTTTTTCCTTTGTAAAACCTTTTCAACAAGATATACATCACCAACTGTTGATTTTAACAACTCATGTCCATAGAATCCACCTTGAAGTAATTCACCCTTATTATCCTTTAAAATGTAAGTTTCAGGTATAGTTGGTTGCACTTTATAAATTGTAAATACTTCATTAGTCCAATTTGGCAGATATCTTTTACTAAATACACCTTTGTATTTACTTATACGAACTTTATCATTAACCTTAAACTTTTTTGGTTGTAACTTTTCTATTTTTGGTGTTGTATTATTTTTGATGCGTTGTAATACAATTTTAGCATTAGCACTGTTTACTTGGATAGGTTTCATTCCAATGGTGCGATGATATTTGTTGTTATACTCTTTTATAAGTTGTGGTAATATGTCATACCACACATATGATCCTCGTTTTGAAAATTGTTTATACATAGCTCCTTTTAATGTTCTATTAAATCTTTCAATTATTGAAGCTTTAACTTCAGAATTTGTAGAATAATGATTTATTTTATATTTTTTCATCAAAGCTCCAAAATCTTTATTAAAATATTCTTTTCCATCATCCGTTTGTAAATGTTTAATTTTAAATTTATTTCTTTGTATTGTTGTCTCCATAGCTTTGGTAACACTTTTACCAGTCTTGTCCTTCAAGGGTAAAGCATCAGCTATTTTAGTAAAACAGTCTATAATTGTTAAAATATATTTAAATCCTTTGTTTAATTTACTGTGTGGTATCATTTCAATAAGATCAGCTTGGTAAAGATCATTCATTCCTTTAATGATTGTACTTCTTCTTGGAAATCTTCTTCTTGCTGGTTTATGTAGTTCATTTACAATCTTATCCTTTACACTTTCCATCTTAAAGTGTTGCTTGCACACTGTTTGTAGAAATACTGATCCATACAATGGTTTATTCTCTTATATATAGTTGAAATATAGGTCAAGGTCATTTAATATTAGTGTAAAAAAGAGGGAACATGGCATTGAGCTTGCCATGTCCCCTCTTTTTTACGGAAAGGAAAAAGGAAGAAGGTAAAGGACGAAGAATAGGTTTACTGGTCGATAGGGTTTAAGGAATAGTGGCCAAATGGTAGAGTATTAATTTTATCTTCTAAAATATGTCGCTTGTCATCTTTGTAGCTTAATGCCCACTTTGTTTGTTTGACACTAAAAAGTTGGTGGTTATAACTTCTAATAGTGTTAAATGTTGCAGTTGTTTCAACATTTTCAAACAAACATCTTTTATAATGTTGAAACTGTACGTTCTTCTTTAGGAAAGATGTCTTTATTCCTTTAGCTTTTTTTGTGACTTGATATTCATTCCTTTCATTTATGTACAGTTGAAATGAATAGAGTTTAGACATTAATGCTACAATTTCCATCATCGGCACACCATTTGTTTCATCTTTAAATTTTCCCAATACTTTTTTGTTTTTGTCATAGTCGTAATTTGGATGGTCCTTAGGATAATCGGAAAAATCAAAATCATCTTTATATACAAAGGTCCGTAAATCCTCATACATGTCATTTGTTTTAATCCAGTAAATAAGTGCATCCGTATCCATATATACAATACCAATGTTATCTCTTCCATAATAATTAACCATCTTCTTATAATGAAACTCGTACATGTGTGTTTTAGAAATATCCAATATTGACATTCCAAGATATAAAGGACGATCCAATACAACTGATTTTTTGTTCATAGAAATGACGACAAGATTTTCATTTATAATTACCGATGAACCAAAGTTTGGTTGTTGCACTAGTTTCTGTAATTTTACTGGATCAGTTACTAATTTGATATTCTTATGTTTCCTTTTGTTTTCTAAAGTTTTGCCAAATATTGCATTGTTCATCAGTTTGAAAAAATCTTTTTGAAAACTTGATGTAGCAGCAGCTCTTCTTCTTGTGTTGTTGTCGATGTACGGTTTCAGCCAACAAGATTGAGAGAATTGTAGTATTCGATTAATTTTTGTAATTTTTAATCCCAAGTCTAAAGCCTGTTGTATCATCCAATAATGTCCAACATACCTAGACTTATTGTTTAAAGTCATTAATAATTTTGGCCATCTTCCAGTAGGGGAAATTTCAGTCTTTGGAAGAAGTGGTAAATCGTAATGATGATCATGAAGATGTTCAGGATATTCAAAATCGACGTCAAAAATGTAACCAGTTTCACCATGCTTTGGTATATCCATTATGTTTCCAATTGATTCTGGATCTATCCATTTAAAATTATCATATGGAAGGGGATTTGACATTGCCCATCCGTATAAGTTATTTGCATCGAAATAACCTAGAAATGTTGTTGGTTTTGATGCATCATAATCGGGCAGATACTTATTATTAGCCTTAACATGTCTGGTTACACTTTGTGTCAATCCCCCTCGAACTCCTGATTCTAACATTAAAACCATATCTATATCAGTAAGAAGTTGTAATTTACAATTTGTTTCTTTCAACATGGCTTGCCATGCTAGTCCAGGTGAAGTGTATGAATGAAGAGGGTCCAATCCATATGCTGCAAAACATGTATTTCTAAATTCTTCCATTATATCACATAATAAAGTTACATCTAATTTAACATAAAAATCTGAATATTCTCCCAATGTTGTAAATCCTAATTCATTCCATACTTTACATGCATGATCATAATCCTCTTGAGATATGTCCATGTCGTATAGTTTACTTTTAAATTCTTCTTTTGGCGGAAGTGATGTTTCATTAAACTTTTCTAAACTGTCTATATAATCATATGGGAAAACACCTTTCCGAAGTACGAGATCCAGTTTGTCGTTACTTACAATCTTTTTTGTTTCAATAAAATCTTGTTTCCTTAAATTTTTAGAAAGTTTAGACAAACTCGACGGCATAAATCGGTAGGAGTCTAAAAATCTTAATTTGACATTTCCAACTGTTTTAGAGAAACTTATAAATTTTTCTGAAGTTTCAGCCAATACATCTATCGAACCATCGTCTCTTCCTAATTCAGGTATTATAAAATGAGCATCATACCCACTGAGGTTATGGAGAACCACAGGAATAAATAGTGGTAAACGATAGCTCAAATTACATTTATTACAAGCAGCACCCCTGTAATAACCTGTAAGGTGGTCATGATCTTTAACTTTATAATTGTCAATAGTAAATTCATTTTTACATAAGAAACAATGAGTTGCATTTTCATGTTGAATTTCCTCTTCTTCCTCCATCGGTTTCATTGGTATGATATTTGTATATAATCTTTGTACATTTTCAGCTATTAAATATAAATGGTCAAAAAATATTGTTTCCACATTTTCACCACGATATACTAGAGGTTCTGAAGTTAATCCATATTGGTTTAAATGTTCTTCTGATAATGTTGATTTAACCATTAAACAAAAACTATTTGGTTTATGCATTTGATATTTGACACTTTTTCTAGCTTCACAATTTTCATCTTCTATAGGAATTAGTGTTGATTCAAAATCAGCATATACAACTATAGGGATACGATATTGATGATGAACTTTTTGAAATGTAATAAATGCTCTGCTTTCTGAAGGTAAAATAATTTTTGCTTCATAATTATTGTTACATAATCTTTTGTGCTCTTGTAACCATTCCATTCCTTGTCTTCCTTCTCGTTGGAAATTAAAACATCTTTTGCAGATCAGCTTTTTGTTTCGATTTTTTGAAAGTTGTTTATTAACAAGAGAGTCAAATTTCTTTATATACACATAATGAGATACATCTCCTTGTGTTAGTAGTAGTAAATCTGTATGATCTGCTAGTTCTTCTTTAGCAATACGTAAAGGATAAACTTTATTTGAACTATCTAATCCAAAAACATTAATAGATGTGCCGGGATTTTTCTTCTCAAATTTTGATATATCTTTTAGTGATACAGGATAACTAATTCCTTGAAAGTTATATCTATATCTTTGATTTTCATAGTGCTGGTTTGGTTCATTACAATGATTTGGTACAAATTTACATGTCATCGCATATCTAAAACATTCGTTATCTTGATTTTTCACATTAACACATGATCTTGTATCTTCAATTATTTTTGGTAAACGAATATAACTAGATCCCATTAGTCCATATCCATGTTTATGAACTCTTATATTTAATCCTTCAATACTTATAAGACTCCACCCTGATCCTCGTCCTTCATGTTCCTGAATTTTAGTTAATATTTCTTCTATACATTTTTCAACTATTGAATCAATGTCTGAACTTCCTATGATAGTTTGATTTTTAGTTATAAATCCTCTTGGTGATAATTCTTCTTGTACATTTATAAACATAGCTTCTAGTAGTAATCCAAATTTGAGAAAATTCAATCTTTTTAATTCTTCTTTTAAAGTTCTACTGATGATTGGTTTTGCTTCTCTAATAAATTCTTCTAACTTTAAATCTTCATTTTGAATCTTATGATGCATTACTACCTTTCCAGGTAAAGCTGATACTTGTAAATTTGGTAAAGTTGTTGTAGGTCTTGCTGTTATTTCATTTTGTTCTTCTTGTTCTTCTTGTTCTTCTATGTTGTTGTGAATTAGTTCCTTATGTATTTCTAACAGAATATCATCATTAAACGATTCCAAACATTTATCGCAATGATACATGTTTGGTGGTGTTCACTCTTCAAAATTTCGCCAATAAATGAAATGAGCTCTCCCTTTCCTTCTTTTATAATAGTTCCCCCACTACTATTTCATCTTCTTCTTCTTCACTTTCAGAAGAAAACAAACGTCTTGGACAAAATATTAATCTTCTACTAACAGATTCTTCATTAATATTCTCTATATGAATTGGAGTTTCAATATGTATTTCTTCATATTCAAATGATGACGAAGACTCTGATATTACTACATCCATATCCAAATTTTCATTCTCCACATCATTGGCATTTTCTTCTTCTGATGTTGTTACATCCACATCCATATCATTTATAGTTTCTACTTCTGAAGTTTCGCTATTATTTTCATCTTCTTCCATATTTAAATCCTCTAATTGAATTTTATACAATATTTCAATCATAGATTTCCTTGGATAATCGGTGTTGTCTACAGGAGCCATTTCCAGTAAATGAGGAATAACTGTTTTTGATCCGGCTTATATGATATTTTGCTAAGTATGTCAAGGTCATTTTTGATTAAGCGAGAACTGGGAATAGATCACTAAGCAGCATGATGATTCATTACTACAAAGTGATCTATTCCCCATTCTCTAAGAAGTGTCCAATCAATAACCAAAGTCCAAATTCATTTTTTTGTTTAATTTAAGTCTTTTACATCTTCTTCTTTTATTACACAATTTATAGGTTCATTGTACGATGTTTCAATATGTTGTTTTATCTTGTGCTCCAGCTCTTCTATTCTTGCTTCCTTTATCATTAATTCCGATTGTAAGTAACTGATGTAATCAGCCGCCATGTCTACCGTTCTTGATCTTATTTCTCCTAACTTAACACCAGGAATCAATCTCTGTAGTTTGTAAAATCTCAACCTTATTCTTGACTCTCTTACTTTAGCCATTTCTCGAAATCTTTGTTTTCTATCTTCTCCTTTGCTTGTGGTCAAGTCCATACTTCTGACAAGTTTACTTTCAGAGTGATTCCTCTACAGTAGGCTTCTCCTTTATACACTTTCCCCCACCATTTTCAATTTCCCCCACCCTACTAATGTAGGTCAAGGTCATCCAATATAACGCGAGAACGAGGAATAGAGCACTAAGTGGCATGTTAGTCCATTACCACAAAGTGATCTATTCCTCGCTCTCTATTCTACATCTACTTTTTTTTTCATTTTACTATTTTATTATTTTTTTTTTGTTTTTCTTGGGGGGAATGAGTGTTTACTTCTTACAATGTTCATTCTTCTTCTCCAACTTTTCAATTTTTTCTAACAATTCCAACAAATATGCATTGGTTGCTTGCAAAGTTTGTATTCTAGTACATCCCACTTTAATAGAGGGAACTGTTAACTGTAATTTTGTAAATTCTATCCTTTCTCTCTTGCACCTTTCTCTCATGTATGTGTTTTTCCTGATTCTTCCTGATTGAGCTGATATTAACTTATTACACTCCAAATGGGGTTTTGATACTTTAAATACTGATGTACAAAAATTAGTTGATGTTGTCGGCTGTTGATTTTCATAGAAATTTTGTGTTGAAGTAATAGTTTGCTGATTTCCATAACAATTTATACTTGAAGTGGCCGGTTGCTGATTTTCATACCAAATTGAACTTGAAGTACTAGGCAGCTGATTTTCATACCAATTTGAATTTGAAGTGCTAGGCTGATGATTTTCATAACAATTTCAACTTGAAGTATTTAGTTGATAATTTTGATGCCAATCCACAGATGCCAATACAGGTGTTGTGGAAGGATGCTCCATCGTTGTATAGAGTGAATTCTGTTCTACAATTTTGCTGGTTTTATCTCATTTCCCCCACCAATAACTTCTACATTTCCCCCACCACAATAATTTAAATTAGATACCAAACTTCTAGGGTCACATCCAAATCTTCTTCTTTTAAATATTTTATAAATGCAGAGCTTTCTGATGTTACATTAGGTGTGTTTAAATATGCCATTATTTTGTCATGACTTTCTTCATTGTGAATATAGCAATGTACATTTAGCAACTTTTGATTTTCTTCTTTAGACTTGACAAATCCTGCAACAGAGCTCCAATCTTCATATTTAATTTTAAAATGGCAAATTTCGAACTGCATGTTGTTTCAACAAATGCTGCAACAATATTAAAAGTCTCTTCAAACAGCCTACATTTATACAAGTTCTCCCACCACTTTATAATCCCCACTTTTTTTTCTTCCCCACCTTCTTCATATGTAGAAGGGATATCATGATTTTAATGCACTATACTTAATAAATTCAAACAAGTTTTGTGCACAAATGTTACATTTTTTCTTGACTGTTTCAAATTTCATCACTTGGCCTTTTACAAGGTGAACTAATTTACCTCCATCATCTTCAAATTGTTCAAAGTCTAAAACAGATGCTTTTCCACAATCATGACACATTTTTGTTCCATCTTCAAAAATAAAAGCAAGATAAATACCAAATCCACTATTGTCCTTCTTAAATTTCATGACCATTTCACGAATTGGTTGAGGTATTTCACATTTATTTGATGTTATTATATAACGGTAAAGAAACCCATTATTGATAATTTGTTGTAAACACAAAACTAACAAGCTGTCCATAGTGTTAGACTTGTACTGAAAGTTATATCCATAACTATCTCTTTATATGCTCTTACCCCCACCACTTTTATGTAGGTCAAGGTCATCGGATATTAAGCGAGAACTGGGAATAGATCACTAAGCGGCATGTTATTACATTACCACAAAGTGATCTATTCCCTATTCTCTAAAAGGGGTGCTGATAATTTAGATTCCTAAAATTTCTTTTCCTTCTTCTTCACCTTCTTGAACAGTTGTATTACCAGACATGTGTGATATTAATTTCTTCAATTCTCGATTTTCCATTTCTAATGTTTTCAATTTTAGATCTCTTGCTTCAACTTGTACTTTCAAAAATTTGATATAACTTCCAGCCCAGTGGAGAGTTTTCAATCTTGGTGCTCCAAGTTCAATTCCTGGTATTTGAAATTGTAGTCTATTAAATTCCATCTTCATATCTTCTCGGTCTTGTCTTTCTTTTTCTAGTCGTTTTAATCTTTGTTTTTCCCTGAAGGAAGAAGTCGGATCACAAGGTACATGATGAAACATTTTGATCAACAATTTTTCGAAGAGTAAGCTTCTACACAGATAGTCAACACATTTATCCACATTCCCCCACCAAATTTAAGTCAGTAGTGGGGAGATGCCAATGGTGGGGAGACGTCAGTGGTGGGGAGAGTTATACTAATGTAATGGTTATTTCTACAGTTACACTCGCTCCATTCTCGAAAAGATATTTGTAATATGGTTCGGGATACTGTTCTCTTTCAGATCCCGCATGTTCTTGAATAAAGTTGAAAGCCAATTTTTTGAATAATCATTGTGAAATACTTCCCTGACACAAACAAGAATTTTTTCTTCCAAAAATTTGACTTGAACCAATGGTATTTTGCTTACATCGTCCTTGTCCATGATAGGTAGCTTGTAGGTAAAAGTATTAGGTGGTAGTTTTTGTGGTTTATCCAGTAGAGAACAAAATTTCTTGTACAATTTCTCCTCAATGTCTGGAAAACGATGTATATCAAACAGATTGTAGTATGAAGGATCAAAAGGTATTTTACGAAACATCTTCGGTCACTAGTCTCTTTAAGACTGATCTCCTGCACAAATATTTAACACATTTATAAACATTCCCCCACCAACTTTTAACTTGTGGTGGGGATATTTTCCCTCCACTACTTCTTCAAAATAGTGGGGGTACCTTAGTCCAATTCAGATTCAGATTCAGAAGACAGTAAAGGTGATATGGGTGATTCCAATGATGAATCCAATATAAATATTTCAATAGCTTCCTTAATTATATCTTCATCACTATCATTTATCATTTCTTCAAATAGTTCTTGTTCAATCTGTACCATTTCTTCCTCTTCCATCATAGAATCATTATCAGTTTCGTCATAAGTTTCCTCTATGTTTTCTTCCTGTATTTCATTTGTGCTTTCAAAAACATCTTTAACTTGAGAATAATTAATAAATGGAGTATCTCTAGACAACATGTTTCTTTACTACTTCTTTTACTTCAAATAACAAACTATGTATCGCTTACTTAGTCTTATATATACTCCTACCCCCACTATTTTTGCAAAACAAAGGAATAGGAAGGGGGTTAGTATCTATTCTTCTCTATCTAGGTTATATTTCATTGCTGTCACATCTACTATAATTTTCTGCTCTTCAATTTTATTGCGAATAAATATTGTCCAAGGAAATAGTTCATTAATATTGTTAATTGTTACTTTTATACTATACAAAATTTCAAAATGTTCTACTAATGAAACAAAAACAATAACTCCTAGCTCATTGTTTCCCATAATTTTTTCTTCAATTTTTATCCGTAAGTTTGTTATTAAACTCCATATATTAATATCATTGGCTATAAAACCATCAATTCTGGTAAGCATCTTGATGCTACAAGGTGTGGGTACAGACTAGAAACTTGGAGGTTCATAGCCTGCCTTTTCATCAATTTTAAAAATGGGGAGGGGGAAGGAATAAGGATTGGGAAGGGATAGGGTATAGGGTGGGGGGAAAAGTAATTTTGTTATTACACTACTTGTGCAAGAAAATAGCCACCAGTGTCCACACCTTGTTCATAGCACTCCATCATAGATTGTGCCCACTGCAACATGCGGTCTCTGTCATTTGGTGTGACAAGGAAAGAATGACTATCACCATACAATATAAAAGAGTCAATTCGTATATAACATCCTAAATTTAACCATTTATTAGCTTCAACCAAAAAGTTTTCTATTGTATCAAATGGAAATTGTGGATCAATTGCTATAACTTTACGTTCTTCACTAAGTTCAACACTATAATCATCATCTTCTTCACTCTCACTCTCACTATCATTATTTAAAATGTCTTCAGGTTGTACAAAAACATCGGAAATTTCGGAAGAATTAAAATGGTAATTCACATTAGGAGGCATTTTTTCAAATAAATAATATTTTAAAAGGTGGAGAAAAAAATACAAGAGATGTACTTCACGGCACAAAGTGCGAGTACAGACTAGAAACCTGAAGGTTCATAGCCCCACTTTTATAAATTTTAAATATGGGGAGGGGGAAGGAATAAGGATTGGGAAGGGATAGGGTGGAGGTGGGGGAAGGGTAATGTGGTTATTAAGCCACTCTTGCAACAAAGTACCCAACACCAATGTTCAGTTCGTATGATCTCATCACATCGTCCTGCCAAGTAAGAATTTGTTCTCGATCATTTGGAGTTACAAGGAAGAAGTTACTGTTATTGTAGACAATAGGTGAACCAATTATAATGTTAAATCCTAAATTTAGCCATCTATGTGCTTCAAAAATAAATCTTTCAACTACATCAAAAGGAAATTGTGTTTCTATAAAATATACTTTGAATTGTTCATTAATTTCAATTTCATCTTCACTGTCATCTTCACTTTCATCTTCACTGCTATTATCCATGTCTTCTATCACATCTTCTTCATGTTCTTGGAAAGCATCTTCTTCATGATGTTGGAAACCATCTTCAGGTGGTTGAAAAACATCTGCATTTTCTGAAGGATTAAAATTTTCATTAAAGTAAGGAAGCATTTTAAAAATAAAGATATTAAAACTGGCAGGAACAAAGCAACAAGAGCGGCGAAGCAACGAGAGTGGTGGAAGAAACCAGAATGAAACACTAGCCATAGCCGGCGCGTCTTTTATAACGGTATGCAAATGAGAGGGGTTAGCAGCCGGCCATGACCGGTCATTGGCCCGGGAGGTGGGGGAAGGAGTGGGGGAGAGGGGGGGGGGCTCCATTTTTTCGGGGGGGGGGGGCTCCATTTTTCGGGGGGGGGGGGGGGTCATTGACCTTTCAGGTCCGGTCATTGACCCGAAGGAATGCAGACAAACACAGAACCATCCTTTACTCACTACTCACATGAAAGTAGGTCACGAGACTTAGAGTGTTAAAAAATAATGGGGGAGAAACACAACGCTATAACGCGTTGTGTTTCTCCCCCATTATTTTTTTAGCAACAATTTGGAAAAAACTAAGTGAATTTACTGTTTACGCCCCCACCTTGTAATACGATCCTTTTTATCCCTGAGGAGAAAGTCTTGAGAATCTAAAGTGTTAAATCTCTTCTCTTTACACAAATTCTCACAAACTCTAATTTTATATTTTAAGCCGTTACATTTTGCCAAAATGTGTTGGTGGTCAACAACACTTAGAAAAAAATATTTCAAACCTTTCTTAAGCCTCTCTCCTCTGACGGATATTATTTTAGGATTGTCTTCAACGGTGGGGGTTTCTGTCAGTTGTGGTTCAGAAATATGTTTCACGATATGTACACGGCAAAAACTTTCATTTTTAACACATTTCCTCCCACAAGCTGATCCTTTCTTAATTCCCTTAATAAGCATTTCAGGGCAAGTAGTGGGACGGCTAAATGCCCTACGACGCTCTTCTTGTAATGATCGAAATTGCTCTGAAGGAGCAGGTTTAGGAGCAGGTTTAGGGGCAGGTTTAGGGGCAGGTTTAGGAACTGGTTTAGAGGAATTAGTTTTGTGATAGGTATGGTCTTCAACTGTAGCAAGTGGTGGGGTAGGAGGCAATGGTGATAGTGGGATAATGGGTGTACTAAGGTGATGAACAATAGTTTCAATGGAAGGAGTATTAAGACGGGGAACTGGCTTCTGCGGTGGCGGCATCATAGTTGATGGTGGTGCGGAGTCGTTTGAAGGCGAAGGTGAAGGTGGTGAAAAAATACTGCGAAGTCTAGAAGAGTTGGTTGGCAGAAGAATAGCTCCAGAAGTTGAAGGTTCAGATGAAAGCTTCTTCTTATACCAATCCGGACAGTTTTTCAAGCGAAGAGTTTTGTTTGATGCAGTAACAGCCGTAGAAATCGAAGTCGAAGTCGAAGTCGAAGTAAAAGTTGAAGTGGTAGAAGTAGTAGAAGTAGTAGTAGGCACAGAAGACATCGTTATAACTCCAAGTTCACAGCCTAACGTCTGGAATCGGAATGAAACACTAGCCCCGGCCAACGCGTCTTTTATAACAGTATGCAAATGAGAGGGGTTAGCAGCCGGCCATGACCGGTCATTGGCCCGGGAGGTGGGGGAAGGACTGGTGGGGGAAGGAGTGGTGAGGGAAAGGGGGGGGGGGTTCCATTTTTCGGGGGGGGGGGGGCTCCATTTTTCGGGGGGGGGGGGCTCCACTTTTTCAGGGGGGGGGTCATTGACCCTTCCAAAAGTGGGTCAAGGTCATTCAAAATTTATAATGATCCAAGGTGATGGGAACAGTAATACTGTTCCCACCACCCTGTTTGCCTAACGGTTCCCACTCCCAACCCACTAGTTACGTTCTGCAAGGGACATCGACGCAATTTTGTTTGGACCGTCCGGGTCTACCGTAACGGTCCGGTCCGGGTCTACCGTAACCATGAATTCCAAGGGAAACTGGAACACCTAATGCAGAAACGCAACTCTAACCCCACCCAAACTAACCCCACCCATCATATTCCTAAACAAAATGCAAAAAAAGTCCGACTTGCGGATGTCCCACCCATTTTAAATGAAGTTCAACTGAACTTCTGAATTTACAGTTAATCTACCCCCTAACATCTAGCTGTAAGGCAAAACAAATGCACAAAACAAACATAAATTAGTAGTACCAACACATCATTATTAAAAACCAAATAATTCAACACAACCAAATACCATCATTATTCTTAAAATTAATACACCTTAATGCTAAATACCATCATTATTCTTAAAAATTAATACACCTTAATGCTAAACCCAACTTATAACTAACATCGCAATGCGCAAATTATTTCTTAAATTAAATACACCTTACAACTAAACACACACACACATACCACATTGCATTAAAAAACGCAACATAGTAGAAGAAGTTCAAATATATATAGGCCTACTATATATTTGAAACTTCTTCCTGAGTCGCCAACAACCTTTCGCTATGAAAGTTTGTTGGCGACTGAAGCAAAGATATAGCTCCTATCGCTCCTCGGGTTTTCAAGGAGTGGGGGAAGTTGTTTCACTCCAGTACAGTGTTCAATCCAGTCCAATTCGCAGCAGTGTAAAAGGAAGGCAAAGGAGTGGGGAGCAGCATATGCACAGCAACGCAAAACCAAGGTTTGAGGTTAGAATTATCCATGTGCAGTAGCGCTAAAGTGAGTAATACAGGACTAGGCGCATGCGCAATAGCATAGTCACTATTCCGATCCGGACAACTCGTTGCATGCGCAGCAGGTTTGAGGTTAGAATTATCCATGGCAGCTGCCATATTTAGTCTGGTTTCACCACATAAAGTCAACAACCGGTGGTGACCGGCCATTGACCTGGAAGAGTGGGGGAAGGAGTGGGGGAAAGAGTAGGGGAAGGGGGGGGGGGGGCTCCATTTTTTCGGGGGGGGGGGGCTCCATTTTTTCGGGGGGGGGGGGAGGTCATTGACCTTTCCGGTCGGTCATTGACCCCAAGGAGTAGGGATAGACACAGAACCCTACTTCTCTTACTACTCAAGTGAGTGAAAGTCGGTCAACCAGTCATTTGCTTGCCATCTGCCGCCATCTGGCTGGAGTTATTGCCTCTATAAAGGTGGGTAGTTTATTTCGCTACAAACATTCATTGCCTCGCATCCGCTCGGTCATCATCTCTCGTTAGTTTTATGTTATGACTACTTCACTTACTAGGTTTGAGGTTAGAATTATCCATGAAATAGCCTTTGTAAATTCTAACCTATAAAATTACTACTCTGGCTTTCTGTTTCAATTTCTTTTACACTTCATTTTATATCTCAGTCTTCTTTTAACTTCTGAACTTAACACATCGATTATAATGACTGCACAATGTTTAAAATTAAAGCTTTTGCGAACACAACACATATTACGAAGTACTTCTAAACCTTCAATTTCAAAGTGTAAAACTAATTTAAATAGAGTTAGGAAGAAGTACAGTTTTAACCCATTATACTGTTCAACAACTTCTCAGGTTAATGTTGATGATAGTGTTATTTACGACATTTTACGTTCTATGTTACACTTAAATAACTTAGAACTTGTTACACCTATCGACTGTGTTCAACAAGTTTTTTTATTTTACCCCCACCATTCCCTATATAAGGGCCCCGACAATAATTCCTACTTCATTATCTTCTATGCTCTTCAGCTAACAACATCTCCACTCTAATTCACACTACAATAATAATGGAAACCAACCAAGAAAATGTTCAAGTTCATGAAATATCATCAACAACTCATCCAAGGGAAAATCCTTCTAGAAATTCAACTTCAACAACTCCTCAGAACCCTGTACAAGTTCCAGATATATCTTCTACAACAATAAATGATGTAGAAGCTATTCTTCAATCCCTTGTCGGTTTCGACTGACCTGTATGATGATCACCGATAAACTGAACTCTTAAAGTTCAGTCTTTTTTAAAACCCCCTCCATATGACCTTGAAGCAATTATCCCCTCTCCTTTATACACTAACTCCTACTTCAAAAATTAACACCATCTCCTCACCCCTTCTCCACCCTTTCATTTGATTTAGCCTCTCCCCACCTGAAGCTATATGGCATGGCATATGGCGGCAGCGACTGATTTAGCAGCTGGCCGATGGCAGCTGGCCGGCAGCGGCTGGCAATTGGCACGACTTCCGTTTTGAAAGTAACCAAACCCCACTACTTATTATTCAGTTAATTTCATGGACACTTTGAAAGCAATACGTAATCATCGAGTTTAAAACCGCCTGAATTCATAGATATGCATAATTAAGATTCAAGATTTTCTGTCGGCATCACTTGGTATTGAGCCAGGAATGTGATTGGCATCCTTACATTGGTATTTAGTAGAAGCAGCATTTATTTAGTTGCCCTACATTATTATTTTGCACTCTAAAACAAGCTCTGTTTATACGGGCAAAGTTTTTTCGCTCCAAGGATTTTTGATTTTTTGATTGAATATAGGGGTTTCTGCCACCAGAAATCGATTGGAGCTGGTCCCATTTCTGGGAAAAATCTGGGTTTCGTTCTAGAGCCCTTCAAAATTTCCATGTTATCCTTATGTAGATTTTATTAATTGAACAAAAATCAGCTGATAACTGTAGATATAAACCAATGTGTTACATCTTTACTTTGTTACTTATGTTCTTAGATTTATAGTTTTATGTACATCATTTTTGTATTTTTGAAGTGGGCTTTCATGGTGCATTGCGAAAGCCGAAATAATAATATAAAAAAACCTGTAGTTTAAGAAAATTATACCAAAGTGCAGCACTCATCGGCTTGGCGAGTGAACGAAGCGAACGAGTTCGTCTTTAAAATGGAAGAGGGAGAGTGAGCGGAGTGAACGAGCTTTGTGTGAGAACGAAAGTAATAATTTTACCGAGCTTAAGCTCGGCCCCCCTGGTACTGAATGATAAATTGAACGATTATGCATTATGGTGTTTTCTTACAAATTAGTGTGTTTAAATGCTGTGTTAAATGTGTTTAAATACTCTGCCAAACAAAATTAATAAAATATTTCATCAAACAAAATTATTACTAATGGCTAAAAAAATGTGGTATAATTTTAAATGTAAAATATTACATTTCTTAGTAGAACAAAATATTTTTTTAGGTATAATTTGTATTTTATTCATTGATGCAATGAAAAGTTTCATTTAGTTATGTTTTAATTGAAGAATTGTAAAACACACTTTTCTTCTTTGTTGTAGACAAGATCTTTACACTAGATTTAAAAGACAAGTAATGGACTTAATCACTGATAATTTTATTCACTTATGCATTCATGTTGGTTGTACATGAATAAGGGAAACATTGCTAGAAATACAAAGGGTTTGATTTATAAATACTCTTCACTATTTGAATGTTGTTTTAATCAGGAAGTAATGCCAGCTGTGTAATCCTTATGTGAAAGGAGAACATATATTAGAAATAAGAATAGGTAATTATTATTAACCTTAATAAAAAAAAACGTGCAATGTTTTTTCGTTGAAAACATTTACAAAAAGAAACCTGTGAATGGCTTAACATTTTCAAAAGGGGTTGTTCTGTTTGTTTGAAAGAAGCAATGATGTAGGGTACTCGAATATGCTCAAGCAAGTTTGGCAGATCATGAATAATGGTTATAAACCGATAATAAACAATGAGGAAACATTACATTTAGGATGGTACTCAATACTCATTAACGCTGCGATATTGGGAATTGGTTCAAGAGACGTTTTGGAAAAAAAAATATCTGGAAAAGGCGGACCTCGAAAGAAGCCAGCTTGAAGTGATTTTCCTACCTCATGCGTATATACATCGTATGGCTGTCATAGCCAGCCACCATCTTAAAGATAGTAATAATAAAATAAATAAAAGATGTTCTGCAGTGCAAAACACCTGCGTCAAAACATTTGACGCCAATTTTTTTCAGTAGGATTGGTTCAATGAAGAACCCTCCAGCACCTTGCCTAGAAATTTGGACAAGTTGGAAATCAGTGAGAATGATGTTAATGGCGAGCTACTTATGATACAGCCGTAAAAAGCGGATTTACAACGACGCCTGCAGAAATATGCTGAAAATACTAGGGTACATGTTGAGTAAGATTTTTATCCTTCACATTGTTAGCAACAATACCAAATTCTCTTTAAAAGTTTTTCATTAAATATTTTTATTCCAATAACCAGAGGTTTTATACAAAAGAAGAAAATTTTGTATTTATTTATCAAACACTTTGACATATCCATACGTCCACGAAGTGTCGATTCATAGCCTGGTATGTTTCCAAAATAAAATTTCACTCATGAGTTCTTGGATCGCCTTATTTGAGAGTTTTATGAGAAAGTATTCTATGAGTGTAATAGGAAAGTAGTTGAATTCAATTCCCATCAGATGATGAATATCAGCTATGGCGTTCCACAAGGTTTGCTATAGGACCACTCTTTTTTTTCTTATTACAGAAATGATGTAAATACAAATTGTAAAATCCCATGCTGTGCTATGTTGATGAATATCTAACTTTTGTGTCTTTAAATTACCTTTAAACTTTTTTCTTTGGTTTATGACATGGATCTGACCAAAAAATCTACCGTGAATGGTTTGATTCTAATTATTTTGGACAAATGAGAATAGACATAGTTATTTTTAGCCTTAAAAATAGTTTGGGGAACTTACATAAGTCTTTTACTGTCTTTCACAATTTAAACGTTCACATTTCCAAATTTATTTCACTAAGTCTTCTCAATTATTTTCCCATAGTGTTTCTTTATTCTTCCTTCTTCTTTCTTATTTCTTCATTCCTCATTCTTCTTCTTTCTTCACTTAAGTTTCGGGCTTATCCTTTTTTCGGTTATTTAGTTTAGTTTTTAATTTTACTATTCCTTCTGTTGACTTTTCGATGTCTCCTTTCACGCCTTCGAGGTCTCGTTTGTTATAATTTTCTTTTCAGTCTGGCGGTTTAAGTACATACCAAGAACAGAAAAGACAGGACGAAAGAGTGCGTAACATTATTGTTTATAAAATTAAAGATTATTATGAACATATTTATTATTTATGAATAAGTTTATTATTATGTTGATAGGTTTAAATTACAGATAGATATTGATTTTTACAATTATATCTTTAAGTTTAATTCTATTTCGCCTACCAAATGTTGGTAAATAATCATTATAAATGTATAAACTGTTGGTGTTGATATGAGATAGAAAGCTCACTTCTGCTGACCACATAGATAACGTTTGTAGTAAACTTAGCCTTATAGTATTTAAAATTGTGTTTACTGGGAGAGTAAATTAAAACGTGCAATTTTGCATTTTTTCAAAGCATTGTAAGTTATGGTGTAAATTTGTGGGGAGAAGCTACTAATTAAAATTTTGTTGCATCAAAAGAAAGACAGTCCTTATCTTGTGTAACAAGGGTTTTTTTCTCACTGCACCCTACGTTTTGTAAGTGAGGACATATTAACTGTTGTTGAATTAAGCATTCTTTATATTATATGTTTTTATATGAAACTAAGCCTCTTAATTTTTGTTTTAATGAGTTTTTACATTTTAGAGAAAGGAGAAATTTAACGCTACATATCAAATGTTCATTATACGAATGTGTATTAATTTATTTTGTCAATTTAATAATTTAGTTTTAAAATAATAAGAAAGATTTTTTTAAAAGAGGGTTTGAGTTTAACCTCATTAGCGTTTAACGTTGGATTTTAAAGTTTTGTACCGCAATTTTGTGTAATCCAGACATAGACAGAGTTTGATGTAAGCTTTTACTGTACGTGGAAAGTATACACTGTTCAATGAAGATAGTGTCAAACCTTCATGGAGATAAAATAGATAATAAATGTAAATAAACTCTGAATAAATAAATTTCCTACTATAAAACTGTGAGCCGTTAAAGTACTTTTTAATATATTTTATATCTTTATACTACATAAACGCATGACTTTATACCAAGAATCTTTTATATCTCTCATTAAATCAGTATTGAATCATGATATTTATATAAATGTTTTTTGACTGAACAATGTCTATTGAAATATTAGACAATGAGGGATGAAGTTGGAAATTACGATTTGGTAGTTTGCATATCAAAATACTCAAATGTTTGCATTCCTAAATTAATATTATATAATTTTTTATAGTAAAATAATTAAACCCAAGTATATAGTTTATAGCTGTTTTATGGTGTGGTTAATTGAGCTTTAATATTGTTTTATGGTATATCAGATTGTTTACAGAAATAAACAGGCCTCTATTCTGTCCAAATGAGTTTTACAAAAGCTAATTTCATGCTAACTGATCTTGTGATCGAAAAGCTTTTTTAACTTCTGAACTGATTGTACCAACAATTATAATTTGGCTTTTTATACTTATAATCGTATAGATATATTGTCATTAGTGGCAATGGCATTGTGATGGTGTTATTTGATGGTATAAAATATTCTTAAGACGCAAAAGTACGTAGATTTATTTCATTTACTTGCTTGAAAATTGCATACAGTTCGCTTTTCAAGTGAATTCTTGCCAGTGGATTTTGAATTAAACGAACGTTTGTAACCAAATCCAAGCAGACGTCATCTGACTATTGTTTATACCTGTAAAAGTTTCTTATAAATACAAAATCTTTGGGGTTATGTTTGTAAATTTCTTAAAAATTAAAATGTGTAAACATCTTAGCTTTGGGGGCATGCTATTAAATTAACTATGTGAAATCGTTATAACTAAGTATTGTCATGTCATACAAAATAATTTCTCATTACTGTTTTCTCAAACTGTTTTGTGACCTTAAAAATCTCTTTTACTTTAAGTTTACTCAATAATAATCGTTTGATTTTTAGTGGAGGAAGATCAGCAATTATCTGACAGTTCTCCTCGCCTAACTTTTTTGTGTTCTATGTAGGTTTTGTTTTGCAACCCTAAACCCTAAAACTAACGGCTTTACATAAATTTTAAATTAACTTATTAACTTTAGTCTTAAATTTTAATATTGATTAGTAAAACATATCTTTATATATATTTGTATAAATTTTTATTTTGCCTTTCCTAGGAATGAAGCAGCAACTCCTAGGAATTCCCAGCAATTCTCCTATCAGCAATTCCTAGGAATTCCATGCAGCAACTACATTAAAACATATTCTGTATTATATCCCTAACACAATTCAAACAAATACAATTCCATCTCTTTTGGTGGACTAAGGAATAATTCCAAAAATGGCTATTTTAACACAGAACAACCCCTCTATATCACCGCATAAACAATAAAATAAGTGACCAGTCATCGTTGTTGTGCATATGTCATGGTACAATTTTAAAATAAGCCATTTTCTAAAAAGCCTAGAGTTTTAACAAATCCCTGCTCTTTTAAACGAATTTAACTGTTTCTACAATAAAGAGATTGATCAAATTACAATAAGCATTATTGCGATCGATGATGGTTTCTCAAAAAGGCTAAAACGAAACTAGCCTTTTTACAAAGATGCATTTAACAACAGCGTGTTGATGAAATCTAAGGTTCTTCCATATTAATGTTCCATGTCATTAAGAAAAAGTAAATTTTATTGGTTAAAATTACAATTTACAAATATGAAATTAATTCAACTGATTATAATTATAAAACAACGCTAAAAAAATTGACCTAAGTGATAATGAGACATTAAAAGTTGCTATTCTAATGTATTTAGCCCAAAGATTTAAATAAATAATTAATAGCTGATTTAACAATTCTACTGCGACATAGTGATATTAAATCAACAAAGTTATATATTTTTGTCTTGTACAAAATTAATGTAGTAATGTAGTAATGTACTATTTGCCATTGAAACTGAGTTTTTACTGATCGAAAAATATTAATTTGGTTTAGAATGTTACTGAATCGCAGCCAGAAAACCAATAGTGTATATACTTAAAGTTTGTTTGTTTTGTTGCATCAAAAAGCCTTATACACTCTTAGATACACTTAGATACTACTTAGATACACTTTAGATACACCTTAGATACACTCTTACAGTACTGTATCTATTTGTTCAACGTCTGGTGTAAGAAACATTATTTGAAGGGCTTAAAAATGTTAAACTGTTCATTGAAACATTTACAACCTATTCTCTTATCTACTAGATTTTTTTGTACGGTAGCTAATGAGCAATTAATGTTTTGTTGAACAATCATTATTTGCAACATCACTTTCTATTTGTTTCCTAAAAAATTGGAAGGAAATCAAATAACCTGAAGATAAAATAAAATCTCCCTTGATAATTCTTAATAAATCTTAAACAACACAACAAAGCAAAGTAAGTTTTAATGATGTACCAAAAGTTAGCAATTTACCTTCGCTGGAGGACAAAGTTTACCCCAAACTGCTCGGCAACTTGTTGATATACTGGTGGTTACTAAGTCATCTCAAAGGCGTTTGTGTTAAAGATAAAACTTGGAAAACTTTGTTAACTAGTTATTAGTATATTTCGCACTTTCATCTTAATTGACTCAAACATGCTTAATTAATGTGTAGGTTTAGTTGAGCTCCATGCGCTTAACATTTGACAACCTTTCTTTCTGTGTTATTTTCCTATTTATGAAGGAATTAAAGATATGTGGAACATCGGAAAAACATATTGCTTCAAAGCAGTCTGTAATAATAAGTAACTCGCTTTTTCTCGCGGTTATGCTCGCGTTACCCGCCGTCGGGGTTAGCTCGTTCGCTACACTCACTCGCCGTCAGGCTCACCCGCCGTCGGGGTTAGCTCGTTCGCTACACTCACTCGCCGTCACGCTCACCCGCCGTCAGGTTTAGCTCGTTCTCTACTCCCACTCGCCGTCACGCTCACGAGCCATCAGGTTTAGCTCATTCGCTACGCTCACTCGCTGTCATTCTCACCCTATATATAAGAAATCGCTAAATTAACTAAAATTGAAATTGTTCATTGAATTTGTTTCTTAGCAACAAAAAAATTATTAATAAAATAGATTTTGAGATTTTTTTACAATCAATTTCTATCTTTTGTAAAAAATATATTTTTTATGATGGTATGTTACTTCTGATACTTCCAAAAATATTGGTACAAAATTTTACGATGATCGTTTGAGTAGTTTTCAAGTGAAAACGTAACAAACATTTACATTTATAATATTAGCAGGGAAAAGGGGATTATTTTTTTTAAAGCTATGAATATTCTGGTTAATTTGTCTTCCAAACTATATCCCTTGTATCAGTTACTAAGGAAATATCAAGTTTGGTTTTGGAGCCTTCAATTTTCTCAGACTTTTGAGAAAAGTAAGAGGTTGCTAACCAAAAAGTAAGGTGTTGATCCCTTAAAACCCAAAGCTTAAAATTTAGCTATCGTGTAACGAAAGTGCTTAAAGCATTGCTAGTGAATTGTCTCATGTCATGCCAGATGGATCTGTATCCCCAGTTTCTTTTGCTTCAACGACATAAAAAAAGTAAAAAATTATGCACAGCTGGCCAAAGAAGCCCTCGCGGTTATTTTAGGGGTTAAGAAGTTTGTTAAATACCTTCACGGTAGATCTTTTACTTTGATAAACTATCATGCTACACTTAACGCTCTCTTAGGTGGATCTCTTCTGGCAACACCGATCAGCTGGCACACCACTTTTGTAACGTCATCTCTCTGAGCACTCCGGTCTGGTGTGTAGTTGGCATTGGATGGGCCCATCGTGTTTAAACATATGTTAAATTGTTTTCCCCTGTTGATTGGCGCCACTTTGCCCACGATTTCCACCGTTTCCTTGGTAACCACCCACACTGTAACCTCCTTTCCTCGGTTTCAGGTGATTGCGGTCGTAAAAAGCTTAAAAATCACAGATTACAATTAAAAATATCGGATTCTTTTTTGTTTCTTTTTAAAACCAATTTGATTTGATGGTCTTTGAGTGAGATATTTAAATCGGTTGACATAGAAACGTCAGACTAGATTAGGTAAAATGACACATAACAGACGTGTAAACAAAGGACTGGTTGCCAAGGAAACGGTGGGAATCGTGGGTAGAATGGTGCTAATCATCTGGGTACGAATTTCCCTGTCATTGTAGCACTCTACCGGGTGTCCCAGACCACCCGTACACCCCTTTTAAAATCTACAAAATTAATTATTCACAAAAACAAATTGTGCCATTATAGGTAAATTGGTTGCGCTCTATCCATTGATGATAATGTCAATGTACAGGGTGTACTAGAAGTAGCATATCCAGAACGAAAGTCATTAATTTTAAATACGAACCCCTACTTTTTATGGGATTTTTGGATTCTAGACATAATTTTAAGACTACTTTACAATTTAATGTGTATCCCTAATCCTAACGGTTTTGGGAGATAATATAGGCCGAAGTTTAATTTTTCCCCATAAGAATAACATGGGGCTAAATTTCACATCCATTATCTCTATAAATTTCCAGGTAAACTAAAAAGGCCTATTATAAAAATGTCTTAGCTTCTTCTCTTAAACACTTTAGCATCATAAATTGTTAGTTTTGACATAAATTATTTTTATTTTTCGTTGAATTTGTCAATATGGCGGAAATTATTGAAAATGTGTAGAAAACAAAAATTAATTACAAGAAAATCGGTAATTTTAATGAAATATTATCTAAAATAAGGTTATGAGACATTTTTATGCTTGGACAGTTATGTTAAAGGTAAAAGTTTCAGTGTTAATGGATATGCCAATTTGCTCCATGTTATTTTTACGGTGAAAAAAAAATCAAATTTCGACCTCTATCCAAACCGTTTGGATTAGGGATACAGATTAAATTGTAAAGTAGTCATAAAATTATGTCTAGAATCCAAAAATACCTGTTAAAAGTAGGGGTTCGTATTTATAATTAATGACTTTCGGTCTGGTTAGGCTACTTCTGGTACACCCTGTACATTGAAATTATCATCAATGGATAGAGCACACCGGTTTACCTGATACAGTGAAACAATTTGTTTTTGTGAATAATAAATTTTGTAGATTTTAAAAGGGGTGTACGGGTGTTCTGGGACACCCGGTATATCTAATCACTTAATAACTTTTAAGACGCCGACGCTACCATAGCATATTTGAAGGCGTATACGAATGAAGGATGAATGTAGAATGGGTGTGATGCCTATACCTTTGTTACTGTTTAAGATCAGTTGGTTCTTTAGACAGGGTTATTAATTAATAGCCAAATAACCAATGAAAGCTGGGTCCAGTTTTGAACCAATAAAAAGCTGTGTCAACCTTCTCTAGTTTAACCTCTTTGTACGGGCCATTATCTTTTCAATAATTCACCGTAAAGGCTCTAAGATCATAAAGGCAAGTGCTTTGTAAATTAAAGGTAGAAACATATGATCATGATGTGATAAAATTGTTGCACCTTTCTCGGAAGTTTCAGGAACAGTTCGAGAGATCGGATAGGCAACATGCAAGACCCACAATATTTTAAAGTTTTAGATTTGACCCAACAAGGCTAGTCGGAACAAATGGATAAATCAGATCCTTTAGGACATATCTTTAAAGGAAAATCGAACTCTGTGGAATTAGGTTGTATTTTTTGGGGATGTAGATATTTAATACCACCTAGCCTGAAAAACAACCCTCGTCACCATGCTCCATGAAGAACATCCATTTATGTGTAGAATGAAATATTTGAAAAGAAATTATGTGTGATGGCCAGGTCTTAACAATTAAATAGAATGAACTGTAAAATCTTGTAATATATTTCATATTACACGGAAGGCTAAGCCCAAGGTTACCCTTCATCCTTGACCCTAGACTACACGAAAATAATAAGAGTGCACGTTGATTTTGGTAAGAAACATTTGAAATATTTGCTTATTCCAACTGAAAGTTATTCAAAGTTGGTAGAAGTATTTCAGGTATCCGGGGCTAATGCCTCTACAGCAATAGAAAAATTAAGAACTTGTTTCTCTGCTTATGCCTTAAAATATTGTCAGTGTCGGAGTTCACAAGAGTTAAGGCCATTGGAGATTGAGCATTTCCTCCTATCAAAGAGCATAAAGCATTTGTTTTCATTACCTTACATGCGCCTTATATGTGCCTCAAATGGCTAAGCCGAATCAGTGGCAGGCAATTTCAAAATATCTCTACTCCAAAAAATCTTCATGATGAACAAAATGGTCGCAAAAGAACATTACAACCAAAACTTGAATTTTGTTCTCATATCGCAATACACCACACTCTGTAACAAACAAAACTCCTTCCGAGTTATTTTTAGGTTTTAAACCTATTACCAGACTAACACCTCAAACCAAATAGACAAACAAGTATGGAAATTAAACAAGGAAATGTTGAGGAATGGTGTGACCTAAAAAGAGGACCAGAAAGATCGTTTGTTATAGGACAACAAGTGGTGGTTAAGAGTGTCAGAATAGAAAAAGTAAAATAGATGTCCGGCCTCATTGTAAAGGTAGTCGGTCTTTTAACTTATATTGTGAATGTTTAGGCCAAAAAATTTCTTCAATGCAGATCATCCTAAGGAAACCGAGATTGAAGTTCCTTTGGAACCAACTAAACCTGTCACAAATAAAACTCCACGACATGAACCACTGGTGATTCTAATTTCATCAAGGGAACTCATCATTCACAATCCAAGGCACACTGAAATCACAACCTGTCAAACCACCTTCGCCCTCCGAACCTTCGATTGAAACAATACCAATGTTTACTCAAGAATGTCAGCGTAAATCCCCAAGAAGCAGGAAGGAGTCTCCGCAGCGTCTCAATTAGTAAATACATTACTCAAATTAAATATATATTTATAGCCTATATAAATTAAAAGTAAATAAATAAAAAGGAAAGCAATATTTTAAGTTAAGTTTGGCCAAGAAGCTACTTTATGTGGCAGTTATGTTTTTGTTTGTTTTAATCTTTGATTTTAAATTGAAAACCAGAGAAATAATTTCTTTTGAAGAGGGGAGATGTTGTGTATCGTCCGAAACTGATCATAGTATTACAAATTTAATGTTCAGTACCCAATCCAGATGCCACAAGGAAAATCAAGGTTTTCCGCAGTCCATCCTGCAAGACTAATTAAGTTGTCTTCTGTGGTCTTCTTGTGTAAAACTATTCTGAAGTTTAAGAATAGTGTAAAATTGTATCCGTTCTAGAGCATATTAAATGAAAACGAGAAAGTATGAACTACTGTACAATCACAAACAGCTTTAAATCACATTAAATTATATAAAATAGACACGTAATAACGTTTAATTGAATAAAAATACTTAAATTAAATTAAAAATAAAATGTATTAAAATAAAGAGTAAAATTTATTATAGTTAAGTGCAGTAGTAGTTCTAAAAATTATTTGCGAGTACTAGACAAATTGTATTATTTTGAACTAGTTTTTAATGTATTTGATAATATACATGACAATAGTTAGTTAGTTAATGACATAGTTTAGTGTGCTGAGACGTACCCGTCTATGGAGTAAGCTCCAAAACGGCCGTCGTACAAGGACATAATTTCAATAGTGTTTGACGGTAATCAGTAAAATTACATCATTTCACATTTCACCCTGAGGTTTAAAGGGTTACATACAAGCATTCCAAGTGACATGTTATTAGACTTCTTGTGAGGTGGAATGATATTGTACACATTAGTTACCTTCCACATTGTATATTATGGATGTGGGACTTACAAAAAATACGATTAAAAAGGCTATATATAAACAACCAATTTAAAAGTTGGGTTCAACTTTACAGTTTAATGGATGGAGAACATTTGGCCACTAATTTCGCGCTTGACTGAGCAACTGATCAAAACCATCTCATCTTCTTCCTCCACCCTTGGTCATATTTATCTCGAAATAAAAGATAGGCTATAAGATAATTTTATTGTTTGGGACAACTGAAATTGTCAAAAAAATCTTTAGCTTATTCTGAAAGTTTTAGAAATCATTGAAAAGGTACTATGATCAGGACGAGCATTTGGTTATTTTTAACATACGAATATTATTATTATTATCATCATCATAAATTTTGCCTCTTCTGGTATCTCAGTAACAATGAATGCTTCGTCATCTTTCTTTTTCTCTTTTTCATAAAATCGATCTCGATATTACATCCAATTTGGAGGTCGTCCAGATAGGAATTCTTTGGTGTTATAATGGAAATGTAATTAATTTGAAAAGTTCTTCATACGCTTATTATAGTAAAGTATAATCCTCCAAGTCGGATTTTGTAACTTATTTAATAATACGACTCTACTAGAGTCGTAAAATAATCATGTATGTCAAATCGATCGCTAATACCTAGTTGAATACAGACATAGTATTTTTCGGCTGATCTTCTTTTATCTGGAGTTAAAATAAGAGAAAAACGTTCCAACGAAATTTACAAAAGTAGATTCGGGAAAAGAAAAAATAAACTATTTCCAGTGTAAAATAAATAAAGGAATCTTCAAAAAACCTGGGGATAATACCAATAGCCTGGTGTCTAAGAAGCCAGATACTAAACCATACGTTGATGATGGGTATTAGGGAAAAAATCGCTTTTAACTTATTCAACTTGTTCTGTATTTATACTCGACTATCATGCATTCTAATAGGGTTGTCTATAGTGAGGCTTACTCGGAAAAATACAAAACACTGATCCTCATTGATCAAATGCCATTGACCAATAATACGTAATTATAATATTTTATATTAGTTGCATATTTGAGGCATGTTAGTTTCATTGAAAATGAAAATCGCAAATAATCAGTGATCGAGGGTTCAAAATTAACACATATCCACCCTGTTCAAATCTGGTGAACAGAGGGTGTTAGTTCGTTAATGATCAAAGCGCCAGGCTCGATTTTCAGGGAGTGATTGTTCGCTTCCTATTGGCTACTCAGACACTCTCGCTTCTTGCAATCCAATGTTAGTTTAAATGCAATGTTTCAATTTAATGAGAAGCTATGATTAATTTTTATATCAATTTGAGTAATTATCTAAAATATATTATGAAATACCTCCCTACTAATATTGTAAATGTAAATGTCCGTTTGTTTGTTACCCTTTCAAGCAAAAACTACTCAACCGATCATCATGAAACCTGTCATGAGCTAAACACATATTCTTGGAGGTATTAGAAGTAACATAAGATACTTTTTATAAAAAAAGTAATTTTGATGAAAGACTTATTATTTATTTATTTGTTGCTAAGAAACAATATAATGAAAAATTAAAATTTTAAATATTTCAGCGATTTCCTAAATATAGGGTGAGCGTGACAGAAAATGAGCGTAGCAAACGAGCTAATCCTGACGGCTAGTAAAAGTAGCGAACGAGCTAAACCAGACGGTGAGTAACGCGAGCGAAGCTGCAGGAAAAAGCTAGTATATCATAAAAACAATAATTTTTGTACAGTCTTATAGTTTATTATTTTAAAGTATATTCCGTCTGATACTTGGACAGTGTAATTATAAAGCCAAATATATAAGTCTATCAGAACCACCAGTTATTTTAAATAAAATAAAGATACACACAACACAAAATAATGAATACTGTAAACATGATATAAAATCATTTAAGATGTCAATCAAATGAAATATTCTCGATAGTTACAAATTTTATGAACAAAATATTGCATGTATTCATGATTTATTAAAAAAAAATTTGAGTTGGTTAGTAAAGTAATCAATTTAATATTAAATGTTCAAAGTTAATACATGTAAAATACGAATAAATTACGTCCATATTACTTAAATTGTAAAGGAAAACAGTGTTTATAGTAAAATAGTGGAAACTAAAGTAATTGTAAGTATATTTTTATTTTGTTTTTAGTATATATAAAAATTCAATAACACAAGATGTACACAGGTCAACAGTTGCCTTGGGAAAACAGGAATCATTTCCTGGACGAAATAGCCAAACAGTATCCAATACCAAGTCTTCTGTGCTCTCACAATGTTTTACGGTCTCTAAAAATACTACTTATACTTGTAGGTACTTATATCGAAAAATTTACCATGACTAATTAACGTCCCCATATTGCATAAGTAGGTTTTTGAGTAAAGAAACAAGTGTGTGATGACTTATTTAATATAAAATATTAAAGTCATAATATTAAAGTCATAAAATATTAAATGACTTATTTAATATAAAAACTTGTTCTATTTTAAATGATGAAGATTTAAACAGCAGTTGTGTCAGTCTGTCAAATAACAAAACATTTTCGGGTATTATTCCTGACCAAAATTGACATAAAAATTTTAATAATTCCATAACCATAACCACCCAGCAGATATTTTGTATTTTTTAAGAAAGTTAAAACTTTTTATACAGCTTATTTAGGTAAATTCCCAATTCCTTTTTTTTATTAGCATGATAACTTACGTGTTGTTTGTAAAGAAAAATGAAAAACAGTCTTCAACACTCAAAAATATACTTACACTTATACTGCAAAGATTACAGAAGGTGATACAGTATATGAAAATATGGAAAATGGGAAAATGGACCGGACACACCGATCATTATCAGGCCCAAAGGCCTGAATGACAGTCCTGAGTTGCACATATCCAACATAAGCTCCAAAGCTAGCCTTCATCATCAGGTTCTCACGGGGATTTACTAACATGTTGGCACTGAAAAACCTTTATTTTACCCTTGTTAGAAGCATTCTTGAGTATTCTTCTGTAGTCTGGAACCCTTACCAACTTAATCATGCTCAAACTCTCCAAAGAATACAAGACAGATTCATCAGAGTTGTTGGCTGTCGAGTGGGCTTCAACTACAGAGACGTTCCAATGGCTGAAATTTCGGATATGCTGCATCTCCAGACTCTGGCATCCCGCCGTAGTGTCGCCGATCTTGTATTTCTGTACAAGATTCTGAACGGACTTGTCGATTGTTCAGAACTCCTTTCCCAAGTTCATCTCAAGACTGGACATCGAACAAGATCAGAAGACCTCTTCGCCAGACTTCATTACCGAACTTCATATCTCCAAAATGGAACCATGGCCCGAATCCAGAGACGAGGAAACCAAGTAGCTCCCCAAGTCGACTTCTTCTCTGATAGTCTAGCACTATTTAGAAAGACAATCGCCAACATTATTTCTTAGGATCTCAATCGAACAAAGAATGTAGCATTGTTTCATATTTTTCTGTGTTTCAATGGCAAGTTTTAGATTGTGTAACTCTCGAAACCATTATTGTTACTCATGTTGATTGCTATTACTTTTTTCAAATGTATCTATTGTTATTGATTGGTTGGTTCTTTTATTGTTGTTGTCATGTACATATTGTTATAAATAATTATTGCCTGTTACGTAATTGTTATATTTATTATTGTTGTTATATATAAAGTGTAATTTTCGCATTATCATCCTACTTTGTTAGTAATAATTAATTTTGCTTGTCTATTACTGTTACTTCATGAAAATGGTTGTACCGTTGAAATAAATAAATAAATAAATAAATAAATAAACCAACATGACTGACAATAATACAAGAGATAAATAACGTCATAGTCACTTGGCTTCCTTCTTCCCTGCTATTGTCCGTATGGAAAAAAGTAATTACAAAATAAAACTACAAGTGACTAATACAAAACAAATTATAATACAATAAATGTTACTACACAACACCTCATTTAATCCAATTGGTAACAGGAAATATATTACACATATTTGGATAGGTGCCACCAGAGAGTAAAAAACTTACCTGCTCATTGATCAACTTATACATATCCCTACATATTTCTTTGAAAATAAAGATCTCCTCCCATGCACTCATTAGGTTACCCTTCTTGCAATACAGTAACACACTCAAATTGTCCTCAATTTTCGCCAATGAGTGACCATTTTGCAGGAGATACTTTGCAACATATGATCTCTCTGCTTTGTTACTACACCAGGCTGAAGTATGACTCTTATACCGTTTCATAAAATTTACAGTTTGCCGGTATGAGTGTGATATACCGTCACCTCTGGTGTCTATAATATCTTTTTTTCTAGAGTTTACACGCCAAGAACTTTCAGTGAAGTATATTGGTGTGGGGTTTTCGACTTTCGAGAATGCTTAAACAACTTATGTTACATCCTACATTTAAAACCCAACTTCCATTTATATATGAAGAAAAAAACTTAAAAGGCAATTCTTTTTAATGTATTTGTTGTTTTGACGACCGGTGTCTGGAAAATAATTTACATTACTAAAGAATACATACAACTAACGGAACTGAAGTAATCGTGTGTTTCAATACATGATAAGCAGTAGTGTCTTAGGGTGGTAGTTAGAGTCGGGGTTCCCACACAATGTGTTTGGTAGAGATGCGAGTAATCCTTAGTTCACGTTAAGGGCACGCTTTACCTCGGCGTGATCATGTCTCCGTGAACTGTATAAGAACACTTACTATACAATGTGTTTAAAAAGTCCAACAACAGTATAAGTAATGAAACTTTGTACACCTGTAACGACAGATAAAAATGTTAATATTAATCTTGTGTATTGAACAATAAAACAAGGAATTATGTAATTGCTGATTGATGATTGATGATGTCAAAGTTTCACCTACATAAAGTAATGACTTTGTGTAATAGCCAGTTATCTAGTGATAATATGATTAAAATATATTATAGTTTCCAGTTACCTTTTTGCTTATAATTGTTTAATAAATTTGAAATTGGAGAAAAAAGTAAATTTGCTTCAAATGTAGTTTTGTTAACCGTATGATCGAAATGATTGTTACAAATGTCAGAATTATCTCACAACCGTAGAAGAGAAATACAACAGTTTATCATAACGCTAAATGCATTAATCCCATTGTGAAGCATACGGCGAGTTGAGTGAAGCGGATGAGCTCATCCAGAGGGCTAGTGGGTGCAGCAATCGGGCTCGACTTCACTGACAACAAATTTTTTCTGCATTTAAGTGCATGTAATCTAGTCTTGCTAAAAAAGGTAATCATCCGAGTAAATTTTCTTTAAGCAATCACTTAAAAATGCATGCTGTATGATTCAACATTTTTCGATTGAGTTTCATCTTCCCGTATTGATATTTTCATTGGTTTCTAGTAGTGGGGTTTGCCTACTCCTGGCCCAGGTCAAGGTCAGCGGTTGTAACTGTTGTAGGGGTAGTAGCGGCTGGGGTTTTTTTGACAGTGATGGGTGGGTTTTGGAAGTGGGTCAAGGTCATCCGGAGGGGTTTTTAAAAAAGGTGAGCCCCGAGGGGTTAGATTGAAGGTGGGTAAAAATTTATTTAATCAAAGAAAAGTAGTGGTTTTATTTGAGGAAGCGTTGGAGTGTTGTTTACTGGCGATGGAGTGGTAGATGCCAAAGGTGATAGCGATGAGAAGATAAAAACATACTATCCACAGTACGCATTTGAATAGTCGTAAAAGCTGAATCATTTCTTGTTGATTCTTTGTTTCTAATTGTAGTCTGTTGATTTCGAGTTTGAGTTTATCCTCTTCCAATTGTGACGTAAATGAAAAATCGTTCATCATCTTCGTGTATTAAATGTATGCAGGTAAAAATTGGAGCGGTGTTGATGGTGAGAAAGTTGGCGATGAAATGAGAAACAGAGATAGGGACAGGTTATATATTACTGTAAAAATAGTGGGGGGTAAAGAAAATAATTGTAGTCGACTAAACATCATTATTAGCTGTGTCGGGTGTTGCAGCTTTGGAAGATGGAAGACTATTATCTGGCAGCTGTAAAACTTCGACGTCTTCGCTTTCCATGTTTTCGTAATCAGAAGAATTGTAGGAAACTTCCACAGTGATAGTAATGGTGTTATTTGGAGTGTTTATTAGATCACTTAAAATTTGAAAAATATTTTGTAAGTCTTCCTGTGATTGAATAAGAAAAGTACATTTACTTGTTGTTAAAGGAGAGGAGCTCATTGTTCGGAAGTTGGCAAACAAATGGTGAGCGATGGTCAGAGGGTCGCTTATATGTGGGCAAAGGTGGTGGAGGGGGAAGTAGAGGGGTGGGGGTGGTAGAGTGGTGGGGGAAGGATGATATAATCATATGCGAACCGGCGGCCAGAGCATTTTGCCGCAAAATCCCATTTGGGTAGGTTATGGGTGGTGTGTAGAAATAAGTATTAGCTGTAATATAAATTAGAAACACTAATAATTTTTATAAATTAAATATTAAATTTATATTTAACTAGAGCTTGCATTTCTTGTTCCTCGTCGTTTAATTCAACAATTTTAACACCATTAGTTGTTTGTTCCTCTTCCTCTGCACTTTGCGACGATGAAGACATGGAGGTGGCAGAAGAAGATGATGAGGATGAAAATATTTTGGTAGGATTGACGTATTGCACTGTGATGTTGATCCATCTTAAAGGATAGTTATCAATGAGTGTGAGTAAGTTTTGGAATAGGGTTTCCATCTCTTCTCTGTCGGTAACTAAATGTTGAAAAGAAATGAATTTATCATCCATGTTGTTGTCAAGGCGAGTAATGAAATAAGAATGAGAAGCGTATCGAATGATCCATAGAATATATGTTGTAAAAAATAAGTGGTGGGGGTAATCTCAAGGTCAATCAAATAGAGTTTTAAAAAAGGGCTGCAGTCAGTGACTACAGCTATACATCTGAAGCTTCAACAGGATCAGTAGACCAATCAGATCTGTACTTGCACGCATTTATGATGCATGTACAAAAGTCGTCTTTATAACATGCATTACACTCTCGGCAATTAACAATTTTTTCTGGATGAAATTTGATACATCTCTGGGGACAGCAAGTGTGGAAGTATCTTGATTTATAAATCTTGAAGGTTCGCAATTCTGGTGGTGGTAGTTGTTTTGTCTTGCATTTGCAGTAACAAGATCCGAAGAATTCACATTTTCTACAAGCTAATCCGTCTACCATCCATCTTCCTATATCGGTACATTTTTGTTCACAACAATAGCGTGGTTTGTATTTGTCTTTCTTGTTTTCCATGTTGACGCTTCTAAGTTTAGCCAAGAAATGAAGGTGTATAGTGTAGGATAGTGTGTTTTATAGACTAGAAAAAGTGGTGGGGGTAATCTCAAGGTCATCCAAATGGAGTTTTAAAAAAGAACATCTTACAAGTGTAAGATGTATTTATTTAAAATAGTGAGTTTTCATTCTCTTTTTCTTTCTTTATATCTTGTTTGTATTTTTCTTTTTCTTCTTTAGCCATAGCAATGAGATCTTCAGTGGATAGTGGATGTACTTCAGGAAATTTTAGAATTAATTTTGGTTGGAATCCTTCTTTAGTCAATACTTGAAGATCGGACGTCATTTGTTCTACACTTTGATAGTCTTTTCCGTAGATTTTTCCATTGAATTCAATCATCATTCTGTACAACATGGTAGTGGTAGTTGTTTTCGCTGCGTCAGTTGGGAAGCAAATGATGATTCTGTTTAGGTTACGCGTTCCTTTTATAGATGCCACAGCGACCACTCAATATTATTCAACATCAGTAATATTTCTGGAACTTAACATTATTTTGAGTAGATGGTGTTGTAGTTGAAGGTTGTGTGGAAACAAATACTTCTTCATTGCAGAATTTTTGTTTAGGAAACATCCTCATGTTGTTAGTGTAAAAGTAGTGCAAAAGTAAGGCTGCTGGCTCACTTCAAGGTCACCTGAGCGATGACGTCATCGAGGTCAATGACCCCACCGATGACGTCATCGATGACGTCATCGATGACGCAATCGATGACGTCATCACCAATGACGTCACATCCATGACGTCACACCCATGACGTCACAGAAATGACGTGCGGATGACGTCATCACCCCTTACATCACCAAAATGACGTCATCGATGTCACAAAGGTCAAGGTCACGCCGAAACCTAAAATTTTTCGGCACTTTTGCGGTTTCTCGCACTACGCTCCGAATTTTAATCCGGTTCCCATGACCTTGACGACTTGGAGCGAATTTGCGATGAGAAACAGCAAAAGTGCCGAGGAAACTTGAAGTTTGCAACGTGACTCTGCCTAAACCGTCATGTGACACCGCTCGGGTGACCTTGAACTAGCCCAGCTGCCTTACTTTAGACCAGTACTACAACCGCGATGTGCACCCTACGACAGACACCGAGCGACTGACTGTCCGGCCCCGCGCACTCTAGGTATATGGGAAGTGGTGGGGGAAATTGTGATAACCTTGGGAAACTTGAAAATGTCAAGCCGGGTAGCACCGTTTCGGTGCTACCTTAAAGTCACATGCTAAAGTGTGATGACCTTGAGTTAAAACATAGAAATACTACAAGTTGATACCTTCCCAGAGTTAAAGTGTGATGACCTTGAGTCAAAACACAGAAAAAATACAAGTTGATGCAGTCTCAGAGTTAAAGTGTGGTGACCTTGAGCTAAAATACTGAAGTACTACAAGTCGATATTGCCCCAGAGTTAAAGTGTGATGACCTTGAGTCAAAACATAGAAATACTACAAGTTGATACCATCCCAGAGTTAAGTGAGATGACCTTGAGTCAAAACACAGAAATAATACAAGTTGATGCAGTCCCAGAGTTAAAGTGTGATGACCTTGAAGTTGTAGAAGTGTGGTGACTTTGAACTACCCCAAATTGTCAGGAATTGGAGTAGCAACCGCGATGTGCACCCTACGACGGACACCGAGCGACTGACTGTCCAGCCCTGCGCACTCTAGGTATATGGGAAGTGGTGGGGGAAATCTCAAGGTCATCCAAATTGGGTTTTAAAAAAATAAGAAACTCTAAACCTCATGCTCCTCTTCTTCCCTTTCCACCTCATTTGTAGTATATATGGTTGACGATGGTAAATTTGACAAATACTCCAGTGATTGTTGATCGTCTTGCTGCAGTATAACTTCAGACCAATCATAATCTAAAGTGACCTTGAGCTTTATTCCCGGGTTGTCGAGGAGAATAGACTTCATCCAATCGCAGATGGTTTCTAAATAATGCACGTTGTCGATTGTCAATTTCCAATTCGTATTGGGTACATCTTCGGTGGAAGACATGGCATTGCAAGCAGGTGTGTCCGCCATGGTTGTTGGAGGAGGAATGATGCTTGGTGCAGCGAGCAATGCTGGTATTACAGAGTAGTGGGGGAAATTTCAAGGTCATCCAAATGGAGTTTTTTAAAAAAAGGAAACTTTTTCTATTTACTTATAACATAACCACTTAAAACTAAAAGGATTGGGATCAACAGTACGTTTAATCACCATATTCGTTATATTCTTCCTGTTTCTCAGTTTTCACCTCCGCCCGGATAGTACCTCCACTCTTTAGCTCCTTTTCGGCTTCTTCTAGTTGCTGGGTAATCGCCATCTGACATTGAAGTTCAAAATCATCACGCGGCACAGATCCGCAAATATCCATCTGAGCCAACCAGAGCTGCCTGAGGTTCTTTTCCTTTTCCTCGACAGCTTCGACGGCTGCATGTAATTCCTTTTCTGTAATAGAGGAGTCCCACAATTGTTGATCATCGGTTTTGTTGACAACCTCCTTTTCAGACTCCTTGTACAAATTGTTCAGCTCCTGCTGAGTCTTAATGGTTACCTCCTCGTAACTAGCACAACTTACATTGAGAGACATCTTGATGTTGTACGGTTGACCGTTGGAGTTGAAATGAGGCTGAGGCACAGCGCTTGGGGGTACTATGAAAAAGTGGTGGGGGAAGTTTCAAGGTCATCCAAATTGTGTTTTAAAAAATCCTATCTTGTTACTGAGCACATATGTCAGTAACAAGATAGGTGTTTTTTTCTCTTTTACATCTTTAATATAACAAATAAATAAACATATTCTACAATGGTAAGACGAAAGAAGACAACTGCTAGTCAGCTGAAATAATCCAAAGTCTGGCTCGCTTCAGTCTTCATGGACGCCGGTGATGAAGTCGCTGGAGAAGAGTAATGTTCAGACTCTTCTTTTGGGTGTCGGAGATTGCGTATATTGCAAGCGTAGACTTGCACATTTATACGGTAGCCTCGCGCCACCATCAGCTGCAACTCCTTGTACAAGTCGTTCAGCTCCTGCTGAGTCTTAATGGTTACCTCCTCGTAACTAGCACAACTTACATTGAGAGACATCTTGATGTTGTACGGTTGACCGTCGGAGTTGAAATGAAGCTGAGGCACAGCGCTTGGGGGTACTATAAAAAGTGGTGGGGGTGTTTGCATCGAAGCAGGTTTAACCTTTAGCTTGGTGGTGGGGGTAACTGTGAAATGCAAAGGTCAAAGGTCAAGGTCACCCGCGAAGTTTAAAAAAATGCAACATATCAATATGTGACAAACTTCACATATTGATATGTTGCATTTTTTGTCTTTTATGGTTTATTTATTTATAAAACATTGCAATAACATATGTACAACAGTAAAATTAAAATCTAACACTGCTGCTTGTCGGCGATGTGGATGGTCAACTCGGTGGAATTGCTACCCGTGCAACCGTGGGAAACCAGGTAGAGACAGCCGGGTTGGATGGAGCGCAGATCCTCGTTCTGGAGGAGATGGACGAACCGTTTCGGCAGGTAGACTTGGAACTTGGGCTCATCCCCCGGAGTGAACGGTGCCTCGCTAAGACTGCAGCAAATGGCCTCTCCAACTGAAGTCTCCATCTTCTTCATGGCGTGGATAATGTAGTGCTTCTCGTCTTTAAGTTCGGAACACTTCTTGACGGGTAGTATGGTAGATTTGGAGTGAGCATTGAACTGCTCAACCAAAGTTTGCAGGAACTGGTGAGATGCCATGGTTGAGTTAAAGATTGTCTTCTTCTTCGTCTTCTTGCTGGGAGATGTTGTCGTCTCGGAATCTCGAGTAATACTCATGCCAGGTCCCGGTCTGCTCCTCACTTATATAACCCCCGTCACCCCCACCACTCCCCACTTCCCCACTTTGAAGGTAAGATGCGAGTTTATAGGCGTTTTTTAAAGCGCAATGTCTATCTTTTTCATGTTCTGGACTTTTAGTACAAATACAAACATTTTCCATCGTATACTTGTAGTTTTTATCCAAGTCCACATCATTAACCGGAACATGAGTAAATTCTTCGATCCATCTCTTCTTTTCCAGTCCTTTTGTATAAATATTGGTAAACCTGTTTGAAAACTGATGCATGATGTTATATAAGTCCGTGTAACTTGCAAAACCATCATACCAATCGATATGATGGAAATATTTTGAAATCCACCTGTTGGTAGTAGCGGCTTTGCTAGTTAATGATGAATAAGAACATGGTGGTTTGAACAAAAATGTATATGGAACACTTGTATTGATATCGAAAAACACAAGTTCTTTTATGATAAATCTATCATCATTACCCCGAAACGCTTGGAACTCAATTATACCAGGTTTGGACTTTACTTGTTCTTCTTCCTTGTCCATTGCGAAGATCACTCGTCTGCTCATGAAGAAGTCCAAAGGTCAACTGAATTCCACACCACGGTAGGTACGACTTTTATACCTGGCCGTACAGTTGTTGGCGCGTTGGTGTATATTTAACGTGGGCACCGTCCCCGGTAGGCCTAACCCCACAAAGTGTTTGATATTGTTTTAAAAACCAACCATTGTCATCTAAGTTTCCATCTTTACATTCTCCTTGTTTTCATTTTCATCACTAACACTTGATTCTTCTCCTCCTTCTTCCTCTTCTTCCTGTTTTACTGATTTCTTGAGCGTATTTTTCCAACTGTCTCCACATTTGTACTTCATGAGGAACCCTATTAAATATAGAAGTATCCACAGGTCCGTACAATATAGGTGCGTCCGGTTGTTTGTCCAAAGTGTCTTCCAAATAATCTTTAATAATAGAACTTGAAAACACTAGTTGTCTCAAGTATCTTGTTATTGGTTCAGTTGCACAGGTTAGAATAAAAAACTCTTCTCGATTAAGTTGAATCTTGTTATCATGTCTTGTTGTGTCTCTAAACCGCAATTGATGGTCACCACGATTCTTTATAATATCAATTTCCACATTTGAATCCAAAAGTCCTACTCTTGTCTTTCTTCCATACATGTTACTAGTTAAATAGCATTCTAGCAGATGCAAGTGCTTCATAAAAGATTCCCAAGCACTATCGGTGAACAAAATCATTTTGGGTCCATGAGTCAAAATTACAGTAGGTGAATAATCCGTCGATTTCATAACACCGATTAAAACACTTTTGTCCAAACTGGATGAGATTGGATAAAATATTCGCAAGAATACCTCACTCAATATGTTAGGAGAAATATTATCTTCAGTATCCCTTTTCTTCTTCTGTGCATTCTTTCTTCTTTTACCTTTTTCCTCAACATTATTACTGCCGTGGAGTTGTCCGCAAGCGCTGTGTTCATCTCCCTCCGGTTGACCTTGAAGATCTAAAAAGTCGGATATCTCCTTCTCAATATCTACTACATTTTCTTGTGTACCACTAGGAGAAGCCATATTGAATAAGATGCTACCCATACAAGAACAGGCAACAAACTGATGAGGAGCGACCTGAACACTCTGCTTTTATACTCGCGGAATGCATTGGAATGTAACAAAACCGGTTTTTTACAATACATTTTTAACAATTCCAGTTAAAGGTGTGTATGTTACGATTTTATCATGTAGAATTAAACAGTATGCAGTTGTATTAGCCGATATAGGCGCGTTGAATTCCATTTCTATTTTTATATCTACACTTGATGATTTTACCGATTCATTTTGTTTAGAACAATCGATTACAACTATAGGGTAACCATCTAAGTATTTTTCTGGTGATAGTAAAGGTGCATTCGTTTTACCATAATATGAACTTTGGAATCTTGCATACATATCGTACAATATGCTGTACTTTTTATTAGCGAATGACACATTTAAATTATCGTATGGAAAAAATTGTGAATTTAAATAAACTTTAATATTTTTCAAGTTGCAATGATCAAATTGGCCTGCATGTTTGGTGATGGTGTCTCTTCTGCCTGTTTGTAAACCAAATATAATATACCTGGCTCGTTCCACATAATTAGATGTTTTAACTGTCCAAGTGTGTCGATCCGTAGTTGGCAAGCTGGGATGTTCATGAAATTCCCAACTTCTAAAAGGAATTACAATATCACGATCAGCCTTTAACTTTCTTAATAGTAGCATTCTATGCTCGTCAGCTAATTTTACATGTGGAACTCTCCATACAATTTTGTCTAATGTTAATTTCCATTCTAAAGTTGCATCTGTTGTACCGTCTGGAGCTTTAATAATATCTTTATCGTTTGAAGATCTCAACAAAACTAATTCTTGTTTAACGTTTAATATTATTTTCCTATAATCTTCAGCAAAACCAAGCAACAAACGTAACGGAATATGAAAATCAAAATTTCCATTTGTATCTGGAGTGATTGTGTCTTTTGCAGGTAAAACCCATCCTGCAGGTTGTATTAAATTGGTTTCATTAGGTGATATAGATGTTAATCCCTTTAAAGTTGTTGCAATACCTACTTTTTTAGTAGAATCAACTGTTACACCTGATATTTCATATCTAATTTCATCAAACAGGAAAGCCATGGGATTATTTATAAATGGAACTGTTGTACCAGTAGTAGTACCGTCCTTTTTAGTAACTTTTCCTTCAATATACAAGTAACTTTCACATGGTAGTGTGTAAATGTCTTGATTTTGTATGGGAATACGAATTTCATCGTTATTGTTTAATTTTGATGAAGTGTAAGGGTTGTGGGTGTGATATTCTTTTTCCCATAGGGTTTCGTCGAATGTTGGACCCTTAGCTATATCCAGTATATCCATTATCGGTTACTTTTAATCCAATTCTCTCTAAGAAACGAATGTTCTCGCGTGTTAACTCCTCCACAGCTGAAGAGCTACTAATGCGGATTCCCGTAGGTTGTTCGCTTTTAAATGTTAAACCCATGGTTTTGTATTAAAGTGTTGATTTTAAATGTAATCTAACCGTAATAGGCTCTTCTCGGAAATCTATCAAGTTACCGTCTTGATCCAATACGTTCAACACGATGTCTGAAATGAAAGTGGTGTTCAAAGGTAGATATACCAGGTTTTGCGGCTTTTCAACAATTTTAAATCCAGGTGGTACACTGGGGTAAAAAGTATGTATTATATGAGTATTTGCTCCATCTCTGTAAGCTCCTTGTATAATATTACAAGTTATGTCTATACTATTGACTTTTAATATTGTTACAGTTTGTTTACCGGAATGTGTTTTATTTGGTTCTAAAATCGCTCCATCTTTGGGAAATCCTAATAAATCACCAATTGAGTCTGACTTACTGAAATCTATATAATATTTTGAAGTAAGCTCAGCTTTCATTGTATTGTTATTACCTTTTAGCGTTATATTGTCTTTTCCCATTTTATTTTGCAAAAATTCATTAATATGATCAATTTCATAAGAACCTGTGGGTAGAGTGCAAACTTCCAAGTCTGTAAACTTCCCACTGGCATCTTTTCCTTTATAATAATGTAATAAGTTATTTTTACCTTCCGTAACATTGGGAATAGAGTTGTAAGTTGTAAAATCCAACAGTGCTGCCTCCCAAAATCTTCCTTTTTGCAAGCGTAACGCTGGAAAAAGGATACTTCGTAAAGTGGACGATTTTCCTGTTAATGATACCGTATAGGAAGACATCTCAATAGTGACTGATACTTTTAGCTAGGAATTCCAAACATAAATGGCCGCATATTGAAGTATTATCAGGTTGTTCTCTTTTATAGTTGTAATATATGTTTTTAGCAGATTTAAAGTAATGTTCAAGTTCTTTAGGTGGTGGCAAATTTCCAAAACTATCAAAATAATATACATTACTATTTAGTTTCTTATAACACACCCAATGGGTGCCGGACCCTTCAGTATTATCCAAATTTACGATTCCAGTCTCATTTTTCCATATTTTCTTTGGTAAACTGTCTTTCATAAATACTCCGCGGAAAAATGGTATTTTTAAACAGGAAATATATTTAAATAATTCAACATTAGTCAACGCTTTATGTGGTATAACCAATTGATTTCTTTTATTTAATATGCACGATACGGTCTTAGGTATAGACCAGCCCCGTTTTTTACCATTGACCATATTGTCGGTTTTTTATTATTTTTCCTCGGAGAACGTCTTTTTAGTCTAATATTACCACCATGTTTTCTCTTGGTTGATCCTTTTTTATTCTTACCCCTCCTTTTTCCACCTCCTACCGCTGTTTTAGCCTTCATACCTGCTGTTACCGCTAAAGCTGCTGCTTTTTCCGCAATACTAGCGTCACTAGACTTTACTCGTTGCCAAGCTATATTCGCTAGCTTTTTATCAGCGATTGACCTATTTTTTGAATCGGTAAACGTGGAATATGCGATATCGTGTTCTTTACAAGCCTGATCTAACTTATTTATGCCTGGATCACCTCTTTCCAGTCGTTTTTTCAATTTAGTTCCTGGTCCGCAATACTGATAACCTCCCGGTATGTGAAATTCGTATGGTAAAGCGTCTATTGCTCTGTTTACGATAGATCCTACTGGAATACGATTTAAAGCTTTACTTAACAGAGAAACCGCTGTGGACGTGATACCGCCTCCTTTCCGTATAGTGTCTCGATATGGACTGGTGTAATGAAACGCCATGATTGTCTTTTATATTCGAAAAGCGTAACCCATGTGTTACCTCTATGACAGGTTGCACATAAATGATGTAATATATGGTGTTATTTAATTAAATATCAAAATCACCCCAATCTGATGATCTAAACTTTTGTGTGTTATGATTAAAAAAATATTTATAAAGAATTTCTTGTTTAATCCATGTATTTCTCATTTTTTCGTCAATAGGTTTATGTTGTCCTGCTGCAATATAATTATGCATATCAAATAATAAATTACCTATTACTTTAACAAGAAAATTAACAGTTACAGCGTTATTGGCATAATCAGGGTCTGCAACATTTGTTAATCGTTTGTTATCACAATTCCACCATTTTTTTCCAGTTGGCTCTAATTGTATTATCTGTTCATAAGTAACAGCATCACCAGGCTTTTCACCAATACCTAAATTTGTCAATAACTTTCCTTTACCATCCCAAACATAATTGTTTTCTTCAAGCAAAGTAAACTTTTTATTTCCTTGTACAAATACATCTCCTTGACGTGTTACTACTTGGTTTTGTTTCACAAAACCGGAGGTTTCTTGTTTTAAAGTTTCCTTCATTTGACCCACCGTTGCACCATCTGATGGTGCAAAACCATCTTTTACATTCGCTAAACAATTACCAAGACAGTCAATAACTCCTACATCACGTGTAATACAATGATCTTTGATGTATTTTAAATTTACAGCATCATTTTCATTTTTTGGATAACCTATATCGTTAATAACAAATTTATAAAAAGAAAACCCATCTTTTGTCTTTTCAGGTATTATAGAATGTAAATAGCGTCTATTTATGCTGTCTTTTTCATCTACAGGGTCTGCTACGTTAGATATACGTCGATTTTCAGCATTATACGTTTTTCCATCGAATTTTAACGTATTTTTCAATTCCGATGATAAATAACCTCTGTTTATTGCATCAGCGTTTTGATTTGGCTTACCGACGTTGGAAATTCTATGATTACCCGCGTTATATGTGTTTTTGTCTAGTTTCAGTGTTGGTAATATCTCTTTTTTTAATACTTTTAAATTTATTGCATCATTTTCATCTGTGGGATCATTGATGTTTTTTAACCGTTTATTACTAATATCATAATCTCCATCAGGTGTTTGTGGTAAGCCAGCACCTCTTTTTAAAGTATTAAAGTAATATAATCCATCCGAGGAATATCGTCCGAACTTGTCAACACTCATGGTGCAACTGAATAACATTCTAGAGTGTAACCCATTTTTATAATATTAGTCTCGATTTCTAACCCGTATCAGTTTTTATACAAATTCTTAGTCTTTATCAGTTACATTTTCATCGCTCCCGGGACATTTAAAATATTTAAAATTTCCACTAACTAATGCTCCGTCTGATTCATTTCGAAACACATGATTTTTATGAATAAATTGTTCACCAGACAATTTTCTAAATCCGCTAAATGAATTTGGATCTGCAATTAATATATTTTGATAATCATTTACATCCATTAATTTAAATCTTTGCTTATTATAAATAAACTCTTTATTTGCACTGTCATATTGTAATGTTTGTCCTACAGTTGCAGCATCATTTGGATCTCTTCCATTATGCAAGTTTTTTATTACTTTATTTTTACATGTAAAAAATCTAAAAGAATGATCTGGATCTAGATGTACGGTTTGTGATAAAGCAGCTGCATCATGTTTTTCATAACCCCATCCATATTTGATAACCCTTTACCCATGCAATCCCAAGCATTATTTTTGTATGTTAATAAATTGAATTTTTCATTACCTTGAACAAATTCATCCCCTTGCTTTGATACTACTTGATCTTGTTTTACAAAAGAGGTTGTTTCTTGTTTAAGGTTTCCATCATTTGACCCACTGTTGCACCATCTGATGGTGCCGAACCATCTTTAACATTCGCTAAACAATTACCTAGACAATCAATAACTCCTACATCACGTGTAATACAATGATCTTTTATATATTTTAAATTTACAGCATCA